>VYZX01003232.1:97061-164213 GCA_013401335.1 Brachypteracias leptosomus
TTGGGATGATGGTTGGACTTGATCCTAGAGGTCCTTTTCAATCATAATGATTCTATGAATTTAAAAAGCCAAGTCATAGAATCACAGAATGGTTTGAGTGGGAAGGCATATTTAAAGGTCATCTACTCCACCCCCCCTGCACTGAGCAGGGACATCTGCAACTAGAGCAGGTTGCTCAGAGCCCCAAACAACCTCCCCTGCAATGGTGCCAGGGATGGGGCAGCCACCACCTCTCTGGGCAACCTCGGACAGGCTCTCACCACCCTCACAATGAAGAACTTCCTCCTTACATCTAATTTAAATCTCTTTCAGTCTAAAGCCATTGCTCCTTGTCCTATCAATACATGTCCTTTTAAAAAGTCTGTCCCCATCTTTCTGACAGGTGTTTTGAAGTCCTGAAAAGCCACAAGAAGGTCTCCCTGGAGCCTCCTCTTCCCCAGGCTGAACAAGCCCAATTCTCCCAGCCTGGCCTCCCAGCAGAGGAGTTCCAGCCCTCCCATCATTGTTGGGGCCTCCTCTGGCCCCGCTCCACCAGCTCCATGTCCTTTTTATGTTGGCCCCCCCAGAGCTGAACACAGTACTGCAGGTGGGGTCTCACCAGAGTGAAGCAGAAGTCGTCAAACAGTTTCAGCACCCTGCTTCATTGCTTTATGCACTCATAACTGTAATTTTGTATTTTAGAGGCCCCATGAAAGGCATTCCTATCTATGGGAATCAAACCTCACCCCAAAGCACACAAACTGACAACTTTTGGGAGATGAGAGAAATTCCACAGGAAGAAACGGGGTTTTATCTCTGTAGGAGTGGAGGGGGTGGCAACTGCAGTGTGTCTCTGGCCACAAAGCTCCAGAAATCTCCTCTTTAATAAAACATGAGCACTTCAAAACGGCGAGAAACCACTTTTCCACCATTCTGCACTTTTTAACAGTCATTTACACATGTGGAAAGGATGCAAAGAGAAACTAAACTTTTGTACTTAAATGAAAAAGCGTTGGGGGGTAAGACAGGGGGCACAGGTCTACCCTTTGATAAACAATACAAAAACCAATCTCTCAGGCAGGGAACATGCTGTACTGAAGGGCAGGGATAGGAACTGCAGGTTCAAAGGCTCTAAGAAACAATACTTTGTATTTTTCAGGGGCGGGGGGGGGAAAGACTATGACTGCATTGCACAGTATAAAGACAAAATTAACATCTGAATCACTGAACACACCCACGTTGTCCTCGCACACACATCTGCTCCCACTGTGCCACGGCTTGAAGTTTTGCTATTCCACCCCTCTCTACCTGGAGCCCTGCATGAGGAAATGGGGAGATGATAAATTCCCTTCAGGAGCTTGCAGAGGAAGAAATACAAATGGAGAACGTGCACTTCAGGGGGACAATTCTTCTCCCAACTCCCTAAAGAAAAGACTTCAGGATCAGCAGCAGGCCTGGCAAGTCTCAAGGCTGTTACACATTATATTGACAAAGACATCTTCAGATTCAATCCCCTTCTCTGTGCACTTACCCTTCTCATTCTAACGTAACAGGAGATCAGCATTAGAGGGGAGTTTTCAGCTTCCCTTCCACCAAGCCAAAAATCCACTGTTCAACTGCCTCCTGTGTATCACAAACAAAACCCAACCATGCTCAAATATCCTCATTTTCTGCTGTCGGGGCTTTTGTTTTCTCATATGCAGTATCCAAGAACACACATCAAATTTTGACATCAGAAGTGGATCCTAACGGGCAGAGTCTGCAACCTATGATGAACATGAGGAGTAAAGACTTTAAACTGGAAGGGGAGAGATTTAGATTAGAAATTAGGAAGAAGTTCTTCACTCTGAGGGTGCTGAGACACTGGCACAAGTTGCCCAGGGGGGCTGTGGATGCCCCAATACTGGATGTGTTCAAGACCAGGTTGGATGGGGCCTTGGAGCAACCTGGTGTAGAGGGAAGTGTCCCTGCCCATGGCAGGGGGAGGGGTGGAACTAGGTGATCTTTGAGGTCCCTTCCAACCCAAACCATTGTATGATTCTATGAATAATAGTTTAAATAAGAGTATAAGTGGCAGAGAAAGTTCTACCTCAACATGAGGAGAATCTTCTGTTCCATGAAGGTGACAGAGCACTGGAACAGGCTGCCCAGAGAGGTTGTGAAGTCTCCTTCTCTGGAGACTTTCAAAACCCACCTGGACACATTCCTGTGTAACCTGCCCTAGGTGAACCTGCTTTGGCAGGGGGGTTGGATGAGATGATCTCCAGAGGTCCCTTTCAACCCTTACTATTCTGTGATTCTGTGGGTGGTGAGAAAGGGAAATGGGGTGAGAGCCTTTTAGGGTGCACACACCCTAGGAGACCAAAGAAATGGTGACAGTCAGAGGCTATAAGGAAAAAACAAAATCTAAGTAAAAGTGGCTTCGTGAGCCCCACTGCTCACAGAACAACTTAATGAGACACCTCCCTATGATTTCACACAGGGAACCTCCCTTAGATTACCAGCTCTACACTTGGCAGCTGCAACTGGACATAGTGAAAACCATCACACCTTTGTGTCCTTTTCTCCACTTGAAATAGTCCCTGCTTGACCTCTTCTCGCATGCATCAAATTCCCTCTTCCTTCTCCCACATACTCATAAGCATTTCTTGCCTCCATCCATCTCCAGTCTGTGATAAATGACATTGAGTCATTGCAAGCAGGTATTAAAGGAGTTTCAGAGCCACATTTCCATGGCCTGAAATAAACCCCAGAACGGGCCGTCCTCCTCCAAGGGAACAACAAGCTAAGGGGAGGATCCTCAACTTTCCTCTTTTCCCAGCTGCAGGCCTTTTGGTCAACCTTTTTTAACCTTTCTCCTTTTTTCCCCAGGAGACAGCACCAAGGCCAGACCATCTGCAGATTCTACAAGTTTCATGGAATGTTTTTAGACCACGCTCTGAAACCTCAGACACTCCCATCAGATCTCGTAGGATCCAGTCACTTCTTAGCCCCAGGGTGCTGTAGGTGCACAATGGATAAACCACATCTTTCCACCACCACAGAACCACTACTCAGCAAAGCTCAGGTTTTAATCCTGCTGAGACTCCGACTGCTTCCAGCCACCAGGTATCCCATGGAGGCTTCACAGGAGAGGAAATGTTAATCTGGAACGCTGGCCCAGTTCCAGTTTAGGTAATTACATTCTGACAATTTACATTCTCCCTGCAGTTTTTAATGGATATGGGTTTGGGGGTGGTTTTTTCCTCCTTACTTTATGTCATAAAAGCAGTGCCCTGGTCCTGCTCCTGCTGTTAGAGCAGCTGCCAGGCTTTGCAGCATAAGTAGCTGCATTTCAGTGGTAGGTGAAGGCATCTCAGTACGTTTAAATAAAGCACTTTGGAGACCCCACGGGCAGAAGAAGGATTGTACAACACACCCTTCTGCTGGCCATAAAGCAGAGCAAGAGCTAGAGCGTGAATCAGGGGGACTGGGAAAGGAAAAGTTAGTGTAAGAATGGACACGTGGACAGAAAGTCTTTTCCCTCCCAAATGCTAATTCTAGTTTTGAGCTGGTGCAGCCCCAGCTGGGATCCAAAGAGCAAACACAATGAACTATCAGCATCCTGCACAGGGGAACCACATCCTGACAGCAGAAGAAAATAAGTTAATAAAAGCCATGAAAGCTTTTGGCAAGATGCTGGTGGTAAAACGGGGTGAGGGAAAGAAATGCCTGTTCCCTTGTTAATGAAGGCACAGTTAGTGCCCTTCTTATTTCACCCATCTACTTAAAAGAAAAATCACAAGGCAAAAAACGAGGTAGAAGGTTTTAAGGTGGAATATTATGCATCACACTCAGAGTATGTCGAGCTGCATTGCCACACATTTGGTTAAGAATAAACATTCTAGATTAATTAATTAAATGACTGTATTATGCTTTTGTTCATAAAGCCAGACATAACCACACCACGTTATTCACGAGAACCACAATGCCTAAAAGGGTAATTTTCATATTTCAGCAACAATGAAGTAAGTTAAGAGAGATGAGGATAAATAAACCGTGAGAGACCAGATGGCTCAGAGGATGGGTAGAGAGACACGCAGCTTTCCCTCCTCCCCCAATATCTCCCAGATCATTAGCAACCAAAGGCTGTTACTAGCACTGGGTGAATATTTTTCACAAGTATTTTGCCAACCAAAATGTGGTTTTTCCCCATCCCCAAAACTGCCAGCAAACCAATTTCACTATGACAAGTCACTCGAGGCTTTGGTGGAGCCAGACACAGTGTGAGCGGGTGAAAGCAGAGCGGGTTTTCTTCCCCATGTGTCTATAACCCCTCACAGCAATTCCACAGCAATTCTGTGGACCCAGCCCTCACTTCCTTTGCAGTGTTATAGTTACCTAAAAAATGAAATGCTTTGAGTCAGGCAGAGTCATTTTGTGTGTGTACATCAAGGCTAACCAGGTACATTAACAACAAGGTGTTACCACCAGCAGCCTTCATGCCGCTGGTACCCCAAGAACAAAGAGATGTGGCACACAAGCCACTACATAGAATGGTTTGGGTTGAAAGGGACCTCAAAGATCACTGAGTTTCAACCCCCCTGCCATTTAGCAGGGACATCTCCCACTAGACCAGGTTGCTCAAAGCCCCGTCCAACCTGGCCTTGAACACATCCAGTGTTGGGGCATCTACAACCTCCCTGGGCAACCTGTGCCAGTGTCTCAGCACCCTCAGAGTGAAGAAATTCTTCCTAATTTCTAATCTAACTCTCCCCTCTTCCAGTGTGAAGCCATCACCCTTTGTCCTATAGCTCCAAGCCTTCGTAAAAAGTCCCTTTCCAGCTTTCTTGTAGGCCCCCTTCAGATACTGGAAGGCCACAAGAAGGTCTCTCTGGAGCCTTCTCTTCTCCAGGCTGAACAACCACAACCCTCCTGGGTGGCTTTGTGGCAAAGGAGCTAAACAACCAACTGAGCTACTTTCTCAATCCTACAGAGAGTCGTCGCTCTCCCATCCTCACCTGGGCCCTTGCAGGATGTACAGCAGAGAGTGACTACATCTGAACATGCTATTTTTGTTTCTCTTTTTAGCTAGACTTAGCTCTGTCATTCTAAAAAAAACCCCACAGATGAGTCACCCATCATCAAAAAATCCTCTAAACAAATCTAAATAAAATTTATCTACAGAAATAACAAAACCCCCTCCCATTAAGAGCCTTCCATATTGCAATACTGCTGGAAATTTCAATGACTGTTAAGGGAGACACGATCCAAAGCAGGAAGCAGCAACCCAGCCTGGTGGCAGCCAAGCAAAACTCTGAGCAGATCTTGGCGACGACCGAGGAACGGCACAAAATACCAGCACTGCCTCTTTCCTTTAGGCTCCTTCCCCTTCCGAGCTCTGCCACACCAAGGAATCGGCTGCAGTGCTGTGAAATTCCCTTAAATTCCTTGAGTATTACAGCTAACCATGCTTCCTCTTCATCTCCAAACAGATGCTTTGAAGTTTTCCAGAGATAACTCAAAGAAGAAGACCCATCCAAATACCTCGACTACCCCCGAACTCCACCCTGGAACAGATGGTGAAGTTCTAAATAGACGCATCTGGTAACCACCGGTATGAAAGAGCTGGCAAGCAACAGCTCCTTCTCTTCAATTAATATTCCATAATTTGAACTATTTTTAAACAGGCCTTCAAAAGAAGCAATTGTTTCATTCATCTATAACACAATCCCCAACCATCTACATATTGTAAGTGCAGCGTAGCTTGGGCATTCCACTCGTGTCTACCCAAGGCGCTTTTTTTAATTAAGCATTCAGGGCTGCCTAAGCTCAAATTAAAAGTGACTGCAAAACAAGCAGCTCAGGAAAGTACAAAAGCATCATTTTAAGCCTGTGCTTTGTTGCACCAGGCGACCAGACGTGAGGCTGAGAGTCTCCAGCACTCCAGCTCACCCTCAAGTCCACGCAATTTGAGGGGCCTTGACAACCTGCCAGATTGCCCAGAGTGCTTGAGAAGACAGAAGACTCGGGGAGCGCCGGCTCCTCTCACAGAGACCTCTGTGCTTAAGCCAGCTGCTTCGTTTGTTCCCAGCTTCACTGGCCACAATGGAAACTGGGGATAATTCTTCCTACATGACTGTCAGAAAAGCAATCTATAAGGATTTATAGTCATCACAGAGTAAAGGGCACATAGACAGGTGGCTAAGAAAAAAACCACCTTCAAATCCCCAAACCAAAGTCAGTCCTGAGCACGCACACTGCCCACCTAACCCCAACTCCACTTCCAAACCTCTATTTAAATAATCTTTCAGGACACGGCTCCGTGGTTCCTTCTGTGAAGGGAGTGAATCACCCGTGTTTGCTAGAAATCCAAAGCGATAGCAGGCAGAAAACAATCATCCTGGATTAAAGTCACTTTGGGAAGAGACTGGAAAAGGCTGTCTGCTGGGATTGTTAGAGTCTGCTGGAGACCCCACTGATTTGGACATGCACAGAGAGCTTTTAAAAATGCCTAGAGAGAGAAGGAAATATTCCTAGGAATTGGCTGATAAGGGATTCCTAAATTCCAGATACAGAAGGAAGAACAAATACTAACAGCAGGTCCCTGTAAGTCCGGGATGTAACAGCCAAGAGTCTTCTTTACAAAATAGGCTCTGAGCAAACAAGAGGTGATTCTGCTGTCGACGTTCGGCAAATAGTGAGGATGTTGTAATAAAAGCTGCTTGTGATCATTCAATTCGAGCCTATTTTCCACAAATTGGTTCAGTTTAAGCAAAATAAAAGCAGGTCTGCAAGGTTTTCAATTTCAAAAGGAAAAGTTGACATAATTAAGGGAACTAGTTTGTGAAGCTGATGGGGCTGAATGGCTGAAAGGCTTCAAGGAGAAGACCTTGAAACCAAAGAAGAAAAACCACCTGCCATTTGCATCCTGAATAGAGGAGGTGAATAAAAAGCACACGTAGGGAAGCAATGAGAACATGCTTGAGATTGGAGATAGTCACGGTCAAGCCCCCAGACTGAATACAGCTGCTCCCTTGCTGTTGAAAAACAAGGAGAGTGCAGAACGTAGGGGCAAAGTGGGCTACAAGAAAGTCTGCCTGCAATCTCCCCAGCCAGGGGCAAGTCAACTGCACTGCTTGGTGCCTTCTGTTCCAGGCTGCTGAAATGTCAAGTTCACTAGCAAGGACTTCTAACAGGCCTACATAATCCTCAACTAAAATTGAGAAATCTGCAATAAAAGTTTTAGAAGTGCTGGAATGAACCTCCTTGTCCCACAGCCTGTGTCTGAAAGTGCCAAGGGCTGGAGACCTCTGCTGGGAGGCCAGGCTGAGAGAGTTGGGCTTGTTCAGCCTGGAGAAGAGAAGGCTCCAGGGAGACCTTCTTGTGGCTTTTCAGGACTTCAAGGGGGTCTATCAGAAAACTGGGGACAGGCTTTTGAGCAGGGCCTGTTGGGACAGGCCAAGGGGTGATGGTTTTAAACTGAAAGAGGGAGATTTAGACTAGAGAGAAGGAAGAAATTTTCTACACTGAGGGTGGTGAGAGCCTGTGCCAGGTTGCCCAGAGAGGTGGTGGCTGCCCCACCCCTGGAACCATTGCAGGTGAGGTTGTTTGGGGCTCTGAGCAACCTGCTCTAGTTGCAGATGTCCCTGCTCAGTGCAGGGGGGTTGGACTAAATGACCTCTGAAGGTCCTTTCCCACCCAAACCATTCTCTGATTCTGTGATTCAATGTCTGATGTTCTCCTGACACCACAGAGCATCCCATCAATACCAGCCTACTTCAACCAGCAGCATTCCCCAACGGTGGAGACCTCTCTGCAGAGTATCTGCTTCAGGAAGGAGGGGCAGAGGTGGCTGCACTCAGAGAAGCCACAGCGACCGATTGCCAGTAAGACCTGAGATCAGTTTGCATCAAAACATAAAAGGCAGGGAAATAGAGTGTAAAGTGCACCATGAGATCAAAGATATATTACATAAAACTGCTTGGCACCCATCTTTGGTAAAATAACCATCTTCTTCTGACAAAAAGTCCATGGGTCTTATTTATTGGGAATTTTAGCAAAGCAACAAGAAATCTGGGACTCTTAGAAAAGGGGAAAAATGGGGATCGATAAAGAGAACAGTGAGATCAATAATAAACACTCGTGTGCATTAAGTGCTGCAGGTTTTTTAGAAAGCACTGTTAGGAAGTTAAATAATAATAAATGATTGTCATCACTTTGAGCACAAGCTATTTCAAGGCTTAACTTTACTATAATGTACCAAAATGATTTAAGTTTAAAAAAAAGAAATCTAAGCAAGCCAGCTGCCAAAATCGACCCCTAAAACAAGGAAACAAGTTGCCAGCAGCTGCTTGTTCCCTGTGCAGAAGAGATTCTTCTTTCTTTCCACAGCTCCCTCAATCCAGTTATTAATGCCTTAGGAACAGAGAAACCGACTCCAAGCTGAATCATTATGGAAATATTTCTCAGGATGAAAACCTTCCATGTTTCTCCTCATACCTGCAGGATTCTTACGTGTATTTGCAGCAGCACAAGACCGGAAATCCCGACTCTGATCCCTTAATGCTGGAGTCAACCACATTGCGTAATCCCATTAATACATTTATCAGGCTCCATCTTCACAGTAATCAGGTTTTCAGCCCTTGTTACACAACTCCCATTAGGAAGCTATTCCAGAACCTCCCCTGGTTTGAAGCCATTCTGCTCATTTCCAGCCTAAACTTATTCAGAGCCATTTGTTCTCGTGCCAGAATTGTCATTTCACTTAAATAACTCCTCTCCCTCTCTGGTATTTATGCCAGTGTATTTATAGAGAAGGAATATAATTTTTCTCTGCCTTTTTTTCACTGCCTTACCAGCCAGGCTCCTTTAATTGTTCTGTGAACCAGCTTCTCTGCTCTCCAGATCATTTCTAGCCGACATCCTCCCCTGCACCTTTTACAGTCGAAATCCATCTTTCCCCTCTGTGGACAGGGAACACAGAGTACATTTTAAACAATGCCTCACTCAAACCTGTTGCAGTGGCATTCGTGTTTCCTTGTCGCTAGCAGAAATAACTTGGCTGACAGATGTGATCCCAGTACCTACCTTTGTCACTGGGACATCAGAATTATCCTATGATTGATTAACACATTCCAATTCCAGCAGAGGAAACCCAGCTTTTCTAGCAGAGCTTGCATTTGCTCACAGGCAAATAGTCCTCAAGCCATTCATTCTGCTGAAGGGATGTCCTATTTTTCCTCTTCCCATGACACCTCCAAATCCCATTAATTTCTGCTGTATCATTAGTCATTACATTGATTAACACTGGTCTCCAGACCAGTTCCTGAGGAACACCGTTGCTCACTTGCCTGCCAACCCTCCCTCAACCATCTGACCTTTTCTCCTGTGACTACCAGATTTATTGATGCAAAACACAGAGCAAAGTACTTCAATTCTGAAAGATTTAAACTCTCTTGCTTTGCAATTTTTCCTCTTTTCTTTATTTTTTTCTTTGCAAAAGGCTGGTGGAGAACAACAAAGGTGAATTTCTCCACAAATCAGGCCTTTAGCTAAACTGGAAAGCTGTCCTATTTTTACTGTTAGGCATTAGTAAAAATTAATAAACTATGCAAGTCAACACATTTCATGTTAAAAATGGTAAATGAACTTTCTTAATGACTAGCCTGGATTTTTAATTGTACTTAGGATTTATGCCCCAAATTTAAAAACCAATTAGAATGCAGGAACAAGGCATGTAAAACTTGTAGTTAAATAAAATTAAGCTAAATGTGCTGAATACATAGTTTAAATTAAAACAAACTGTTTTATTGTACAGAGGAATTCTGCAGCCTATAAATAGAACTAATTTCTAGCTATTCAGCATGTCTTCAGGTTTTCAGGACTTGAAACAAAATTAATTTCTGTTCTCCTGCAAACGAAGAGTTGATATTCAAGTAAAATGAATGTGGCAAAACTACTTCATTAAGCCCTTTCTTTTAACCCAGGTCACTTCTGCCCTTCAGTTGCCTGTGCAGCCCTGCCTGAGATGTCAGCAGATGAGGGAACAGGGACATCTGTGAGCAAAGGTGGGCAGGGGGGAGTAGAACCACTCCTGTAATTGTAGCTTTGCCTGAAATGTTTGTGAAGGTACATTCATGGGTGTAGTTTTGGGGCAGACTGAGCTGATGTAGGCTGTAGTCATTGCAGTTGTAGAATCGTAAGATGTTTTGGGTGGGAAGGGCCCTTCAGAGGTCATCTCGTCCTCTGCACTGAGCAGGAACATCTGCAACTAGAGCAGGTTGCTCAGAGCCCCAAACAACCTCACCTGCAATGGTTCCAGGGATGGGGCAGCCACCACCTCTCTGGGCAACCTGGCACAGGCTCTCACCACCCTCAGCACCAACAATTTCTTCCTTCTCTCTACTCTAAATCTCCCTCTTTTAGCTTCAAACCATCACCACTTGTCCTGTCCCAACAGGCCCTGATAAAAAGTCTGTCCCCATCTTCCTGGCAGCCCCCTTGAAGCCCTGAAAGGCCACCAGAAGGTCTCCCTGGAGCCTTCTCTTCTCCAGGCTGAACAAGCCCAACTCTCCCAGCCTGGCCTCCCAGCAGAGGCTTCCAGCCCTCCCACCATTGCTGTGGACCTGTGAACTTCAACAGGCAGTTGCACTGGCAGTGCCTTATGCTGGCACTGACAATGGCAAGATCACAGAGCAAGAAATTCAAGGAGCGAATCTAAAACTAAGCCTGCCAAGGCAAGTGACTGCTCTGCTGGTTTCTTCCTAAGTGCAAACCCAGGGACTCAGTGGTGGGTGATGGGTGTGCAAACATTGGCTCCTTCAGTTTGGTTGCTACTGATGGATCTCCTTAGCAGCAGATTGACTTTGACAACCACCAAGTCAGTAAGACTGTGGTTATCAGCAGTAATGTAATGTAATCTGCTCAGACCTAGTGGAAGAGAGGACCTTGTGCTCACACAACCCCAGGCACACACAGAGTCTTCCTCCCATCCCTTCTCTTCCTCCCTAGAAACTTATGCCTACACATAACTCCACAGAAACCAACAGGTTGATGACACCACATCAGCATCAGCTCCAGAACCAGGCAATGAAGCTTTTTGTGACACAAGCACAGAAAACCAGAGGCCAATGAGAAGAGCAAAATGGAGAATAAACATGAAATCACCCCAGCTGGTGTGAGGAGGGACTTCATCTCCTGCAATACATACACTGCTGTGGATCAGGAATTGTCCCTAGTAATTGTAACCTCAGTCTGAGCCCTGCAAAGTTGCTTCAGCCTCCTTATCAGTAGAGGAACTACTGATATCCTCCAAGTCTTCTTCATTCACCAGTCCCAAAGTGCTTTGAGATCCCCCAACAGATGGCAATGCTTGTGTTTAATGAATACTGGTACTGGCTCCCAAGAGAGCAAGAACAAACAGTGATTTGCCCTTCCAATTACAGCAATGTTCCACTAAAACCACCATATATGTCAAGTTTTAAATTCAATCAAATTTAAAGATTAAGAAAAATCCTCCCTTTCTCCCTCCAGTGACAGAACAATACTACCCTTTGCCTTTTCCTTTTTTTTTTTTAATTAAAAAATAGGTTGAACTTTAGAAGTGTTATTGCACTCGAAGCAGCAGAAGAAGCTGAATAAAGTGCATCATAAAAAGATGCCACTGGGATCAGTTAAAGCCAACAAAATTGAAAACATTTAGAAGGAATGAAGCCAAAATCACAGAACCAGATTTAAACTTGGCGTGTGCTGTGGCAGGAGGCCAGTGGAAGAAGAACTTGCTAGAGGAGTAAGGAGAGGGAGGGCTGCCTGCTGCAGCCCACAGACCAGGTATGATGGGCCAGATCATCAGGTGCCACCAACTGGCACAGCCAGGATGGGATCAATGAAGCAATGCCAATCCCAACTTGCCAAGGCTCTGGCCTGGTGTATCTAAACTCAGCCATAAAAAAAATCTCATCATATCAAGCCATGCCATTAATAAACATTAAGCTGTTACACACCACTCGCCATCTTCAAAGAGCTTCAAAACCAATGACTAATCCTCACAACCACCTCCTCAGGTGCAGGAACTGTTTATAAAGATGGGAACAAAGGCAAAATGGTGAAGTCATTGGCAACGAGCTCCTAAAAGGCAGTTTTTAAAACCAGCTGAGCACAAGGCAGAAATTCAAGGCTCCCAGTCACGTAGCCCCTTCACGAGGTGGAATTCCCCTTGTGCTTCTTTAACAGCAGGAGACATATACAACCTAAAATATTTGCCCTCAAAATCTGAAACCTCATATATGAAGTTAATTCTGGGATTGAAAAGCTGTGGAGATGTGGTGCTGAGGGACATGGTTTAGTGGTGCCCTGGCAGTGCTGGGCTAACAGTTGGACTTGATTATCTTGAAGGTCTCTTCCAACCAAAACAATTCTATGATTCTCGAGTGGGTGCAAGACCAATTTTGTATCTTCTCTGCACAGACAGGGATGGGCAGAGCAGCAGAGGAAGTAAAATGGGTGCAGTGATGGTACGATGGAGATCAACAGGAAGCTTTGGCCACTAACTTGCATTTCAGCTGATGTGGTTTAACTAAGATAAAAAGAAGCAGCTGAGCCTACTCGCTAGAAGGCTGACAAATTATGACTCCTAGATTCTCTTCTCCACCTCAGTTTTACCTCCAGCAAACTAAATTACCTTAAAATTTACAGAAGAGCTATGAAAGCAAAAGTGAGGTTCCTAACAAACTCGTGGAGGGAAGA
Organism: Brachypteracias leptosomus; assembly: GCA_013401335.1. Classification (NCBI taxonomy): domain Eukaryota; kingdom Metazoa; phylum Chordata; class Aves; order Coraciiformes; family Brachypteraciidae; genus Brachypteracias; species Brachypteracias leptosomus. Next base: position 109,767 of record VYZX01003232.1, read on the forward strand.
TGATACAGATGTACAGAGCATTGTTACTAACACTGCTCAGCACGGATCTCCAGAGGAGACTAGAACTGAAAAAATATTTTAACGAAATGCCAGAAACATGAATAAGTTACTAAAGGGAGAATAAACTCAACACACTCGTGTTTCCCAGCACCTCAATAACGTAGCAATAAACCCAGATGCATCTTCTCCACAAACACAGCGGCGACAATTGCCTCAAATGGATGATACTTCTGTAATGTGCCTATTTGACTCTCAAGCTGAAGCAGATCAAAATGCAAAGATTGGACTTCCTTGGTATTTGTATGTTAATAGGCACAGCTTTAGGGAAATTGTTGCGACTCAACCTACAATTCATTCGGTGCAGTCAGTGACATTCAAGTGCCTACCAGCAATTTTCATACCACTCGCAGTCTATCTCACAGGCTGTCATCAATTTGATGCATTATCTGCTTTGCAAAGAATCTGTCATGAGCACCAGGCAGGCTTCCCCTTGCTTCAGACAGGCAGTAGAGCTGACTCATCTGGGGCTTTTTTTCCCCCCTTTCATCCTGATTCGTATTGTCTCCTTTTCAATTTAGTTTTCCCATGTCGCGCGAGGAGAAAAGCTCTGGCTACATCCATGTATCATGTGTGCAAGAGAAGGAAGGTGGTTTTAATCCCCACCTATTCCTCTTGCTAACAGTTCCTTTTGCTTCATCTCCTTGGAGGTATTTCATCATAAAAATCAAATGAATTCTCCCTCTCTCTTGCTTTTGTTGAAAGGAAACAATAGGACTTGTGAGAAACCCAGCTAGGAGGAAATGTTCACGCTCTGGAGTCCTTGGACCTGCTGAAGCCTTTTGCTGTGCTTCTACAGAGAGCGGGCAAGCAGCTACACCTCCCACTGAGTAAAACATTTCCCTGGCACCAGCCAGGTCCTACAAGGGCTGGTTTTGCCCAAACCACCACCACTTTTCAACTCCAAAGACATTTAACTACAAGTAAAGACAACGTTGATGAGCCTGGGGTCTACCAGGGCAACAAAGGGGCCATGCTCAGGCTCAGGTTGGTAGATCTCATGACCAAAACAGTTGGAAGATCTCAGCCTCATGAGGACTGTCTGGTTTCCACTCAGGCAAGCTGGAGCTGCACCTCTCCCCGAGGCTCAATAAGTACCTGGGCTATCCCTCGTGCCTGACTGCCTGTTTTTCATTAACTTATGCAACCTTAATTACCCTTGCAGACCTGGATCTCTTTGTCAGGCTTGTCTGAAACAGGCCAACAGGTTCAGAAGTTATTGGGGTGGCACAAACCTACACACATGTGGGGTGATAAGAAACCTGGATGAGATTGGGTCTTGTTTTGTAGGACAACAACATGGATTTGATCATAAGGGCAAAACAAGGGAGTGTTGGTGTGGATCTGAGCAGAGATCCCAAGCAGTGAGCTATCCACAGGGAAGCAACCTAAGGATCTAGGTGTAGCCACCTGGAAAATCAATATTTGGATGTACTCAGGAACAGGCAAATGTCTAAACTACCACACCCATAAAGAAACCTCTAGCCAAGCTTCTTCAAGACTAATAAGGGCTGCATCACCCAGCACTAGAATGACACTGCCAGGCAGGACCACTCATGGCAGAATCAGAGGTTGCACCAAGCTCCCAGACTGCTTCACCAATGAGTCTGGGGTCAGACCACAGAAACAGGGGAAGAAGAGAGCTCTGATGGACCTGAAAAACTACTCCAGGCTGCACCAAGTCTGACTTAAAGCATTTTTTGCAGATGCCCACCCAAGATTGTCTAGGATCTCTTCAGACTAGGGTTGAGTCAGGCTCAGATCAGTGACAAACCATGTAGAGGAAAAGTTCTAACTCATTAATCCTTCCAATTCTTTAAACCCTCTCTTTTCACCACCACTGTGATTTATGTCTTCCTTCTCACAAGGCTGGGAGGAATGGTGAGAGCTGTACCACTTGAAGGCTCACTTTGGCATTGAGATGCAGGAAGCCCTGCAGCCAGGAGATTGCCCTGCAGCTTCATAGTCACAAGGTTGACCTGGACAGCAAGGAAAGAGCACAGAAGCCAACACTCCCACTTCCAGCTAGTGCCAAGACACAAGGAGTTGAGAGATTTACCAAAACTCAGCAGCAAACACAACCTATACTTAGGTAACAACCTACTCTGCTCTCAAATATGATGTTAATGAGTATTTCCTCATTAACAGTCATGGGGTGAGAACTTTTATTTGTGCATGTGACAGTTGCTCTGTCCCCCACCCTCCCCTCCCACCACTGGCACAGCTCAGCTCATGGTGCAAGTCTTCCCATGCACAAAGCATGCCAAGGGCTGGAGCACCTCTGCTGGGAGGCCAGGCTGAGAGAGCTGGGCTTCTTCAGCCTGGAGAAGAGAAGGCTCCAGGAAGACCTCATAAGTACTTAAAGTGTCCTATCAGAATCATTTTTAGCAGAGCCTTTTGCAACAGGACAAGGGGTGATGGGTTTAAACTAAAAAAGAGAGATTTAGACTGGAGAGAAGAAAGTATTTTTATGCTGAAGGTGGTGAGAGCCTGTGCCAGGTTGCCCAGAGAGGTGGTGGCTGCCCCATCCCTGCAACCATTGCAGGTGAGGTTGTTTGGGGCTCTGAGCAACCTGCTTTAGTTGCAGATGTCCCTGCTCAGTGCAGGGGGGTTGCACTAGATGAACTTGAAGGTCCCTTCCCACCTAAAAAGTTCTGATTCTGAGATACAACACAAAAAAACCAGGGCCACTAATGTCAGTGCACTGCTGGTCTGGGCTCTTCTCCTGACGTGCCTTCAAGACAACATGATACACAACAGAGCAACAAGCAAAAATGTGCTCAGGTGGCCAAAGATTCATTACTACAGGTGGAATCATTCCCTTCATCCTCTCTCCAGCCCCCACTTAATTGGGTAGCCTGGTAAATTGAAGAATTACAGTTAAATGATCTCGCTGTGGTGCCTCTTGCTGATGAATGAAGAATACTCTGCCAGAGCCTCCTGATTTCAGGTGATGGATTTGAGCCCGGGCTGCAAGACAATTCTTTGTGACTGACAAGCTCAGCTATTTTCACTCTTAATCTTGATATTATTTGATTGAATAAATCCAAGGTCATAATTTCCTAGGTGGATACGGTTGTTCAAAATACCACCAGCCCTCCAATTACTTTTAACTGCATCAAATAAATTTAAAAAAAGGTGAAGAATATTCATGGAAGAGCTGGTAAGATCTCAGCTTTGTTGCTGGGGAATACCTACACCCCAAACACACCTTTGCTGGAGCATGAAGGAGCAGCTGTGAAGTTCCATTTGTCATCTCACAGCCCAAAGCCCTTAACATCCAGCCCCCAAAGCTCAGGGACACGGACCCCTGGGGCTGAACATCTCTCATGTTCAGTCACAGTCCAGAAGACTTCTCCTTTTTTCTGTCAGAAGTTTGAGAGGAGGCAGCTCAGCTCAATGGGAGTGATTTGAAGACGTGAGAAGCAGGGAAAGGGAAACTATTAATTTGCATTGTTTTCTTTCAACACATATAAACACTTTAACAGGCAGGCACCTTAAAACCCCCACTCTTGAGCCACAGTGGACACTTGTGGGATGCAAACTGATTTTCCCTGCCCATTTTCTTCTCCTTCAGACAGCAATAATGGGAGCAAAGCCTTCTCCAACTTGGCTGCACGGAACTTTCACACAGATCTCTGCACAGCATCAGCTGGACTGAAAGATGTTGTGTCATGAGTGAAATATTCCAGTGCTTTATTGTGCAAGCTCCTAATTATTATTGTCTAGGCTCCGTGTTTCCACAGGGAGATTTATGATGTAGCTTGGCGTGGTGGATTTGAACTAGTTTTCCCTCAGAGCTACAGATGGGGAACAACAGAAATGGTTTTTATCCCCTTCAACTTCTGTAGTCTCTGGTGTAGAAAGACTCCAAGGAACAAAGAAGCCCCTCAAAGGAGGAATCTGGGTGAAAATTGTCCTTCTCCGCCTCTACATCAGGAGCACAAACGTCTTTTAAACAGCTCCACAATGTCCCCTGGGGACAACACAAGCAGATCATTGCAAAATCTCACTGTTAAATCGGTTTTTAGGGGATATAAACTGCACCATTGCAAGTCTCCCTCCCTCCCATCAAGGGTTCCCGGGCTGGGACTGCAGCAGGAACAGGACACAGATGGTCCCCTGGGATCAGGAGCAAGGAGGCAGCTGATGCAAAGGCTGCGGCCGCACGTAACCCTGGTGGAGGGAGCCAGAAGCTGTCCCCACCAAACAATACAAGGAAACACTGTCCCTGAGCTGGCTGAAGCCTGAACCTTCAAAACCAGCAGCTGGGGATGGAAAAGGCTGGCAAAGGATAGAATCATAGAATTGTCAGGGTTGGGAGGGACCTTAAAGATCATCTAGTTCCAACCTCCCTGCCATGGCCAGGGACACCTCCCACTACATCACGTTACTCACAGCCCCAGCCACACTGGCCTTCAAAATGTCCAGGGANGCATTTGGTCTTGTTGAACTTCATGAGGTTGGCATGGGCCCACCTCTCCAGCCTGTCAAGGTCCCTCTCGATGGATCCCTTCCCTCCAGCATGTCAGCCACGCCACCCAGCTTGGTGTCATCAGCAAACTTGCTGAGGGTGCCCTCAATGCCAAGGAGAAGCAGAAACATTCTTGGGATAAAGAGTTTTGCTTCTGCGTAACATTGTCACAGCAAACCCAAAGGGAAAAATTTTTGAGGCTGGAAATGAAGCTGATTTTGGAGGTAAACACATGATTGGAAAGTCAAACGAAGCTAATCCCTCTGAACACAACACTTTGGAAAAACCTGTAGAGTAAGCAACCAGTAGCCAGACCAGTGGCATGTGCTGCTCTTACTGGTCTAACAGGGGTTAACAGAAACAGCTCATGCTCCAGAAAACAGCCATGTTTAAGTGTTTGCATATATGTATGTGCATATAGACATGCTGGATCAGTTTTTCTGCAAATATAGGAATATATATTTATATAAATATATAAAACTTCCATCTTTTGGCTCCGGGATGTAGGATTTTAAAAAAAAACCCACAATAAATCTACACGTGCTATTGCAAGAGCTGCAATAAAATAAGCACCACTGGTGCCAGTGAGTTATAGGTGCTCACAACAGGCAGGATAATGGGATTTCACCGTGTTTTGTTTCCCCAGAAGTAAGTGCACCCTTATCAGGAGATGCAGGATATGAGGCTCTGACACTTCTCTGCTCTGATTCATACCCTGGAATAAAGCAGACATTTGATGGCATCTGCATTGCTGACTCAATCATGTCTCTTTGGTGCTCATCGTGTTGGTGCTGGGAAGGATTTGAGGGGGTTCAACCTTCTTCATACCAGCACACCACAGGCAATGTGGCCACAGCTCTGCTCGTCTGCCTTGGGATGGGTAAAAACAGGTAAATAAATAAAATAAACACATTCCTGCCTCCAGCCCACATCCACCAGGTTTCCAGCTGGTTTTCTCCACCCAAACTTGGCAAAAGAAATCCCAACTGCTTCACTTCTGGAATATTTTTGAAATTAAAAGAAATCAAACCTTGCCCTGTCTTCTCCCTGTGCTTTGCTCCCAGCCAGCCTCAGAAAAAGGTGGAAGACAAACATTTTCTTGTTGAGGCTCAGTCTTCCTCCAAGTGGTTGTTTCCAAAGTCTGGAGTTTGGTTGTTTTGTTAAGTTTAAGCTCTGGCACATCTAATTTTCTTCCTTTTAGGGAATAAACAAGAGCAGCAGCAGCCCAGCAGGTAATGAAACAGATTCTCCTCCAACTCTAGAAGTAGAGTTGAGACCAAGAAGGTGACAAAGAAGACAAAATAAAACTTTAGAGGATGCTAATCACACGTGGGAGTGGAACTTTCCAGCAGGTGGGCAGCTTTGGCCTCATCTCATACCCTGGCAGCCCCTGGCAAATGTTCACCACCCCACATACCATGGGATTGCTGCTCATGTTCTCTCCCTACCGTGTCCTCACCACCCCCAGCTGCCATGGATGTAGCTCCTCAGCCTCTTCCCCACTGTGGTTAAGAGCCAGAGGGGCTGTGACACTTTCTGCACTTAGAAGTGGGTGATTTAGAAAGAAAAAAAATTTGCAGTTGCATGTGTGGGTCTTCATCCCCAGGGCATGACCCAGGTTGGGTTGTCTCAGAGGTCAAAGACAGGCTGGCTATGCCTCTTGGTATCTTATTCATCAACAGTGCAAACAGGACCACAGGTTGGGTCAGACTAAAGGTCCTTTCTTCTGCTGGCCCGTCTCTGGTGGAGGCATGGTGCAGGAACAAGGGCTTTTCCCCTTGCACATCCTCCCAACCCAGCTCACTCGAGCCTACGTAGCCAACACACATGATGTCCATGCTGGCTCTGGAGACCTTTGGGATGAGCCAGGAGAGCAGCTCCACATGAATCCCATTTCCAAAGGATCTGGTGAGGAAGCCGAGGCCATCCCAACTCCTGCCTGGCCTGCAGCAACAGCCCCACCAAAACCAAGACCCAAAGGAGCCAGGGATTTACAGCAAACAAGAACAGGCCTGGGGTTGGTGGCCTCGACACCTGGTGCCACGGCTAAACCTCCTTTCCAGGGAAGTCGTGTCTCATCGAGTGCAAGCCTGGGCTGCACACTCCCCGAGGCTGAGGCAGGCGGGAAGGCTCTTCCTGGTGCAGCTTGGCTGGTGACTAACAACCTGTGAGCTCACCTCTCCCCTCCATCACAGCATTTCTGCTACTGCCTGCACAGAGAATCAGAGAATTCTTCTGGCTGGAAAAGACCTTTGAGATCATCGAGTCCAACCATTAACCCAGCACTGCCAGGGCCCCACTAAACCATGGCCCTCAGCACCACATCTCCACAGCTTGGAAGCCCCTCCAGGGATGGGGACTCCACCACTGCCCTGGGCAGCCTGGGACAGCCCTTCACAACCCTTGCCACCAAGAAATTGTTCCTCATGGCCAACCTAAACCTCCTCTGGTGCAACTTGAGGCTCTTTCCTCTTGTCCTATCACATGTTCCTTCAGAGAAGAGACTGACCCTCACTTCACTCCAAGCTCCTTTCCGGGAGGTGTCAAGAGCCAGAAGGTCTCCCCTGAGCCTCCTTTTCTACAGGCTCAGCACTCACAGGTCCCTCAGCTGCTCCTCACCACACTCCTGCTCTAGACCCTTCCCCAGCTTCATTGTCTTCTCTGGACACACTCCAGCCTCTCAGTGTTCTTCTTGTACAAGTGGGCACCTTGCACAAAGCCCATTGGGTTCCCTTCCCTCCGAGACCCCACCGCTCTACCAAACATGGTCAAAATTGGTTCAGAGTCATGGGGGATGGACCACAAACAGCATCTCATTAAGCCTCCTGAATTTTGGGAGCTACCTCCACCCACAGCCTCCACTGACATCACCTTCAGGGGTACCAAGCAGCAAACCCTGCCCACGCCAGGTTACATTCACCTCCAGAGCTCCATAATTACTGAATTTTCCCCGTTCTGGTTCATCTCTCCTGTTTTATTAACCACGTGCAGAAATTCAGAGGAGGGCAGCATTTCGAGGGGGATGGCAGTGTACAGTCATTAAATAAAATATAAACACCTCATCTATACTTAACATCAGGCTTGATCTTTTGTTTTCACCCCCCCTTTTCATGGTGATTTGCAATTTCTGTGGTTGCTTTTGGGGAAGGGAGAATGTAGGGGCGGGCTGACTTACTGCTTAATCTCATTTTTGATCTATTATTAAATGCCTGCTTTCTCTTTTTTCCTCTTTTCTTTTTTTTTTTAGCCTTTCTCTAGGAAGCCAGAAGCCCCAGCAGAAATTACAGATACAATAAAGGTGAACTGTGGAATGAAAGCTGGGAGAGAAAGAATTGCTTGGGCTTATTTTTTTTTTCCCCCCAGAGTTTTCTCATTTTTGGCTAGAAGAAATCCCCCCAATGCCAGCCAAGGAGAAGAAAACATGGAAGTGATGGACATGTCAAGCATCAGCCCCAGTAATAGAATCATAGAATCATTAAAGCTGAAGAAGACCTCACCAAGTCCAACCATCAACCCAACACCACCATGACCACTAAACCACGTCCCGAAGCGCCATGTCTACATGTTTTCTGAACCCCTCCAGGGATGGTGACTCCACCACCTCCTTGGGCAGCCTGGTCCAGGGCTTGACCACTCTTTCAGTAAAGTAATTTTTTCTGCTACCCAATCTTGTGTCCCTCAAAGCCACACACTCAGCTTTGCAAACCAATGAGCCAGGACTTAGTGAAACACCAGGACAGGGCTGCAGAACACCCAAGGCACCCAGGAACACTTTTTTTTACCATTTTTCTACAGCATCTTCAAAAGCTTTGATGTGACCATAGCAGACACAACCCCTGCAAGGAGCTTACCCAAACCTGCAGCACACAGCAGGGCAGGGAAGGCTGCAAAGGAGCATTTAGCACCCACTGCCTTCACTTTAGGATACTTTTTATGAGCTTTTTGATTATTTCATTACTTCATCCTCCCCCGTTGCTAAATAGCAGTGTCTGTGTCTGCTCTATGACCCCATGCGTGACCTCCCCTGCCCCAGCTCATGGGGACAGATTTGGTTTCAAGCTGCCAAAGCTGGGCCAAGAAGGAAAGTGCTTCCCAGGTGGTTTCTTTGCTTTCTGAAGCAGCTCTACTGGGGTCAGCGTGGCAGATGGCTTAAAGTTGAGCCAGGGGAGCCTCACTGAAGGAATTCCCACCAAGAGGCAGGAGGACAAGTCCAACACCATCTGTATGTGCTCTGAAGGTGGATCAGTTTGTTCCCATGGCCATGCTGGAGGTGGGTCAGGGTTGATGGGCGCCCTGAACAACCTGCACCCACCTCGTGCTTCTTCACCACCCCTTTTGCCTCCCTTCGGTCCCTTCCCACGGCATGAAGCGATCCCTCCTTCTGCTGGACTTGCAGAAATGAGGAGTTTCTCCTCATTTGGCACTAGGACACGTTTCCACCTCCCAGCCAGATGAGACCAAAAGCGAGCATGGCTTTGCTGCCAGCTCCTGCTGAGAGCTGGACACTCACCCCGCCCGGCCGGCCGCTTGGCTGGCGAGTGAATCATCCCTGCCTGAAACTGGGATGCCCAAACTGGGGCTCCCGGCTCCCTGGAGAGCCCCCCCCCTCCTCCCCTCCACGTCTGGGCTGCCACAGGCTCCGAGAGCATTGACCTCCAGCCAAGCCTTGCACAAAGATCACCTCTTGGCAGCCCCAGGGGAGGGCAAACGCTGCTTAGCACTCCCTATTAATTTCATCAATTAATTTCAGCATTTCCTATTCATTGCCTATGATAAACATCACCTTAGTAACTGGAAAGAGGAGAGCCATCCCCCAGCCATCAGGAGCACAGGGAATCCCAGACAGCAATGCTATTTTGGGGAGAAAAGCATGTTTTTAAGTGCCTTTATTTTTAAAGAACAGCCCAGGCCAGCAGCTGAAGATTTTGCAGCAGAACTGGACAAGTTCAGACCCATCTGGGAGGACAAAGCATCCCCAGGCCATGTTCCATGGCAAAGCCTCTGCTTTTTCCAGGGGAATACAAAAGGGCTGGGAGGCAGCAGGCAGCCCAGAGAGCAGCCAGGCAAGTTGCCACCATCTCCTTCTGCCCCAGTCCTAACTGGACATCCCAGGACCACCTCTCTGGGAAAAGGCAGCGGATGTTTGGGAAAGAAATCAAAGAAATGGCACATCCAGAAAGAGCCATCCCTGGGTATAAGCAGTCAGCAGCTGTGTCCACCTCGTGCAGCAGCCACCAGTGCCCACCTCTCCTCTCCACCAGAAGCCTATCCTGGTCGTAGCACACATCATTAAACCTTCTGTTTGATCATTTCCAGCCAGCTGCTCCTGGGACCCACTGGAGAACGACTATAGATGTAATAAAGACAAATACTGCCACGGGACTGGAAATCCTTCCCTCCTTCCCAAGGGAGACCATAGAAATAGATGAAGGAAGCAACCATCAACCTTCGATTCCATCTCACCCACCAACCACAAAATCCTTCTTGGGATCCCCAGTGATCAAACCACAGCTGCCACAAAAACTGATGTTGGTGACACTGGAGCAGAGGTTCCCCCACCTGCAGATTTTTGCTGGATACAATTGATTCAAGTTTCTGTGCAGGAATAAAGTTGGAAAAATCCTGTTCCCACAGATGTATTTCTCCTAAGAAAACCCCAGAGCTGGATGTCACTATGGCACAAGGGGTGAATGTGCCACCTTCTTTCTCCATCTCCAGCCCAAATCCCCTCCTTAAACTCAGCAAAAAGGAACCAAATGAAACCAACTGTCTTCACTTGGCTTTACCTGCCACCAAACATCAAACTTTCCTACAGGGAGGTTTTCATTCCCATCCTCCCTCCCCATCAAAGCATGAAGCCTGCTATAAAGAACTCAAAAACATACCAGAGAAAAGCAAGCCTCCAACGCTGGGAAATCAGGACTGAAGCTGAAGGTCCCTCTCAGAGAAAACAGGGTCCTGCTGGAGAAGAACCCACCTGGGTCTCTCCATCCCCTCCGATTTTGCCTCCCATGCATTGGTTTATATAGCGACGCGAGTGCACGCGCGGTGAGGAACCCTCTGGGTGCTGGAAATACTCTGAGCAACGGGTGGGAACCTGCTCAGTGTGTAAAGATCTTCCCTCCCTCCTCATCTACCAGCGTTCTGCCTGCACTTCAGACCTTGGCACCTACGTTTCAGCTGCTTTCTTACACGATGATGGAACACATTTAATGAATTCCACTGATTTTCAATCTCAGGTGAAGATTCTGCACCAAAGAAGCCCCAGGCTCCCACCAGCCCCGTGGGCTCACATCCCCCTTTTTTTTTTTTTTGGAAGAGCACATCAAGGCACAACACAACATTTAATTTTGATCTTTCTAGGGTTTTTTTTCCACTGATACACTGTTTACCCCAGCACCCCTGGTCTTTGCCATCTACCTGGACATCATGGGGCCACCCCTCCTCGCACATCCCACACACCCTGCGTCACTGGGACCACACAGGCTCTTCCAGCAAGGAGAAAGCTCTTGCTCGAGGTTTCCACACAGGCAACTGGGAGCATTTACAACCCTGTATAAATGATACGTACAGGCACCTCCAGCCCTGAAGCCCCCTCGGTTCCTGCAGGAGAGGCACATTCCAGCACTCACTGGGATGTACCAGCCCCTGGACCCAGCCAGGTCTGCAGCAGTGGGGTCAGGCAGGGAAATATCTCCAAGCTTGTTGTTTTTAACGCCCCTTCCAGGGACAGAAACAACCTTGGCTTCCCTCATCTACAGCATCCTTCCCTCCCGAGCTCAGCAGCACAAGCCACGAAGCCGGCACACATCCATCCAGCCGTGCTCACACCTTCCACATCCACACCATCTCCCAGCCTGGTCCTGAGCTGCTTCGTGGGGATGGAGCTGAGAAGAAACCCCTCAAAAGCCCTCCCTGCAGCACCCAAAGGAAGAGCATGCGGGAGGCAGAGGACAGAGCAACCTCCTTACAGAAAGGAGCAGAAGTTTTCTTGCTCGGCCACTGAGATGTGTGTGAAGGTGAAGGTTGGATGTGGAAACATCTGTGGCCAAGGGGAGCCCAGGCTGCCCGGAGGAGGGTGGAAAACAAAGAAACCCACCCCCAGCATGATGAAATACAAGTTTATTTGCTTTAGCCCGTGTCCAGCTTCCCTCCCTGGCACAGAAACATTCCTCTAATGCTGCAAGCAATGGGGCTTTTGTGCAAAACCGACGTTTTTAACCAACCGACAGACCCAAAACACAATCCGAGGGAGCTGGGGAGTCCCAAGCACCTCCAGATCCATCACATGAAGGGGGAATTGGGCAAGGAGGTGAGACTGGGGCATCCTGGCTTCTTCAAGCCCTTCTGCTCTCCCTGTGCTCTCCTGGTTCACACCCCGGGACGAGGAGTTAACACCAAACGATGCAGAGGTCCCACTAAAGGAGCAGCGATGGGCACACTCCCAAGACCCCTCTCCAAGGGGAAACCAAAACCATTCCTTCACTTTCAGGAGTCACTCACCCCCTCTCCAGCCATCCCAGGCTCTCCCCCCCTGCTGGGATTTCTCCTCGCAGCTCAAAAGCCCTTTCAGAGCAGCCAATTCTCCTTGTGTCCCCCATGGCCAGAATTGCCTAACTCGAAAGCAACTTTCACCAGGGGCAGAGGTTTCCTCGCCTGCTGTTTTAGCAGCTGCTTTCAAATCAAGCCTAATTTATGTTGCACCATCCCAGAGGAGCTGGCGATGAGCCAGCACCACCCCCACAACTTCAGGGGTCTGGGTGAAGACCCAAATCCCCCCCCCTCCAAGAAAGCAGCCACCAGCCCAGGGCTCACCCCACTTCTGATGATGCCTCTCCCTACAAACACCCCAAATCCCCCCCGATCCAGGGACAGCCCCCAGGCTGGGATGGGGAGGAGAAGGTGGTGGTGGTCCTGGGGAGGGGAAGGTGGTAGTGGTGGTGATGGGTCTTCTCCAACCAGGATCCATCCCAGGAGGGGAGGGTGCTGCTCCCTGGCAGAGCCCGTGACCCCCCCCACTCCTGTGCCCACTCCAGTGTTCATAAAGTAAAATAAAATAAATAAGTGAAATGAAATAAATACGTGGAATAAAATAAATAAGTGGAATAAAATAAATAAGAAAAATAAAGTAAATAAGTGAAGTAAAATAAATAAGTGAAATAAAATAAATAAATAAAATATGAACATAAGATATTAAAATAAAACCATAAAATAATTCGAAAATTTAAAACAATTAGAAAAATTAGGGTTTTTTAAAAAATTCAAATAAATAATTCAATGGAACTATGCAATGCAATGAAATGAAATGGAGACGAGATGAACCGAAAGGACCCTCCCGGAGCCCCCCAGCCCGCGGGGATCAGCCCTTACCTGGCAGCGGAGGCTCCGCGTTGCTCCGCGCTCCTTCCGCGCTCGCCCCGCGGCCGCAGCCCGGAGCCCCCCGGCCCGGCTCGCTGCATTCTGGGAAGCGGCACCCCAAAAATGGGGGCGCGGTGCCCTCTGGTGGCAGGTCCTCCTGGGTAGGGGGGTGTGTCCCAGGACCTGGGTGTGCATAGATCTGTAGGTATCCAATGATTAACCTGTATGAACCCCCCTCCCCAGTAATCCCCATCACTGATGGGCTCAAGCTCTACGAGGAATCTGGGGGGGACACAACCAAAAGTGGGGGGCTGGGGAGCAGCTGCTCAGATGAAGCTGCTGCTTCTCTCTGCTGTTCTCAGGTAGTGCCCCAAATCTGCCCATTCGCACCCAGCACCCCAAAAACACCCCAAAAAGAGGCCTGAAAACACCTCGGAGAAGATAAGTGAGGTGGGGTGCACCCGTTTGGAGAGGAAGGGGCAGATGTTTGGGGAGGAAGGGTCGATTAGAGGTGGTGTTGGGGGATATGGTTTAGGGGAGACCTTTGTAGAGTAGGGTTGATGGTTGGACTCGATGATCCCAAGGGTCTTTTCCAACCTGAATGTTGGGGCACTTCAGCTTCTGGGGAGCAGCTCAGGGCTGGAGATTGAGTATCCCCCTTGTAGCTCATGTATTAGACACATCTATAGAGCTATAGAAACCTATAGATACACCCTATAGATGTGGGAGGAGGGATGTGGAGGGTCTCTGGGGCACAGCCCCAGTCCTAGCCCTGCCTTTCCACCCCGCTTTTCCCCACAGGCATCTCCTCTCTGCTCGGGTGGGTAATTAATGCAGCTCTGTAGAAGGATCAACTAAATATTAAGGAGACTTTGTGACTTCTCACCCCTCCAGGTCACCACTGGAGGAGCTTTGCTGTGCTGAGCCCACCAGTGGGACCCTGCTGAAAGGCCAACCAAGAATTCAGTGAAACCCTGAAGAGAAGGGATCCCAAAAGGGTGGTGACCACTGCAGAGCAGGACCCTGCACCCAGGCAGGGTGGGATCACCCCAAAAATGGGGTTAAATCCCAAATATCACTCTGAAAATGGGTCAGCAAGAGACCCCATGTGCTTTGATTCACATTTCCAGTTTGTGGTGGGTTCTAATATAATTCCTGTTTTTTTCTGACAGCTGAAGCAACTGCACATCATGGACAAGACCTGGAAAAGAGCCACCAGTGAAGACAGAGGAGAATTACTGGGGGAACTGGTGGAAAACAGAGGCATAGGCAAGTGGATGTGTGGGCAGCTTGAGCTCCAGCTTTGCTCCTCTACCAGGACAAGAGCAGCTGAGCCACCATGGGCAGCCTCACAGGTAGGACCAGGCTTTCTGATGCCACCCTGTGTCACTTCCCAGCTGCTGCAGACATTTCAGACCCCACCAGTAGCTCTCTCTGACTCAAAAAACCCCTTTTTAACCAAAATTTGCCAATCCCATTGGCTCTGTTTCCATGATATTTTTCCACATACTCCTATTGCTTCCCAGGAGCAGGGATCTGACCCTGGGGAGATCAGGGTCCTCTTCCCCAGCAGCACTTGGCCAAATTTGGGGTGATGTCTCAAATCCAAGGCAATCCCACATTTTTGGCTATGACGTGATGTCTTTGCCACGTCTCATGTCTGGAGCAGCAGTGACTGTTTCATAGAACTACTTAAATCAAGTAAACCACGAGGGATGTCCCCTGGGGCTGACCAAGGAGCAGGACAGGGGGTCCCTTTTGGGAAATTCTGCCTGTAATCAATTTTTTCTGTCACTGTTTCCTCCAGCTCCAGGTGGCAGCTTGGGCACGGATAATCCACCATCTTCAAAGGGGACAGTTGCTGTCAGGACCTCCTGGTGTGGCTCAGGGAGGGGATTTGTGGAGATTAGAAACGCTCAAAATGTCCCTCCTGGCTTCGGAGCACCCAGGTCTGGACTGACCCATGATGGACAAGGCAGAGCAAAGCCATGGAGCCCACCAAGAATCATCTTCTCTCCATCACCTGCCACTGGGGCAGCTCCCAGGGTACCTGGTGGGGGTGAGTTTAATCCTTTCCATTTGATTTTAATCAGCTCATCAGCGAGGGGCATTGACAGCACAGCCAGATAAGAGGCTTACGTCTATTATTCCCAGAGGATTAGACCTTCTGATCCAAGCAGATGGAGGTGGCCACATCTCCAGCCTCGCTGGGGGCAAGCACTGTCCAGCAAAGGGCTGCAAAAACTGTCCCCCCACTCATTGTCTTGCAGTGTGCAGATGCTGCTCTCTATTTATTTGCACAACTCAGGGGGTCATCCCCTTCCTCCCAGCCCTGTGTCCAACAAGTCCCTCCACCAGCCCTAGAATCATAGAATCCTTTTGGTTGGAAAAGACCTTTAAGATCATTGAGTCCAGCCATTAACCCAGCCCTGCCAACTCCACCAGTAAGCCGTAGAATGGTTCAAGTTGGAAGGGACCTCAAAGATCATCTAGTTCCAACCCCCCTGCCATGGGCAGGGACACCTCCCACTAGACCAGGTTGCTCAAGGCCACATCCAACCTGGCCTTGAACACCTCCAGGGATGGAGCCTCCACAGCCCCCCTGGGCAACTTGTGCCAGTGTCTCACCACCCCCTGAGTGGAGAATTTCCTTCTGATCTCCAACCTAAATCTCCCCTCTTCCAGTCTGAACCCACTACCCCTTGTCCTATCACTACAGGCCTTTGTGAAATGTCCCTCCCCAGCTTTCTTGTAGCCCCCTTCAGGTACTGGAGGATGGCAATGAGGTCTGCCTGGAGCCTTCTCTTCTCCAGGCTGAACAAGCCCAATTCTCAACCTGTCTTTGTAGGAGACATGTCCCTCAGAACCACATCTCCACAGCTTTTCCAACCCCTCCATGGATGGTGTCTAGATTTAGCTCATATCTAGGACTGAACTACAGCAGTTGCTCCATCACCTGATGGCCCCTCTCCAGAAGAAAAGGGGATCATAAAAAGGAGAAGACACCCACGGGTTGAAAGGGAAATAGATTCAATGAAACAGCCCCACTAATACCAACACAAATATCAAGTGTGCAAAGTTATACTCAGCCCAGTGGGTGAATGATCTTCACAACAAACAGGAGAGCACCCTCAAGAGCAGAATGGTAGGTGAGCTCCTCCAGAGATGGGAAAAAGCAAGAGGAGAAGCAGCAGAAGGTCCTGCCCTTGGGAAACTTCCCCCTTTATAGTGAGTGTGATGTTTATGGTCAGGGATACACCTGTAGCCAACTCATGGCAGCTGCTCTGGCTTTTGCCCCTCCCAGATTAAGCTCCTGGCTGACTCCAAACTGCTGATGGTCTGCAGATCGTGACTGGCCTAGGGCTCTGTCCCAGGAAGACCAGGATAGATGGGGACTCAATCATTGCCCTGGGCAGCCTCTTCTAGGTCTTTTGGGGAAGACATTTCTCCTCATGCCCAACCTAAACCTCCTCTGGAGCAACTTGAGGCCATTTCCTCTTGTCCTATTACTTGATTCTTGGGAGAAGAGCCCGACCCCACCTGGCTCCAACCTCCTTCCAGTGAGCTGTTGCGAGTGAGAAGGTCTCCTCCTTTTCTCCAGGCTCAACCCCCCCAGGTCCCGCAGCTGCTCCTCACCACACTCCTGCTCTAGACCCTTCCCCAGCTTCATTGCCCTTCTCTGGACACGTTCCAGCCCCTCAAGGTCCTTGTTGGAGTGAGGGGCCCAAAACTGACCCCAGGATTTGAGGTTGGGCCTCCCCAGTGCCCAGTGCTGGGGGACGATCCCTGCCCTAGTCCTGCTGGCCACACTAGTGCTGACCCAAACCAGGATGATGGTGGCCTTCTTGGGCACAGTGATTACATACAGACCCCATAGAATGGGGGGTGCCTTCAACAGCCTTGATGGGACCATTTGGGGTGTGTGGCCATGCTCATGTATCTGCTCATGTGCCCTTATGTGTGCACTCTTGGGGGGGTGCTACAATAGCAAAGCTGGACCCTAAAAATGCTCAGGGGCAGAGGGGTCCTGTCCCAAAAGCTTCTTGTCCCCATTTGATGCCCTGAAACAGCCCCAGAAATACCTGAGCATGGAGGATGTTGGCTGATGTTGGTCAGTTGAAATCCTCCCGTCACCCAGCTGTCCTCGCTGCTTTTGCTTGTCCAGTCATGGGATTTCAGGATGTGTTGTTACCTCCTTCAACACCCTTCTATATGGACACAAAATCAACGTCCATTAGTGTCCATGCTTGACTACTTTACTGCAAGAGTGCTCAAGCCCTGGACCAGGCTGCCCAGGGCAGTGGTGGAGTCACCATCCCTGGAGGGGTTCAAAAAACGTGTAGAGGTGGCACTTCAGGACATGGTTTGGTGGTCATGGTAGTGTTGGGTTGACAGTTGGACTTGATCTTAGAGATGTCTTCCAACCTTAATGGTTCTGTGATTCAAAATTACTGCTTCTCCTCCACCCTCCTGTAGGCCATGCAAATACAACGTGACAACCAAACAAGCCCACACACCCCACGTGAGGTTCCTCCCAGCTGATACTGGCTCTTCCTGGGGCTCAGGGAAGGGCTCAGGACACAGGAGGGCCAGAGATGGGATATTTCCATGTTCCCCTGCTCCACATCTCCCTCCAGGACAGGACACACGGAGCAGAGAGGGACTGTGTGGTCCAGGAGCTGCTCACCACCAGCAAAGGTAGAGAAAAGCATAAACCAGCATCCAACTCCCTTTTGCACCTTGAGGAAGCAGCAATTTTGCTGTGATTTCTGCTTGTTTCCATTTTCTCCAGCTTTCCTGGTGTCCCTACAAACCACAGAGAGTCTGGGGCTCTGCAGGATCCCAAGAGCAGCAGGATTGAGTGATTCCCATGGGGACACAGCTCTCAACCCCCCCCCCCCCCCCCCNCAGCTCCCACCCCCCCCCCCCCGCTGCTGTCCCCATGGCCACCTCTCCCACCCGGGGGTGTTTTGATCCCCAGTGCCACCACCCCACTGTGGTGGTGGACACCATCCTACCTGTCATCCTCCTCTGTCCCTGGCTTGGGCCACCAGTGCCACTTGTCCCCGCAGGCAGGACTCGCACAGGGTGGCACTATTGCCTCAGAAATCCCTGCTGGCCTCTGGGGATGCAGCTTTTGGGGATGGTTCCTCTCAGCTCTCCTGCCCCCAGGGCTTCCCCCGTGGGCTCCCCAAACCCATTGGAGAAGCCAGGGCAGCCCCTGGTGCTCAGCCTCGCCAGGATGAGACCTCACAATTCCCCAGGGCTTTGCTTTTCCAGGGTGATGGAGGTTTCTGCCCTGGGTTTGGGTGGAAAAGCTGCTGTGGGTCCTGAAAAACTGCCCCAAGGGATGGTGTGGGACACAGCCCGTGCTCAGGACCTTAAGCAGGATAAACATCATGGCTTGTCCCGTAACATCCTCCCATAACCTGTCCTACAAAACTATTGACACCACTCAACAGCTTTGCAAGCCCAGGCTCTTTTTCTTCACTCCAGGCAGGAAGATCTCGAGGTATCTCAAGGTCCCACTCTCCTTGCCATGAGCAGCCACCCCCAGGAGCATCCCTCCATCCCTGTGACCATCCCATGATCATCCATTTCTCCCCAGGAGCATTCCTCCATCCCTAGGAGGTTCCCTCCATCCCCATGAGCATTCCTCCCTCCACCCCCAGGAGCATTCCTCCATGCAAAGCATCCTCCCTGCACCCAGGTTGCTCCAAGAGATCCCAATTCCCTGTTGTCCCAGGAGAGAGGAAAGGCCTTCAAGGATGGTTCATCCTTGGGGAAATAGGGCACGGAATGGGGCAAATGTTTCACAACCAGCTCCTCTTACGGTGGGAGTGGAGGAGGACAAGAACAAGGGCTCATGTGGTGCCAGGAGCCCCATCAGGCCCATACATGAGCTTGTGGGATGGTGCAAGCTCTTTGTCCACTCCCAAACCATCCCTGATCCAACTGATTTGATTAATCCAAAGCCCCAGAAGGTCTCAAATTGGGAGTTTGATTTGCTGCTGCTCCAGGGGGGAAACGGAGACTGTCCACTGGTGCTGCCAGGACCACAGGGTTCCTGTCTCCTGGAGTTTCAGTCCTGCCGGTCATGTCTTTTCCAGCAGCAGCCACTCCGTGTTTTCTCCCCCAGTTCATCCCAATACCCCTAATCCTGCAGTCCACAGACCTGCTAAGGATCTCCAGGATGTGGGATGGGGGGTTCCTGGGGGGTCCCAGGGGAGGATCATGTCCCTGGGGACAATCAGCTGCCGCTGCCGTTCCTGGTTCTGCTGATGCTGTGCAAAGACAGGTTTGGTAGGTTCAGATTAGACGTTAGGAAGAAGGTCTTGTCCATGAGGGTGGGGAGACACTGGCCCAGGTTGCCCAGAGAGGTGGTGGAAGCCCCATCCCTGGACATTTTGAAGGCCAGGCTGGCTGGGGCTGATGAGTAACCTGCTCTAGTGGGAGGTGTCCCTGCCCATGGCAGGGGGTTGGAACTAGATGATCTTTAAGGTCCCTTCCAACCCTGATGATTCTTTGACTCTATAAAATCCCTCCCCAGCAGCTGGAGGGAGAAATGTCCCCTCGGACAGGTCAGGAGGGTCCCTCAGACCGAGTGACAGGGTTTGGGGGGGGGGTTTGGGGGTGGCCCAACACCTGTTAACAGCAGCCCAGCCCAGCCCAGCCCAGCACCTCCTCCCTGCACCGCTGCTAATTTGTGGCAGCTCCAGAGGCCACCGCGGCGAGACTGTCACTCCAATTAGCGCTGGTGCCCTTCACCCTGGGCTAATGAGGTTTGGCAGGATTTGGGGACCTTGCTCACAATTAAAGGCACCCAGAGGCTGGTGTTAACCCTTCAGCTGCTGAGCTGTGCCCACGCCATGCTAGGGAGGGTCATATATCACTGGGCTGGGCCAACTTCAGCTCCTATGAGAGAGCTCCAGGAGCTTTTCTGGGCAACCAGGTGGTTCAAAACTACTTTTCCCAAGAATGGTTGGACCAGATGACCCTCGAGGTTCCTTCCAACTTGTGATTCTATGAATTAGGGAGAAACTTTTCAAGTGGATAAAAAGATCTGAAATATAAAGATGGCTTCTTGTTTTCAAAGGGGTTCAAACACCTGGTTAGTCCCAGACTTTATTGCTCTTCCATGAGCTGGCACATCACTGACCCCCTTTTCTCTGTGCATTGCTGGCAGCACCTTGGGATTCAGAGACCACCATAGTAGCCCCAAAACCTCCCCCACAAGGGAGAACCAGCACAAGGAGCTGGTTTCTCCCCACCTCCTGCAGCCAAGCAGATGTTTGGTGTCTTTTGGCAGGGGCTGAGCCTTATCTGACGGCAGCGTTTCCATGGAGGAGATCAGAGGGCTTGGAAGGCCTCACGGGAGCTCAGTGGAGGTATGTCAGGGCTCGTCGCTTCTGATGGATTCCAGGTGGGATTTGTAGCTGGATTATGTTGCAATTCAGGGCCTTAAGGGATTTTTTCAGCACGTTCTCCCCAAAGCAGGAACCCTCCGCACCAACAAATAGGAGATCCTGCTGCGCCAGACAAGATGGACTTAAAGGAAAGGAAACTAAGGATGTTTTGTAGATCCCAAAGCAACACAGTAAGAAATAAAGTCAGTATCTGAAGCTCTGAGAGCTAAAAATGGACCCGAATCTCCTTATTTTTGGCAGAGCTGTGGGCAGACTGGCAAGCACTGGGCGGGACCCTGCACCCTCCTCATCTTCATGTCATTTGTGCTGCGCCTGTAGCCCCTGACATAGGATCATAGAATATTTTAGGCTGGGAGGGACCTCTAGAGGTCATCTGGTCCAACCTCCCTACACCAGCAGGGACATCTCTACCTAGGGCAGGCTGCTCAGAGCCCCACCAAGCCTGACCTTGAATGATCCCAGGGATGGGGCCTCCAGCACCTCTCTGGGCACCACCTCTGGTCCCAGGAGCTGGCAGCTGAGGAGGGTGAAATCACTCTGTTTTCTGACTAAACCCTGAAGGACAACACAGGAACCAAACCCCGACCCCTAAAAAATCAGAAATCAGGGAGAAAGGTGATGGAGGGGAACAAAAAGAAGAATCCAGCCCAATCCTGGGGGCTAGAAACAGAATTAAAGCACTGAATGCAACCTCTGTGCCTTGCACGGGGCAGACACAGCTGCTCAGTTCAGAGTCCAACTAATGTATGTGTTGGATATATGGAGTATAATATTTTATATATATATATATATATGGAGTATAATATAATGTATACATATAAAAATATATATGATATTATAATATAATTGTAATATATAGTATTTAGACAGAATATAATTGCATATGGGTCTGTGTGATGTGGTTGGGCTTTGGCCATATTTATTGCATTTTATCTACTTTGAAATAGATCATTAATATTTTCGTACATTTACATATTATATTGTTGCTTTATTAGATATTATATTACCTTTAAAATATTTCAAGTGTTATCATTGTCATAAATGGTATAAAAACATTATAAATGTCATACCACAGCAGCCTGGGACGGGGCTGGCAACCTTTTGGTGCAGCAGATCCACCCTCCTTCAGCCTCTCCACCATCTCAGGCACAGTGACTCCTCCAATGGGCCAAGTGTCCCTGCAGCTTCTCCTCCCTCAGGAGACATTCTGGCCACCCAGGAAACTTTTCAAAGCCAGCCATGATGTGGAGACAGTCGCTTCAAAACACATCCAAGAGCTTCAGGGGGAGTTGTGGAGGTGATGTAGAAAATGGGGGCGTGAAGCCAAGGGGCTCAGTGGGATTGAATAAAACACAACAGCAATGAGATGAACGAGGAGAAAGCAGCTTTCCTGGAGCTGAAGCCCTCAGAGATGTCCCCGTGGGACACAGGGGGAGCAGGAGGTGCTGGTGGGACCACGGGAGCAGGATGTGGGTGTTGTGAACGTGCGCGGGCACTGAAACCAGAGACTGAAGATCAATCAAACGTGCCTGGAGTGTTATCACAAAAACCAGTTGGACCGGTAGCAAAGCACATTGGAAATGTGGCTCCCAGCACACGGGCACGCTGGAGGGTTGGTGGCTTTAGCCTTGAGCTGCCAATAATGCCTGAAGAAAATGGCTTTTAAAAAAATATCCTCCTATTTCCACCTGGTTTGTTTCAGTCTTTTGTTATCGAGGATCTTCCGGAGATGTTCATTTCTTCAGGACTTGTGCATGGCCACATCTTCTTCTCCCTTCAAAGTGGTGAAGAAATCCCAATGAGGCCACAAGTCGGCAGCGCTGAGGGGCAGAGCTGGACCCAAAGGAACACCAGGAGTGTGACAGCGACTCAACTGCACTGCCCTTAATCCCAGCTCAGGGAGGAGTGGGGGTCTGGGTGCTCTCAGCCTCCAGCTCTGTCTTTCTTCTTTCGTGCTCATCTCATCTTCCTCACCTGCAGGTCATTAAACCACCCTTAAAGCTGCTTTCCCAGGGCTGAGCATGCTCCAGGTGACTCCAATCTCCTCCCCAACCCCTCAGCCCCTGCACTAATGCCACTGGGATCCACGCAGAAGCAGAAAGATAAATGATGTGATCTCCAGTTCCTCATCCACGATGGTTTTAGCTGTGGTGAGAAATCCCCCCTGGCTGTCCCAGGAGGCAGTCAGCACTGCTGCCCCCAACCTGGCTGCTGAGTGGGAGCTCGCTCCTCTCTTTGCTCACAAAATCCCAGTGGTTTAAGTGGTCTGCTGCTCATAAAAGAGTGGAATGAACCAAAGCCTGAAGTCTGCAGAGCTTTGTGTTTGCTGGAAGGGTGCCCAGTGTCCCCGAGTATGGATGTCAGGGAAAAGAGGAAGGCTGGAAAATCCTTCTTCAAATTCAGAGTGCCAGAGTAAAAATATTTAAATTTCAGCTGCCCCTGAGCGGGGTTTTTAAGGGAGGTGTATAGAATCATAGAATGTTTGAGGCTGGAAGGGATGTCCAGAGGTCATCTGGTCCAAACTCCCTACACGAGTAGGGACATCTCTACCTAGGGCAGGTTGCTCAGAGCCCCATCAAGCCTGACCTTGAATGAGGGTATGTAATGTAGTTATGGAGGGTTTGAAAGGAGAGGGTTTGAAAGCCTGTTGATGAAGAGACTCGGGTTTTTCCATGGTTTTATTAAAAACATCTCAAGGTCTAAAATGAAAATGTACACCGACTACAACACGACCAGTTTGTACACTCACAGTTAAAGTGCTAGAAATTAAAACGTTACAAAACTGACACTGGACTAACCGTAAACGCCTCCGCCCCGAGCGCAGCGCAGGCCAGGCCAGACACACTCAGGGACCAGCCCATGCCAAAGCCACCAGCACCCTCTGGCACAGGTCTCACCAACACCAAAGCATCATCTCCTCTTCCTCAGCAATGGGTGAAACCACCTCACGAGCACCAGGGAGGAGGCAGCAGCATCGCCGAGCTCCCTGATGGACACAAACTGCTTCAAACATCCCTCTCCCGTTACAAACCACGTACAGTGGGGCGGGGGGACCTTTCACATTCTATTTGACATTCTGCTGTCCTGGGGGGACCTCAAGGGGCTGCTCTGCTCTGTACCCCAGCTCATGGTATGGTCAAGGCTACCCACTCCCCACCACCTTTTTTGGGGGTGCTCAGCCCCCCAGAAGCGTGGGCAACGCTCTACAGGCTGGCTCTTCTCGCACCCTCCGGGTCCCTTCCCGAGGGGTTTTCCCTCCCTTCCTTGCTGGAAGGACCTGGCAGCACTGTTCTACTTGGCTACAGCTGGAATTCAGCCCCATGCTCACCACCCACCCCAGGTTCATAGAATCATAGAATCATTATGGTTGGAAAGGACCTCTAGGATCATCAAGTCCAACCTGCATCCCAGCATCTCCCTAACCACTAAACCATAGCCTCAAGTGCTACATCTACTTGCTTTTTAAACACCTCCAGGGATGGTGACTCCACCACCTCCCTGTTCCAGTGCCTGACCACTCTCTCAGTAAAGAATTTCTTCCTAATATCCAATCTAAACCTTCCCTGACACAACTTGAGGCCATCTCCTCTCGTCCTATCATTAATTTGGGAGAAGAGACAAGGAGACCAGCACCAGCCTCACTACAACCTCCTTTTAGGTAGTTGTAGTTCAGTTTGGATCTAAAGCTTCTGAAGCACCACTCAGGTCTAAGCGCTAAGAAAAGGGAGAGCCCTTGAGAGCAGACAGATAAATTTACACCTAAATGCAGCTTTTTGCTGCTGTTGGATTATTTTTGTTTAGGCTTTGCAAAGACGAGAGCTCCCGAGCCGACAGGACCTAAACAGCCTTTCCCATGCAACGGGGCTGCTGATCCAGGACATTTCAAAGCAGGAGAAGAGCTGCAGAGGGGTCAAGGGAGGGGGAACATCACAAACTTGGGGTGGGGGGAATCTGTTGCTGGCCAACATCTGTGTTCCACCAGCTGCCCCTGGTCAGCAAAGGTCTCAGAGCAAAGCACGCTGTGCCACACTGCTCCCTGCCAGTGTCCCTGGGAATACTGGGAACAAGAAGCTGTGGGGTTTTATGGGAAGTTTTGATACCAGGGTCTTGCCAAGCAGCATTGTGGGGCTTCAAATGGGATGGAGACACATTAACCTGGTGTTGGGAGGAGCTGGAGGGACTGGGCTATGTACAACCTCTCTGCCTGCTGCAGAGGAGAGAGGGTGAGGATTTCGGCAGCATGCGGCTGCTGGGGAGGGACAAAGCTCTGCAGGTAAAGCCCCAGGAGTGTGTGTTCAGCTACAGGGACGTCAGGTCAGCCCAAGCCTGAGTGTTTCAGGGGCTGCAGAGCCTGAAGCTCTGGGGGAATCTAAGGATTGGCACCAGTCCCAGAAACCAGGCGCCAGAGCTCTTGCCAGTTAGCACGGGGTGCCAGATAGGAAAACACCCCCAAAACACACCCAGAGACACTGGCCAGAATGCAACCTCAGACACCCTTCTGAGCCTCCAAGCACGATGATCTGGGAGCTGAATCCCCCTGAGTGCCCCAGCTGGGAACTGCACCAGGGCTGGGGTGACCCCCTTACCCGTGAAACCTGAAGCAGCCACTGGCTTTGGAATCCTGGGGAGGAATGCAGTGAGAGGGGTAACGCAGGTGCCGAAGAGAAAAGGGAGGGGTGGGGGTTACAGGGGTAGGGCGGGCAGAAAACCCGTCCAGAACATGAGGTTGATGTTTTAATCACCTCTCTGGGGTGATAAGAACCTGTCCCTCGTGTAAAGGATACACGAGCAGGAATATCTTAGATATTCCCCTCTGGAAACAACGCGGAGACTGAACCTCCCACATTAATGTTTCCAGTAGGACGTATTTCAAACCCCCATCGTCGTTCCCCTCCCTGACTCTAAACAAGTCAAAGCATTGCTACGAGTTTTAGAAAAAGTCTTGGAAATGGAGCCAAGAAGATCAAGATAAACACTTTGAGCTTCCTTTAGTTTAGTTCAGTTACAGTGTTTGGGAGAACTCTGCTCCCCAGCTCCTTCTGCAGATCCAGATTCCTAAAACTACCATCCCTTGGAATCAGAGAAACCAGAGATTTAAGGTGGAAGAGGCAGCGAGTATTGAGCAGTGGCTTAAATTGGAAATTAAGAAAGGGTTTCACCTCCGTGGCTGCAGTTTCTCCAGTTTAAGCCTGTACAGAGGCCTCTCAACATGCCTCCAATGGGTCAAAAAGGGAATTCTGTAAGAACAATGAAAAAATAAGCACTCGTTTCCCAGCAGTGATCTGTGGTAATTACTGAGGTAGGTTTAAATGCAATCAGTGTTTCCTCACGCTGAGTGAACCTCACAGTAGATGCTTCAGAAGATCTACTGCAGCACCCAAGACATGCCTCGGCCTTTGCCCGCAGTGTCAGCAGAGACTTGCTGGACCCCAACAGATTATTGACACACAAAACCCGCCCAATCGGAGAATTCTCTGCCATGAATCTGCAGCAGGGAACAAAACCAAAATAACCTAGAGGCCGATCAGTAACACAAGGAAGGAGCCCCCAGTTCATGGTGGATTCCTGTCTCCTCCTCCTCCAGACAGCAGCAGATTTCTGAGGGCTGCATCCTGCTCTTTCCTCACTCCTGCCTCCATCTCTCCCACCTGCTTCTAAATTCCTGCTCAGGGCAAAGAGAATCCTCCCCAAAACCAGCCACGGCATCGCACGGAAGGTCAACCATCCCTGGTCAAACTCCTCCTGGTCACCCTGGCTTCAACCTTCCTCACCTGGGTTATGGGGGTTTGTAAACAGGCTCCGTTCTGGTTGTAAGGAAAAGGTTGTACATTCCAGCTGGGGTGACAAATTCAGCATTTCTATTATTATAATTATAATTATTATTAAATAGTTCAGGAACTGGCAATCTCAGCTTTTGTACATCAATCTAAAAAATAAGTGGCTGAATATTATCTAGACAACCGGTTTTAAAATCCATCTCTTCCTACAGAAATTGTAAACAAGTAGAAAATTTAAATAGTCTTTTGTAAAAAAAGCAAGGACAATACAAGTTATAAAAAATTCACTCTGCCCTGCCTCTCTCAACCCTCCTCCCACCCCGTCCCCTCGGCCAAGCCTGAGCAGCTCTGCCTGGAGCTGGTGGGATCACCAGTGGAGCTGCCTGTATGGATTAAAGGATCTCTTGATCTCCTTCCCTTCTCCCAGTTGCTCACTCCAGTGTTGTGTCCCCGGTGTCTGCGCTATGGGCGCCCTCCGGAGAGCGCTCCACACACGTCCCCTCCCAAGGATCAGTTTGGGATCCAACCAGAGAGGAGGGATTCTTTGAATATTCCAGAGTTCCCTTACAGGGAAAACAACCTCAGTGACCCTGCCAGCGAGTTCTCCAGGGTGACACCTACCACTGCAGAGCCATCGGGGGATGCTTTTTTCAGCAAGGAATAAGAAATTCAGCAAAGGTGTCTGAGGAGCGACAGTTATCAAATAAATAATTACCTACAGAGAGGTTCAAAGGAGGCAAACCAGCTTTTTACTCCAGAATCCAAGACTGCTGCACGCTCTAGCTCTGCCCCGAGCACCCGAACGCCGGCTCCAAGGCCAAGGAGCCACTTTGGGCTTCCTGCTGCAGACAATCAGCACCCGACGAGAGGCGTGGTAATACTGAGCGAGGCTGAGGAGGGCACCACCGGCCGGGCCACCGCGGCCACCGCCTCAGGCGCTGGTGCCGTCCTCCTCGATGACGCGGTTCATGCTGGTCCCGTGCGTGATGTGGGTCATGGGGTTGCTGCTGAGGTCCCTGGCGCTGCTGTGCCGAGACTGCTCGTTCAGCCGGTGGCAGCTGCTGTGCCGGGAGTGATCCGTCAGCCGCGACATGCTGCCGTGAGGTAGTCTGTCCTCCACCCCTCTGTAGCTGCAGGGGGTGTACCTGGGGGGGGAACAGGGGATTATTATTGCTGCTACTGAATCACAGAATCACAGAACCTTAGGGGTTGGAAGGGACCTCCAAAGATCATCTAGTCCAACCCCCCTGCCAGAACAGGATCACCTAGAGCAGGTCACACAGGAACGTGTCCAGACAGGTTTTGAATGTCTCCAGAGAAGGAGACTCCACAACCTCCCTGGGCAGCCTGGGCCAGTGTCTGTCACCCTCACCATGAAGAAGTTTTTCCTTATGTTTAGCCGAAACCTCCTATGCCCCAGCATGTACCCATTGCCCCTTGTCCTATCACTGGATGTCACTGAGCAGAGCTTGGCTCCATCCTTCCAACACTCCCCCTTTACATATTTATAGACATTAATGAGGTCACCCCTCAGTCTCCTTGTCTCCAGGCTAAAGAGCCCCAGCTCCCTCAGCCTTTCCTCACAAGGGAGATGTTCCACTCCCTNTGTTGCTGCCACCACCACGGAGGAATGTAAATAAATCCAGATGCCTGTGTGTGCACACATACCACGCTCTGCTCTTGGGAAGAGTCGCTCCCTCCCTCTTCAGCTCCCTCTTAGTCTGGAGAGGAGAAGACTGAGGGGGGATCTAATTATTGTGTATAAATATATGAAGGCTGGGTGTCAAGATGAAAGGGACGACCTCTTTTCACTTGTGTCCTGTGATAGGACAAGGGGCAATGGATGGCCAGAGAGGTGGTGGAGGCCCCACCCCTGGAGTCAGTCAAGGTCAGGCTTGNCATCCCTATGTGACCTGCCCTAGATTCCGTGGTCCTGCTCTGGCAGGAGGTTGGACGAGATGATCTCCAGAGGTCCCTTCCAACCCCTAACATTCTGTGATTCAGCTCAGTCATTCAGTCCCAGGAGGAGCATCTCAGCCCCTCACACAGCTTGGGTCTTACTCTAGTAGTGTTGACAATGAGGTGACTAAAACACTCTATGATAAATTACATTATAAACTCAAATCAGTGGGCAACTTCTAGTATTGTAATCCATATTCTGGTATAATATTCCAGCAGAGCAAGGGCTACTTACAGAAACAAAACCAATTTACACACGGTTTTGGGCCCCTCACTCCAAGAAGGACCTTGAGGGGCTGGAGCGTGTCCAGAGAAGGGCAACAAAGCTGGGAGACGGTCTAGAGTACAAGTGTGGTGAGGAGCAGCTGAGGGACCTGGGGGTGTTGAGTCCGGAGAAAAGGAGGCTCAGGGGAGACCTTCTGGTTCTCAACACCTCCCTGAAAGGAGGTTGGAGCCACATGGGATTGGGCTCTTCTCCCAAGGAACAAGAGACAGGACAAGAGGAACCAGCCTCAAGTTGCACCTGGGGAGGTTTAGGTTGGCCATGAGGAACAATTTCTTGCTGGCAAGGGTTGTGAAGGGCTGTCCCAGGCTGCCCCGGGCAGTGGTGGAGTCCCCATCCCTGGAGGGGTTTCAAAGCCGTGGAGATGTGGTGCTGAGGGACATGGTTTAGTGATGCCCTGGCAGTGCTGGGCTAATGGTTGCACTTGGTGATCTTAAAGGTCTTTTCCAACCAGAACAATTCAATGATTCTATAAAAGCAGCCACAAAAATCCTACACTGACTTCAGGCTAGGTCTGTTTCCCCACCCAGGGAATAAGAAGCATTGCATCCCCTCAGGTGATGTCACCACCATCTCCATGTTCACACCGTGTAATTCATGAGAACTAACAGAGACCCTAAAAACACCACAATATTTTTTCTCTTTCCAATCCAGACACTACCAGGGAG
Organism: Brachypteracias leptosomus; assembly: GCA_013401335.1. Taxonomy (NCBI): domain Eukaryota; kingdom Metazoa; phylum Chordata; class Aves; order Coraciiformes; family Brachypteraciidae; genus Brachypteracias; species Brachypteracias leptosomus. Next base: position 138,770 of record VYZX01003232.1, read on the forward strand.
AGGAGACACCATCAGAGAAGGTAAATATGAGCAGAACCTCCACTTTCAGCAGCATGATGGCCAAGCACCTGGCCAGCAGAGGCTTGCCCAGCTCCCTACACGATTGTGAAGCTCAGGAACCTACCGTCCGTCGCGCGAGCGGTGCAGGCTGCCGTGGTAGCTGCTCACTTTGCTGTGCACGCTGCCAGCCTTGCTCCTTTGGTCGTCCATCATCGCCAGCTGGGTGGAGGAGGCGTGAGTGGAGGTGCCCTGGGTGGAAGTGCCTCTTGACTTGCGGATGATGGGGGTATTGGGATCTCTCAGAAGAGACTGAGCAAAGTCTGGCTCCTGCAGCACCTGCCGGCTCTCGTTGACAGCTCTGAACAAGGCAAGTGGAGTAGTTCTTGTTAGTGACCATGGAATAAACACAGGAGAATCACAGAACGTTAGGGGTTGGAAGGGACCTTGAAAGATCCAACCCCCGTGCTGGAGCAGGATCACCTAGAGCAGGTCACACAGGAACGTGTCCAGACAGGTTTTGAATGTCTCCAGAGAAGGAGACTCCACAACCTCTCTGGGCAGCCTGGGCCAGTGTCTGTCACCCTCACCATGAAGAAGTTTTTCCTTATGTTTAGCCGAAACCTCCTATGCCCCAGCATGTACCATTGCCCCTTGTCCTATCATTGGATGTCACTGAGCAGAGCTTGGCTCCATCCTTCCAACACTCTCCCTTTACATATTTATAGACATTCATGAGGTCACCCCTCAGTCTCCTTGTCTCCAGGCTAAAGAGCCCCAGCTCCCTCAGCCTTTCCTCATAAGGGAGATGTTCCATTCCCTTCAGCATCCTAGTGGCTCTGTGCTGGAATCTCCAGTAGCTCCTTTTCTTTCTGAACTGGGGTGCCCAGAACTGGACACAGTACTCCAGTTGGGACCTTGCCAGCACAGAGCAGAGGGGAAGGACAACCTCCCTCAACCTGCTGGCCACGCTCTTAATGCAGCCCACTGTGAGTGCTTCACAAACAGAACAGACGGACATCACGGCTTGGCAAATGAGAACATTTATTTACATTGTAATGTCCCTTTGAAACCCCTCCAGGCATGGGGACTCCACCACTGCCCTGGGCAGCCTGGCACAGCCCTTCACAACCCTTGACACCAAGAAATTGTTCCTCATGGCCAACCTAAACCTCTCCTGATGCAACCTGGGGCCATTTCCTCTTGTCACTTGTTCCTTGGGAGAAGAGACTGACCCCACCTGGCTCCAACCTCCTTTCAGGGAGTTGTGGAGAGCCAGAAGATCTCACTCTAAGCCTTCTTTTCTCCAATACCCCCAGCTCCCTCAGCTGCTCCTCATATTGTTACAAGAGCAATCCTTGGGGCATCACCGTGACTCAGCAGGTTCCATGACCCCAGGAACTGCCTCTCAGGGAAGCCACTTCCTCACTCAAAAGAGCATTCAGAATCTGGTTTAAAACCAGCAGGAGGAGAACACCAGATATACAACAGATATAATAACTCATAAACAACCAGCCTGCAGCCCTCAGATCAGTGGTTATGGTCTCATGGTTTCTCTGTCTGCTGCCATCTCCTGCTGGGAGGGGCTGGTGGAGGGGCACCTGCTTGGCTGCTCTACCATTGCTCCATGAAAGGAGGTTCTCTCACATCCTCTACATTCCTTTGGGGTTTTTTAGTCTCTTTTTTGTGAGGAGGCCTTCCCCCCCGCCTCCCATTCCTTGTATTGTTCTTTCATGCTCTGTTTCCTCTGCCTTGCTCTGCTCCTCCTTTGAACTTCCCTGCTCACAGCAGATCCCAGGCTACCTGAGGAGGGAGGTTTCTGTTGGCTCTGCCTCTTACTGCTCAGTGAGGGGTAATTTTACCTTCTGCTAGGGATGGACAAGTCAAAGCCTTGGAGTAGTCACTCAAAGGCTTGTTGGATTTGTGCATCTATTTGTTGTGCATGTGGATCTATAGTGGGAGAAGCATCTGACACACCAGAGCTGCTGCCACTCAAGGAGACCTGGACAGGCTGGCGAGTTGGGCAGAGGGAACCTCATGAAGTTCAACAAGGGCAAGTGCAGAGTCCTGCTCCTGGGGAGGAGTAACCCCCTGCACCAGTTCAGGGGAGGGGTGACCTGCTGGGAAGCAGCTCCATGGAGAAGGACTTGGGAGTGCTGGGGGACAATAAATTCACCATCAGCCAGCAATGGGCCCTCGTGGCCAAGAAGGCCAATGGTGTCCTGGGGTGCAAGAAGAAGAGTGTGGCTAGCAGGTCGAGGGAGGTTCTCCTGCCCCTCTGCTCTGCCCTAGTGAGGCCACCTCTGGAGTATTGGGTCCAGTTCTGTGTTCCGCAGGTCAAGAGAGACCAGGAACTACTGGAGAGAGTCCAATGGAGGCTATGGAGATGCTGAGGGGACTGGAGCATCTCTGTGCCCAGGAAAGGCTGAGAGCCCTGGGGCTGTGGAGCTGCAGAAGAGAAGACTCAGAGGGGATCTGATCAATGCTGATCAAGAGATAAAGGGTGGGGGCAAGAGGATGGGGCCAGACTCTTGTCAGTGACAGGAAAGGGGGCAACGGGCACCAAATGGAACCGAGGAAGATCCACCTGAACATGAGGCAAAACTTGTTTGTTGTGAGGGTGTTGGAGCCTGGCCCAGGCTGCCCAGAGAGGTTGTGGAGTCTCCTTGTCTGGAGAGATTCCAAAGGTGCCTGGACACGATCCTGGGCCCCCTGCTGTGGGTGAGCTGCTGGAGCAGGGGGGTTGGAGGAGATGATCTGCAGAGGTCCCTTCCAACCCCCACCATACTGTGACTCTGTGATTTTGAAACATCTACTTAAGAGACAGTATTTATGATAATGAAAATAGCTATTCATAACTATTACGAAATCACACAGATTGTTTCTAAATTTATGCCGTATCTCAGACTAAATTCATTCCAACGTTACAGAAGCTGGAAGATGTTCTTATTGCATTTTCTCAAGCTGTGCTTTGGTATTAACGCATAAGGGAGGATTAAAAGCAGAGAAAATCACTTTTAACTGCAATCACCGTGAGTAGAACTTCAGCTTAATTCCAATTTATAGGTCTGATCCAGTTAACTGAAACACGTTTATAAATAAAAACATTCAATTCTGCCTCAGAGAAGTTTTAGCATTCAATCGAAACCTAATTCTTGTTAAAAATGGATTTTGGAAGCAGATGGAGCAATGTAGATTTGATTCTGGGGCCAAGGAATAATCATGGAAAAACAAGTGACAAGTCTTCAGGGCTTTTTGGAGCTGTTGCTTGTCTTCTCCTTCCTTACTCCGTCCTGGATATCAAGAGATTTTCTATCTAGTCCTGTCTTTGCCTCCATGAAAAAGTAACCACAGCACTCTTCCAGCACTCCATGGGAAGAGGAGATTATTTGCCAGCACTCCAGCAGTTTAACCATTAGACACCAACACTCACTCTTTTTTCCTGCGCCCGTGGAAGAAGCTGGCCCACTCAAAACAGGTCTTCTTGCTTCCAACCCAGAAGACAGAGGGTATCCCAACGACTAAAGCCATGAGATATTTCATGAGAAAGAGGATCAAGTCTGGGCGACTCATCTGAGTGACCTAGAGAGGGAAAAAAAAAGAGAAAAGAAGATTATACAACCCATGGTAGTTCCCTACTCCATTTATTAACTCGTTTGAAATAACTGTCTCTGCCTTGAGCCAAAGCAAACACCAACAGGGTTCCTTTGTTTTGGGGCTCCACGGAGCATGACCGAGTGTGCTCCACAGCCCACTGTTGAGGAGCACAAAGGATTCAACTGCTGGGAGGTCTTGGCCTTTAGTTATATTTCTGGTCTTTTGTCTGTGCCCTGAATAATTGAGAAATATTTTCTAGTCTTCAAATCATAAAGACTCATTTCTTTGATGGAATTAACCTCTATAAAATCTGGGGCTACGTTTGCTGTTGGGAAAAATCCCACTGAAATGCTTCCTGGGATGTTCAATGCTGATTCAAGGCCAGGTTGGATGGGGCTTTGAGCAACCTGGTCTAGTGGGAGGTGTCCTGACCATGGCAGGGGGGTTGGAACTAGATGATCTTTCCGGTCCTTTCCAACCCAAACCAATCTATGATTCTATGACCCTTTATTCCTCAGCCTTCAGTGGAAGATTGGATTGACCCCAATTCTCCCTCCCTCAGGAATTTGAGGCATTGGAAAGGAACGACCCGTCCAAACCCTGACATCTCCCCATTTCTTCAGCTGAATTTGAGAAAGCTCATGAGGTCTATTTTTGCAAACATTTCGATATACAAAGAGTTTGTTTGAAAATGGTGCAGAGAAGATACAAAGATATTTCCAGGAAGGTCTGTAAGGTAGTTTTGAAATAAAAGGGAGTCCAGGCACTCTCTTGAGAACCTTCAAGAACAGAGAACTTCAAGTGCCAGCCTAGAAAACACCACCATCTTCTTACAAGGAGACTGTAAAGAGAAGGAACTAACTCATTCTGGTGGAATTAAGTCCTCTGTAAGCATCTGTGTGACACTGTCACTTGCACTGTCACCATAGATGGTATAATAAAGGATGAGAGTGGGTAGTGCTGTAAGCAGGGGACATGGTTTAGCAGTGGACTTGGTAGAGCAGGGTTATGGTTGGACTTGATGATCTTCAAGGTCTTCTCCAATCTAAATCATAGAAGCATAGAATTGTCAGGGTTGGAAGGGACCTTAAAGATCATCTAGTTCCACCCTCCCTGCCATGGCCAGGGACACCTCCCACTACATCAGGTTGCTCACAGCCCCATCCAGCCTGTTCTTCCAAATGTCCAGGGATGGGGCTTCCCCCACCTCTCTGGGCAACCTGGGCCAGTGCCTCCCCACCCTCGTGGGCAACAACTTCTTCCTAACGTCTCATCTGAATCTCCCACCTCTAGTTTTGATCCATTCCCCTCAGTCCTACCACTACCCAACATCCTAAAAAGTCCCTCCCCAGCTTTCTGGTAGCCCCCTTCAGATCCTGGAAGGCCACCAGAAGGTCTCCTCGGAGCCTTCTCTTCTCCACACTGAACAACCCCAACTCTCTCAGTCTGTCCTCATAGGAGAGGCTCCAGCTCTCTGATCATCCTCGTGGCCCTTTTTTGGAATGATTCTAAGCAGAGAAAAAAATGAAGCTGGCCAGGGACAGAGAGAATGTGGATGATAAGCAGATGATGTGAAAAAGCAGGAGATGTGGTGGCAAGAACAGAAGTGAGGGAAGAAGACCCTGTAGCTGGGGACTCCTTGGTATAGGCTGAGAGGCCTTTAACCAGAGTGGATCCAGAGCTGAAGGGTCTTCTGCCCAAGAGGAGCATGGCTACAAGCAGTGGATTTGAGGCAGAAAAGTAATTTGACTGGTAAGGAGAAGACGTCAGGGACTGTCTCATATCGTGACATGTTGATAGTAGAAGGTTCTCACTGGAGTGTAATGTAAGGCTAGGAAAGGTTTTTCAAAAGTGGAAACTTGATTCATCTTCCATTAAATTCTCCTGATCCCAAACAGAAATGAAGTTTAGCAAGTTTAGGTTGGCCATGAGGAGCATGGCAAGGGTTGTGAAGGGCTATCCCAGGCTGCACAGGGCAGTGGTGGAGTCCCCATCCCTGGAGGGGTTTCAAAGCTGTGGAGATGTGGTGCTGAGGGCCATGGCTTAGTGGTGCCCTGGCAGTGCTGGGTGAATGGTTGGATTCAATGATCTTAAAGGTCTTTTCCAACCTAAATGACTCAAAAAGTAGGTATGTAACAGGATGACACAGATGCACAGATGGCTCAGGGATTAGGAGGGTTTGGGGTTGTTTAATCGTGGGGAGATGTTAACGAAATTAGGTCTCTCCAACAAGGATTAAATACCTGCAGCAACAGCTTTGAGACTGATGGTGACACAGTTGATACAAACCTGGATATCTACTGGGCTGTTTGATATGGAAGAAAACACCAAACAAGCTGTTTCAAGGCAGGGGAACCTCCTCTGTAAGGTAAGAGAGAGGCTGAAAGACTTTGTACGGTTCTGGGGATTCCATGTGAATCCGTGTTCCAGGAAAGCAGGGGGGGATGGCAGGGAACAGCCAGCCTGTCTTGCAAGAAGCTTGTCTGGTTGCTAAAGACTCAAAGGTGTGACAAAAGTAATTGCTATATAACATGAATCACAGAATCCCAACATGGTAGGGGATGGAAGGGACCTCTGGAGATCATCTAGTCCAACCCCCCTGCTCCAGCAGCTCACCCAGAGCAGGGTGCCCAGCATCATGTCCAGGCACCTTTGGAATCTCTCCAGACAAGGAGACTCCACAACCTCTCTGGGCAGCCTGGGACAGGCTCTGACACCCTCACAACAAACAAGTTTCTCCTCCTGTTCAGATAGAACCTCCTGGGTTCCAGTTGGTGCCCATTGCCCCTTGTCCTGTCCCTGGGCACCACTGACAAGAGTCTGGCCCCATCCTCTTGCCCCCACCCTTTAGCTCTTGATCAGCATTGATCAGATCCCCTCTGAGTCTTCTCTTCTCCAGCCCAAAAGCCCCAGGGCTCTCAGCCAAAAAAAAGAAATACCTAAACACTGAAACGTGGGAAGATGATTTGTCAGAAGGAGGCTCAGGCTCCATGACTTTCCAACCACATAATGCTGAGGGGCAGCAGAACTTCTATATGAACCCCTGAAAATACAGCAATTATTGTTTTAATATTTTGTATTATTACCCATCTTTTTTATAATATCACCATTGTAGATGGAAAACAAGGATTTAAGTGTCTTGACCAAAATGACACAGTGCAACCTAACAGGCTAGAACATGACAAGAAGTCAGGCCCATCAACATTGGTCTTTAGCAACTACATGTCCATCTTTCAATTAAACCTAGAAACATAATGAGCATTATTATAAGATGTTTCTTAGAGTTCACCTCTGTATGAAGTGGGATCAAGGTTCTCCCCACATCAGTTCTTCCCTCAGTCAGTCTGTGCCCCAGGAAAAAGACTGATGTTGAAGGCCTTTGAGTCTATGGACCTATGAAGGTCAAAGACTCTATGGGCCTTCCTATGCTTGCAACTATTTAATCATGTGAAATGAGTCTGAAGGTTTTCTAGGTGGTCTTGTAGCCAACCTGTGAGATTCCACTCAAGAAAAAGAAAATAATTAACAATCACCCAATAAAAAACCTATTCAACAAAATTAAGCTCTCAAAAATTAACCTCATTTCATAGCGTGGCAACAAGTGGAATAAATGGTAAAATTCCTCATTTCTTAATGAAGGTAATATTTGGGTAAATTTTAATATTTACATACAAGGCTTGTCCACTGGGCCAAGTCTCCCCTGGTGTAACCACCAGCCTGAAGGGAATTTAATTTGGACTCTTGCATTAAGAATCAAACAAGAGTTCCAGCAGCAGAGCTCTGGGTTGGTTGCTGTACCACAGGACATCTTTATTGCACTGACTGAGTCGTGCTGCTCTGTGCTGGAGTCCATAGAAATCAGGGGCTGGGATGTCTCTGCTGTCAACGCTAAATATATCACAAATCCCTTCTGCACCACAAATTCTGTTACTGTCATGAGGACAGAATCATGGAATTGCTTAGGCTGGAAAAGACCTTTAAGATCATTGAGTCCAATCATTAACCTAACTCTACCAAGACCACCACTAACCCATGGCCCTCAGCACCACATCTCCACGGCTTTGAAACCCCTCCAGGGATGGGGACTCCACCACTGCCCTGGGCAGCCTGGGACAGCCCTTCACAACCCTTGCCACAAAGAAATTGTTCCTCATGGCCAACCTAAACAACCTGGGGCAACTTGAGGCCATTTGCTCTTGTCCTGTCACTTGTTCCTAGGGAGAAGAGCCCAACCCCACCTGGCTCCAACCTCCTTGCAGGGAGTTGTACAGAGCCAGAAGGTCTCCCCTGAGCCTCCTTTGCTCCAACACCCCCAGGTCCCTCAGCTGCTCCTCACCACACTTGTGCTCTAGACCCTTCCCCAGCTTCATTGCCCTTCTCTGGACATGCTCCAGCCCCTCAAGATCCTTCTTGGAGTGAGGGCCCAAAACTGACTCCAGGATTTGAGGTTTGGCCTCCCCAGTGCCCAGTCCAGTGGGATGATCCCTACACTGGTCCTGCTGGCCACACTAGTGCTGACACAAGCCAGGATGCTGGTGGCCTTCTTGGTCACCTGGGCACACGCTGGCTCATCTTCAGCCACCTGTCGATCAACACCCCCGGGTTCTTTTCCCCCAAGAACTTTTCAGCCACTCTTCCCCCAGCCTGGAGCGTTGCAGGGGGTTGTTGTGACCCAAGAGCAGGACCCGACCCTTGGCCTTGTTGAACCTCATCCCATTGGTCTCAGCCCTTTGATCCAGCCTGTCCAGGTTCCTCTGTAGAGCCTCCCAATCCTCCAGCAGGCCAACACTCCCACCCAACTTGGTATCATCTGTAAACTTACTGATGGTGCTCTCTATCTCCTCATTGAGAACATTGATAAAGATGTTAAAGAGAACTGGCCCCAATACCAAGCCCTGAGGACACTACTTGTGACCAGCCACCAACTGGAGTTAACTCCATCCTCACCACTCTCTGGGCCAGGCCATCAGCCAATGTTCTACCCAGCAGATTATCTGCCCATCCAAGCCATAAGTAAAACACCTGATATCAAAACTTCTGGCTCAGTTCATGCTGGGTGTTATTAATAATTCCAAGCAAAAATAAAAATAAATATATATACCAGAAATGCTTTCAGGGGAAAGGAAGAACATGCTTCTCTCTGGCAAAGCAAGTTATTAAGTGTCATTACACATGTTTCAGAGCAGGCAATGCAAGCAGTAACAAATATTGGATCGTTCAGACTGAAATGAGTGCACCTGGTCTAAACACCACATATCCGCCAATTATGGGACATTTATAGCAATTAACACAGGAAAAATGAAATTTGAAATCACTATTCCAGGCGTATAAACCTGAAAATAGCAGGTGTTTGAAGACAGAGTCTCTGAGCCTGTTTCCCAGACGCGTGGCCCTCAAGCACCAACCGCTGCCATCTTCTCTCCTGAGGACACACAAGAGGTTGCACGGGTCTCAGATGCAGTTCAGTGATGCATGAGCTTCCTCCTCTTCATCCTCATCAATTAAATCCAGGAGGTTTTCGCTTTTGCTGGATCACCCAAATATTTAGGAAGAGTGAAAATGTGCAGCAGCGAATTATTGCTGACCTGAACGTGGTTTGANTCCAGGATTAAAAAATCACTTGCTCTTTGTTTTCTCAACAACCTCATCATGCAGGACCCAAACCCTTCCAGAAGTATCCAACTTCACCACACGAAACCTCAACCATTTCCAGGGGGAACACTTAGAGAAAAAGCTGCTGCTGTAACTTCAAAATAATCATTATCTTAATTTGTACAACTTGTGTCAGCTGAACAGTTAAAAGTGGAGACAGGACACTTTGTTAAATTCTAGATTTCTCTAAAACCCTGTTACTAAGAGTTTAAAATGTGTTTTCATCTCATACTTTTCTCCAAACCCCTTCACAGCTGCTGACTTACACTGAGCTCCATCTAACGGCACAGAACTAATACCTTAATAACAAGGAGTAAAAATCATCTCTCTATGCAGAATTTCTTTTTCTTTTCTAGAATTAGGACACAAGCAAAGCACTGTTAATAGAAATCATGTTGGAATTTACTCAGGAGACTGTTAAATACCATAAAACCCACACTCTCAGTGGCACAAGGGGAAAAAGGAGCCTAAGAAATAGTCTGTTATTGTTTGGGCTTTGATTAGTGCACGCTAGGTAGCTTCTGAAGTTACAATTAAATATTTAAGAGGTTTTAGGAGGTGTATTTGGCATTCTTTTTTATATTTCAGGGTTACAACATGTTATTGTCATAATTCTCATAGAGTAACTGAAGGAGTTTTGGATATTCATCTTTCAAAGCGAGGATCTAAAGGAGTGGTCAGCACAAAACACCCTCTGCAAGTGCAGCCCCATCCAGCTCACCTGAGGTGTCTATTTTAGCACTTCAGTGTTAACAGCTGATGATACACGACAGTAAATTTCCCTTGAAATTAGTTCTGCATGAGCACCAACTTCAGCTTTCACTTGTGTTCTCCAAGGAATCCACATTGTGAAGTGCTAATAAAACGTCCCAACATGGAATCATAGAATGGTTTGGGTTGGAAGGGACCTCAAAGATCATCTAGTTCCAGAAATACACCGTTTTGGGTATAAAATAACAGCTCTCAAATACTATAGGTGTTCTTGGCTGAGATGGAGAAGTGTGAATCCCATTGGGAAAACCATCCCTGTAGTATTAGAGCTCCACCACAGATGCAGCCAATGAGGAAAAAAATCCCTCTGGAATCATAGAATCATTTAGGTTGGAAAAGACCTCTAGGATCATCAAGTCCAACCTTCATCCCAACATCTCCTTGACCCCTAGACCATGTCCCAGAGTGCCACATCTATTCACTTTCTGAACACCTCCAGGGATGGTGACTCTAAGAACTAAATCTGCAGTTTAGACCTGCTACACTGACACAACAGTGAACATCTACTGAGTTATTTAATTCAGTCATTTCTTCTGCTTCCCCCTTGGCACCTCCGCCAGACCCTTCTTTACATGATAACCTCAATGCTCCCCTCATTATCATCTATCCAGATACCTCTTGTATCTTGGCAAACCACTGCCTCAAATCTAGAGATGCTGCAGATCTCAGCTGCCCTCAAAAACTTGGGCTAACACCTTTCTTTCCAGATAAAAGCCTATCTTCAAGCATGCTGGGTCTGCTCTGAACATCAGGAGGGCAGCCAGTGCCAAGGAAACAGAGCAGAAGGCAGCCAGTGGTGATGTCCTTCAAGATGAGAACCTCTCCTAGAGGGAAGACAACACTGGTGGTGATTCTCCATTTTCCTTCACGCCTGATTGCTTTCCCAGAGATGCAAGAGGGGCTCATGCACTCCAGCAACATGAGAACTTGGCAATCTAGTGAAGCCAGCCGTGAATCAGCATCATTCTGGGGTGACAGCCTGCTCACTGAACTTTGAGTCAGACCTGCTGTGAAGGAAGCCACGTGTGGTGGTCAGTCTCTTCTCCTAAGGAACAAGCCATAGAACAAGAGGAAATGGGCTCAAGTGGCACCAGGGGAGGTTTAGGGTGGACATGAGGAACAGTTTCTTCCCCAAAAGGGTTGTGAAGGGCTGTCCCAGGCTGGCCAGGGCACTGGTGGAGTCCCCCTCCCTGGAGGGATTGAAAAGCCATGGAGATGTGGTGCTGAGGGCCATGGTTCAGTGGTGCCCTGGCAGTGCTGGGTTAATGGTTGGACTCCATCATCTTAAAGGTCTCTTCCAACAAAAACAATTCTATGATTCTGTATGAAGATGTGGTTGGAAAGCCTTGACAGGCTTCATGCAGATGCCCGTGTGGGGCATGGCTCTAAGTCCCTGAGCTGAACTGGTCGTGCTGTGCAGCTCTGGGCCTTCAGAAGCACTCAGCTAAGGAGGAAACACAGGCACCAAGGTGCAGATGCAGGGGCTGGGTTGTGTGCTCTACCCTGCCCAGACACGCCTCGCCAGCAGCGCGGGCACCGACGTTTCACCCAACAAAGACCAACAAACAAGTTCTGTCAGAAGCAAAGATTGCACGTGCGATAGCCAGAGCTCCATCACCCCTTCTCCCCTCCCATCTGCTGGGCTGGTGCAGATCATCCAGCACCAACGTTCTCTCCGTAGCGACTACAAAAAGACCTTCATTCAAAGGCTTTGTTTGCTGAGCAGAGCACACGGTGGCAGGTGTTCAGGAAGGAGGTTAAACCCATCCATTGCAGCGTTCCTCCAGGGAAAAACAACACTGCTTTGTAGGCACACTCTTCATTTACGATGCTTATATAAGTAATTTCTGAATATTCTCCCCTCCTGCCCTTGAACCATCAATCACGGCTGCTTTTTAGCGATGGAGACCAGTGGCCTCTTCCCACTCCCAACGTATGAAATTGCAAATTAATGAGCTCGCTGCACATGTGAAGGGAAAGGACAAGCCCAACACCTGTCCCCCTCCTCTGGGGCACGGTTCCGCAATCACACCGATCACTCGCTATTTCCCTAAGGATAAAAAGCAATGAAATTCAAATTAACCCATCCTTTTGTTGAAAATGGGAGATGTGGGGGAGAGACCGAAGGGAATCTGATCCAACAGTCTCGCCTTCATAACCATTTCCATCACTGTCAGTGCTTTGAGGCTGTGAATATTATACACAGGCTGCTCGTGTAAAATGCATCAGCGTTTGTCACTGTAAAATCAAGTCGTTTTTCCAGGTTATTAAACTCTTGTAACTTGCTTCTTTTCCTCTTATCCAACAAGCAAATCCGTGCCACCCTCCTGGCTACAAGGCTGCACAAGCTGAAGGAGTGAGAGATTAAAAGCACCTCAAAAAAAGGGAACAACCAACCTGATTCAGCCTCGTTTAAGAGATAACAACAAAGCCAACAAACTCCAGGAGCCTGGGTGAAACATTCCCAACAGGACCAGGAGACTTCCCTGCATCCCAATGAAACAAAAGGACATTTTTCTGGCTCTAAACACCAGAAGCCACCTGGCAATGAGATATCCAGACTATCCCAAGCAGAATAAACATGGGGGGTTTCTGGGGGTGCTCCCACGTGGGAACACAGATGCTCGCTCTGTCTTGCTGTGCTCTCCTCAGCCTCAGGAGTATGAAAGCACTGTGAGTTAATTAAAATGATTAAATTGTTAGAACAATTATGAAAAAAGCATTAGTAACTATTCTGCAGACTTAGTTCATAACTACTGAGCTGCTATGTGCCCAGAGTGGAAATTAAAGCCAAATGCTCGGCCTGTGCAAGGCTTGGGCCAGTAATGGATAGCTTGGAAACCTAACCCAAGCCAAAAATAAATAAATAAGATGCTGTAATAAAAGCTTATAAAATGACCATCGTAATGGGATCCTGGCTATTCTGGAGGAAACTTATTCACCACAGAAGTCAAGTGTTAGCCCAGACACTGCAGATCCACCTCACCATGCTGAACTCACCTCCAATACTTTGTTTTTTCAAGAATTTAATCCGTATAATGCCTAAAAACCACATCCTTACAAAAACTGCCTCTAGAAAACATTTAAAATGTAATGAATTATAATCTAGAGTAATTTCTTTTGAGTTTCTCTGGCATGTTATGGGAAAGAAACCCATGGGAAAGAAATTATTCAGTTCAGAGAAGACCCAAGCTGGTTTTCACCAAAGTCATCCCTTGCCTGCGATGTGCCAGGAGAACCCACTGGACTCTAATCATCTACCAGAAAATTGGCTTGAATCAAGAATGACAGAGCAGAGAGTGGCCTTGCAAGAGATAATGCTGCAGGGTTTTCCTCATCTATCTCCTTGAAAAGGATCCCAGAGGACAACTAAAAAGGTCCTGACTCATTACTGGAGTCTAATAACTCGCCTCCAACGCTCGTGCCCTTCAGGCCCTGTAGTTCATCAGTGTCAGTCACTGGTGAGCATCTGGAAGTTGGACACCAGCTCCTCTTGCATTGGTGGGGTGGGAATGCAGGAGACCAGCAGCCTCAGAGATCATCTCATCACTTAACCATGGGACAGGCTGATCCTGCAGCTTCAGGAGACTGCTCCTGGGAGAACACCCTGTTTGTCAAGGGTGAGCTGAGTCTCAGGGAAGCTGTCAAGGTGCTGGGTAGTTAGTGGCTGTATCTTGACAGACAACATTCAACCATGGCAACTAATCCTTTAAGTTCTAGCCAAGGTTTGTGATTAGAGAGACTGCCCAAGCACCTGCCCCTCTGTTTTCTCATTATCAGGAACTGGTGTCACAAGTCTCTTAGCACTAACCATGGGCATTAAGCCTGGGAAAAGCAAGTCTACCAGAGCATACCACCCATGGGAGACCAAGACCTCTCTCCTTTTCCTGTGGACACGTACAGGCTGAAGAGGGATGTCCTCTGCTGAGACAAAAAGGCAAACGAGTCCCCACATGTCACACAGGTTTTTTACCCTAGCACAGCTCAACTTTCCACTTGTCACTGGAATAAAAGACTCATGACACAGTTCCTGAACATAATTCCTCACTTTGGACCATTTCAGCCCCTCTCCTTTTGGATGAACTGGAGCTGACATCACAAGTCTAAGGACCCATAAACTCTTTTGTCCCTTATAGACCTGTGACTAACACACGGATTAACATGAGAAAAGTATCACTTCAAGTCAAGGCATGACTCACCCAAAGGTGCCTTAACACAAATCACAGAATCATGGAATGGTTTGGGTTGGGAGGGACCTTCAAGATCATCTCATTCCAACCCCCCTGCCATGGGCAGGGACACCTCCCACTACACCAGGTTGCTCAAGGCCACATCCAACCTGGCCTTGAACACATCCAGGGATGGAGCATCCACAACTTCCCTGAGCAACCTGTGCCATTGTCTCACCATCCTGAGAGTGACTTCTTCCTAATTTCCAATCTAAATCTCCCCTCTTCCAGTTTGATCCCATTACCCCTCATCCTATCACTACAAGCCCTTGTAAAAAGTCCCTCCCCAGCTTTTTTGTAGGCCTCCTTCAGATACTGGAAAGACACAATGAGGTGTTCCTGGAGTCTTCTCTTCTCCAGACTGAACAAGCCCAACTCTCTCAGCCTGGCCTCCCAGCAGAGGGTTTCCAGCCTTTGGATCTTTGTTGTGGCCTCTTCTGGACCCACCCCAACAGGTTTATGTCCTTCTTGTACTTAGGGCTCCAGAACTAGACACAGTGCTTCAGGTGGGTTCTCATGAGATGATGAAACAAACCTCATCTACTACTATATCTTACTTAATCCCAATGCTCCCCCCAAAAACCATCATGCAGTTGTCCTCACCCCCTGATGTGGAACCAGAAGATGTTACTGGAGCATTCTTTGTGCAAACAGGGATTGTGGTTGGCGTGGGCTAAAATGGGTCAATAAACTCACAGCCAAAACAAAGTTTTACCAGCAAATGCTTCTTCACCAGCACCCACAGCACGTGGCATGATGCACCCATCTTTCATGGAGATTAAGCCAAGATTAAAGAGATGCCTGCCTGAATTACTGGCAGATCTGGCAAATTAGGGATGCAGTAGGTTGTATTTGGCAGATCTGCCCCATGGCCAGAGAGGTTGGAAGCTCCCTCTTGCCATTCAGAAAAAAAACACATTTTTTTCCTTGGATATTGGCACTTCCTTGGGAATCAAACAATAAGTCAGGAAAAAAACCAACCCTAGTGAATCAGAAAAACTGATTTCTGAAAAACCTGCTGCTAAGAATGTACTTGGACTAAAACCTTTGCAGCCTTAATATCTATTTTGTCAGTATGCATTCTTTCTGGAATTTATTCCTTTCTTACAAAACAAAATGTAGGATGTTTACTACAAGTCAGTCTTGGAATATATCCCCATTGATGAACTCCTGCTACTTGAATAAAGACATCGGGAGCAGCAGAAACATTCTTGGTCAATTCAAGTCCTCTGCTGGTGCAGCCAGCAACGCCACAGAAGCCTGTTCAGTTATCCAGCTTGGTCCTGAAATCATGAGCCTCCCTTTTCAATTCATCAAGTAACTCTCTAATTTCCAACAGAAGCTTATTCATGGCCATGTTATCCTCCTGCCAGTGCTGCTGTTGGACTCTAACCACTCTTTTTAAATGTCCTTTATGGGTTTCTAAACCCACAACCACATCTTGAGCACTGTATCCAGTTTTGGGCACCACAGTGTAAGAAGGACATTCAGATGCTGGAGTGGGTGCAGAGAAGAGCAACAAAGCTGGTGAGGGGTCTGAAGAACATGTTGTATGAGGAGCAGCTGAGGGAATTGGGATTGTTTAGCTTGGAGAAGAGGAGGCTGAGAGGAGACCTCATTGCTCTCTACAACTACCTAAAAGGAGGTTGTGGTGAGGCTGGGGTTGGGCTCTTCTCCCAAGGAACTAATGGCAGAACAAGAGGTGATGGCCTCAAGTTGCACCAAGGGAGGTTTAGATTGGACATTAGGAAGAAGTTCTTTACTGAGAGAGTGGTCAGGCCCTGGACCTGGTGGTGGAGTCACCATCCCTGGAGATGTTCAAAAAACAAGTAGATGAAGCGCTTTGAGACATGGTCTGGGGGTCAAGGAGATGTTGGACAAAGGTTGGACTTGATGATCCTGGAGGTCCTTTCCAACCTAAATGATTCTATGATTCTATGATCTTATTCCTCTCCTCTGACAAGGCTACGCACACTCTTACACCCTCCTCCTCCAAAGACAAGCTCCAACAGAACCTCATTCCTGGCACCCTTCCATGACTTCTCACTTAGTTTGGGTTTCTTCTCACAGCCTTTTTTGATCCAGCACAAAGCAGTGGGTCACATGATGCCACACAAAAAGAAATAGTTGTACGTGAGATTGTATTTGTTCTGAGGGAGGTTCATCATCAGGCTGAGAAACTGCTGGAGATGAAGTTGTAAGAAACAGATGAGTGTGAGTCTGTAAGGATGCAAATATGAGCTAAACCACAGCTTAGAGGAGGAGTGCAGAACTTGGGGGAGAAGAAACAAATATTTCTTATATTTCTTATAAATATTTCTTATAGACAAAATATTTCTGATTCTCCACAGACAGAAGTACCTTATCTGTTACTTGAAAGGTTTTCTTTTTCAAGTCCTGCTGTGAATGGAATAATAATTTAACTTTTAAAATATCAGTTCAAATGAATCTTTGAAATATAATTTGGGGTTATTACATCTATTGAGAGAATTTTATAATGTAATATTGAAAACTGTACTACTGTAAAGGTGACTGAATAGTGGCACGGGCTGCCAAGAGAGGTTGTGGAGTCTCTGTCTATAGAGAGATTTAAAATTCAGCTGGACTCACCATTAGTCATCTGGTCTAGGTGACCTCACTTTGAGATGATCTCCACAGGTCTCTTCCACACTCAGCTATCCTCAAACAAATACAAGAGTATAATCATAGAATCACAGAATGGTTTGGGTTGGAAGGGACCTCAGAGATCATCTAGTTCCAAACCCCCTGCCATGGGCAGGGACACCTCCCACTAGACCAGGTTGCTCCAAGTCCCATCCAACCTGGCTTTGAACACCTCCAGTGATGGAGCATCCACAACTTCCCTGGGCAACCTGTGCCAGGGTCTCACCACTCTCAGAGTGAAGAACTTCTTCCTAATTTCTTATGTAAATCTCCCCTCTTCCAGTTTGAAGCCTTTACTCCGCATTCTATCACTACTCAAATACCACAAGAAGAGTTATTATTGCCCTATTCCTACCTAAAACTCTTCTTAGTTCTCTCCTAAAGAACTGCTTCAGACCTAGAGATGAAAGTATTTCATTGAAAATGAAAGAGATACATGAAATGCATATGATGAGAATATACATTAAAACTGAGCTCTTAAACCTATGCAAGAACACATTTTCAGAAGGACAAGCCCCAGACTTCAAACACAAGGAGTAACATTGTCTGGCCACAGGATTATAACTCTGCTCGGTGAAGTTCTACAGCCTGGAAGACAACACAGCTCATTAGTTTCAATATTGCTCATCAGTTTTTAAATCCATCAGCTCATGGTGCTGCTCATCAGCTCATACCTTGACTCCCTGTGGTTGAAAATAAGGAACAGGCAATGGTCTAAGGGGTTTTTTGAGCCTAACAGATATTTTAACATAATCCAGCATTAAGGATGATATATAATCACTTCAGACTCTCTTCAGAAAAAAATATGTAAACAAAGCACAAGTAAAAATGTACCTGTACTACTAAAAATATCAACTTTTAATGGATAATGTGAATAATGCAGCTCTGTAGATAATTGAAATATACTATTTTTCTTTGTATAAGCAGATTCCTATTTAAACAGGAAAAAAGAGAAGTATCTTTATGTTCCTCTGTTGAATTTTGAAGCTGCACCAGATCCCCGAGTGGGCTCAGTTCCTGTGGAGAGCAAATCTTCGTGCTTGGACTCTTCACATTCACTTATCTAGGAAACTGAATAATTCTCCATTAAGAAAAAAAGAACTAATAGAAGGATGATGCTGGGGAGAACTGTTTGCTCATATCAACAATGTAAAGCCCAGGGAGGCTGCAGATGCGCCAACACTGACTGTGTTCAAGACCAGGTTGGACGGGGCTTGGAGCAACCTGGTCTAGTGGGAGGTTTTCCTGCCCATGGTGGGGGGTTGGAACTAGATGATCAAACATATTGTACTTGGTGTTTCTGTGCTGACAGGACAAGTCAAGGAACACTACAGGGGACACAGCAAAAGCCATCACTGAAATGCACTTACATGCAAATATTCGGACTCACAAAGGTTGTGGTTCAGCATTCACTGAGATCTTGGCAGACAACTACAGTTAACACCTCAAAGATTTTCCCTTTGCAAGCAGGTCTATGCTACTTTAATGTGAATGTCCAGTATCTCCAAGCTACTCTGACACTCAGTGAAAGAGTCATAATCATGAAGGATGGGGGTTCTGGCCAACAGGTGGCTGGAGATGAGCCAGTATGTGGCCAGGTGGCCAAGAAGGCCACCAACATCCTGGCTTGGATCAGCACTAGTGTGGACAGCAGGACCAGGGCTGGGATTGTCCCCCTGCACTGGGCACTGGGGAGGCCGCACCTTGAATCCTGGGGTCAGTTTTGGGCCCCTCACTCCAACAAGGACCTTGAGGGGCTGGAGAGTGTCCAGAGAAGGGCAACAAAGCTGGGGAAGGGTCTAGAGCACAAGTGTGGTGAGGAGCAGCTGAGGGACCTGGGGGTGTTGAGCCTGGAGAAAAGGAGGCTCAGGGGAGACCTTCTGGCTCTCAACAACTCCCTGAAAAGAGGTTGGAGCCAGGTGGGGTTGGGCTCTTCTCCCAAGGAGCAAGCAATAAGACAAGAGGAAACGGCCTCAAGTTGCACCAGGGGAGGTTTTGGTTGGCCATGAGGAACAATTTCTTTGTGGCAAGGTCCCCATCCCTGGAGGGGTTTCAAAGCCCTGGAGATGTGGTGCTGAGGGACACGGTTTAGTGGTGCCCTGGCAGTGCTGGGTTAACACTTGGACTCCATGATCAAAAAGGTCTCTTCCAACCATAATGACTCTATGAGTCTATGAATGCATTGCTATTCAGAATTTTCAAATGCAAATTACAGAAAATTTCCTTTAGTTCATTAAAATTACAAGTTAAATCTTTTTTCAGGTGATCGATTGCATAACACATCTACTGCAACATTCAATTCAGGCAGTTAAGAGTGACTGGTGCTTCAAAAGCAGAGAAATCAGGTCTCCTAACTTTGTTTTTGTTGCCATTTTAATAGCAATTAAAAGACCCAGTGGAAAAAGAGCTTCCTGAATAATCAGAATTCAAGGCTGTTCTAGATGGAGAGCGAGCTTATTAAAAAGAGAATGGAATGAAAGTGAGACCTCAAGACCAGCAAGATCTAACCTCCTCTGGCAGTGAAAATATTGAATACAAAGGAAGACAGAAAAAAGATGACCTTGAGGAGTCAGACTTGGGTGCAAGTGCAAATCAACCTGCCTGAAGATAATGGTTGAGAAATCAGCGTTTCCCTTTGTCTCCAGCTCAGGCAATCCAATTAAAAGCCCGGGCAGCAGCGAGTCATGTGGGTGAAATGATTGCTTTAGTTCAATATGGTAATTGACTGGAAATTGTGTACGTGCCAAGGTGAGATAAGAGAATTCACTGCATCTGATGTGGGATCTCTCAACGTCCTGGATGAGTCAGGAGTCTAGGACTGAGGTGTCTAGGGCTGATGCTACTAATGCTGAAAAGGAGCATTTAGAGAAATTAACTGGGGTATATTCTTTGCCTTGAATATATATTTTTTTCCTAACCATAAACTAAATCGCTGCTAGGAACTGGTGTAACTCTGTCATTAATGTTGTTTTGAGCTGACAGTGCTTTTGTTTTTTAACGAAGCCTACCTCGTAATTCAGATTTTCTCAGCCCCTTCCTAGTACACAGCATATGGAAAAGATGCTTTTATCTCAACCTCTTTTTTTTTTTTCTTCAGGATAGAATAATTACACCCACCAAGAAGCAATTCCTTAGGGCAGATTTAAGCGAACCCATTACCTCTTCTGAGAGGAATTCTAAACAATAACTAATGAAAAAGAAGGGGGAGGAGAACTCAAGCTTTATAGACATCCTGAAATATATTCTCTTTATGCCCGTGCCACACACCAACAGTGCTAAGGCACCTCTTAACAAAGCCTCTTTTCTGTATCCAGCACCAGCCTCTTTTCCCTATCCAGTTGTGCTACAGTGGGTCTTCAGCAGATGGGAAAACAATGGAGACCTATTGTCTTTAGGAGACAGCAGCAACACCCCTGATTAGTGGAGAAAATGGCAAAATGTGGAAAATGCCACATATCACAGCCAAGAAAAACTGGGGAGCTCCATCCCAGCTTTGCCAGCACCCCAAAAATGCAAACTCTACATCTCAATGCTTCCTTCTCGCCACTGTTTTGGGGAAGATGTTTGCAAGCCCCATCTTTTCTTCTCTCTGGTCCATGGGTGTGATTGTTCTTGGGCAGCTGTGCATGAAAAGAAAGCCTGTGTCAACACGGGGCTGCGCTTCGCCCGCGACGCTGCCGTGGGAAAGGACAAGGCTGCTGCCAGAGCCCTTCTGAATGCCTGCGAGTCAACTTGGCCACCACCAAAGTTAACATCTCCAGAGGAAACTCAAGTGTCCAGCAGGAATCTGGGGAGGAAAACGTGCTACAAAAAATGAATACAAATAGAGTTTGTAGAGTAAAGGGTTGTTTTCTTTGTTTCTCTTTTTTTTGGGAGGGGAGAAATGTAGAGATGTAGCTGTAAAACCTGAGCTGGGACTCAGGTCTTAGTGTCTCTTTTGCTTCTGCAAGTAGGCACAATGAGCTGTAATATCCAGCAGAGTGAAGTAACAGCAGAGCAGATGACTGAACCCTCTCCTACTCGTGGATCTCAGCCTACTACTACTTCACACCACAGTCACTTTCCTGTTGGCCCCTGTCCCTAGGAAGGCTTCCCAGGGTTGATGTGCTTCTGCAGGATGGCTACAAGGAGCCTGCACTTTAGACAATGATCCTACTATGTTTGATCAGGGCACCAGGAATAAAGCAAAGGAAGGACACAGCCACACCAAGTGGGAATGAAACACACTTGAGAACGTCACCCCCACCCGTTATGTGGGCAACCTTTGAAAAAGACACACAACAAAGTGATTTGTAGTTGTTGGTGAACCAATCTGCTCAGAAATGAGGAGATTTTTAAGACAACAGGGTTAATTTTGAGACATCTAAAATGATGTTGAAAATTTACAGTTAAAACAATTAGCTGTGATTAGATGAGAAGCACATTTGTGAAAATAGGAAACAGGAAAACAGACAAAGTCTTGAGCCAAGAGCATCATCAGGGGACAGAGATTAATCCTAATATTAAAATCCATTTTTCCAAGGGTAGTTGTCAAGTAAAGCATTAAAAGACTCTGATACGCAGCGTAATTTCAATATTAAGAGAAATACATGAGCAAGCTTGTGCTTTGTTTTCCTTTGTGCCTGTAGTAGATACATATAACTGCCATTGATGGAGGAGAGCTACTATTAACCAAACATTCTTTCCATTAACGCTCTGGGTATCTCAGGCAACCACAATTAACCCTCCCCTCTCCATGGGAGAGGAACAGAAGCTGAGAACCCCCAGCTCCAGGAAAAACCCATCAATGTGATTACACAGTGAGACTGGCTCTCCTTGCAAAGAATAAAACATGGTTGTGCCTAGAGGACACAAATAGGTAACAGCAGTTAAATGCACCTTTTTTTCCCCCTTTTACCCTACTTCTTACCTTACACCAGCTCTATCTGAGGTTGGATGTCTGACAGAAAGGAACCTACAGGTTTTACTGCAACAGGAATTCAAACCCGGACTGGACACAGTCCTGGGCTGACCCTGCTTGAGCAGAGGGGTGGGATTAGATAATTTCCAGAGGTCCCTTCAACCTGAGAGATTCTGTGCTTCTCTAAAGTGACTGGCCAACATTTTCTGCCTGTCCACCACTTTATCTGAATTAGTTCCTCCAGCAAATCAACATACAAGGTAGAAATTGCAAAGTAAGAGAGGAAAGAGACAAAGTTTGAAAGCCAAGCATTGGGTCAGGACTGCAGACTAAACAGCCAAGTCAGTACCAAGAACTTGTTAAGAATAGTTAAATGACTGGGATGATACAATCACAGAATCATTTAGGTTGGAAAGGACCTCCAGGATCATCAAATCCAGTCTTTGTCCAACATCTCCCTGATCCATAGACCATGTCCCAAAGCACCACATCTACTTGTTTTGTGAACCACTCCAGGAATGGTGACNTGATGATGATGATGGTGACAATGATGACACTGAAGAGCAACAGGAGCACGCTGAATCTTATTTCCCCACATGTCCCTCCCTGAGCCCAACACCACAAAACCCCAACTCTCTGTTCCGAGGCCCTGCCCTCTGAACCACGATATGATGTTGGTAGAACCACCACTGTTACAAACAGAAACAGAAGGAGAAGCAGCAAAGGGAGGACTACAAGTGATTATTTTATGATTTCAACCGTAGCAAAAGAGATTTCTAGACGTGATTATTTTCTGATTGGGTTGGGTCACGCTTCCCTGCTCTTTTCCCTTCATTTCTTCATTGTACCCTGATGCAAAATTGCACGATACTCTCACCAGAAAGGTTATATAGGAGATAAAAATCTGACCTGAAGAGCATGTAATGCACAGAGACCAGTTAAAATGGTACATTTATGTTGGGGTACCAGGTTCTATAGATAGGGAAAATTAATCTCATAAACTCCTCTCACACAAAAACATTAATACATTTTCTGAGACCAACCGTGAATTCAGTTTTTGAGGCACTGAGTGAAAACTGGGATGCCAACAGACAATTCAGGTCCTCCTTTGAATATTGCTGTGTTGAAAGCAGAAGACAAAGGTGCTGTTCCCCCTGCTAGAGAAAGAAAAATGTCCCAACCTCGGTGAAGGTGCAGGTGGGTGGGTTAGGACAGTTTTAGGCCACTGTGAGCAGATATTTCAGAGAAGCAATAATGACTGGAAAGATCACATCACAGCAATGACTGCAAATATTCCTAGCATAGGAAACAATCATAGAATCGTTTTGTTGGAGAAGACCTTTAAGATCATCCAGTCCAACTGTTAACCCAGCACTATCAGGGCACCACTAAACCATGTCTCCATGGCTTGGAAACCCCTCCAGGATGGGGACTCCACCACTGCCCTGCCCAGCCTGGCACAGCCCTTCACAACCCTTGCTAGGAAGAAATTGTTCCTCATGTCCAACCTGCACCTCCCCTGATGCAACGTGAGGCTGTTTCCTCTTGTCCTATTGCCTGGGAGAAAAGCCCCACTTCCACCTGGCTCTAACCTTCCTCCAGGAAGTTGTCAGGAGCAAGAAGGTCTCCCCTGAGCCTCCTATTCTCCAGTGCGCTCCAGGCACTGCTTAGGACAGTAGTGGAGTCCCCATCCCTGGAGAGGTTTCAAAGCTGTGGAGATGTGGTGCTGAGGGCCATGGTTTAGTGGTGCCCTGGCAGTTGGGTTAACAGCTGGACTTGATGACTTTAAAGGTCTTTTCCAACCTAAGTGATTCTATGTGTCTAAGGTAACATGAGCTCCCTTGTGCCCTGCACTTACTCCTCCAGGAGAGGGAATACCAGGATATTGATTTCCTGTCTTTGTAGGCAAGAAGTTTTTATTTCACAAGGAAAACAACTGATGCCTCCCGGATCTGACAAAGAACCATAATCATACGGAGCCAGGAAACATCCAGGTAGGCAGAACTCAAGATCAAGTATAAACGCATCTTGTTTTGGGAGCATTTAGCCCTTTAGGTAGCCAAAGAAACAATGTCTGTTTTCCACTTGAACCCCAGCTGCCTTTAGCAGCATCCAGGAGAATCTGCAGGAATTATCAACCCCGTGGTGTGTCCTGCCCACAGTGGTCCCCCAGGAGGGAGGCAGGGGGCAGCCATGGAGCAGCTGCGTGCTCCACCTCCCCCATGAGCACTTCTCCAGAACGAGCTGCTGTGGCACCATCCTCTGATGGCAGAGAAGATGTAACGGCTGAAGGCACTAATGAATTTTGAACCTCGGGTTTGCTCACTGGGCCTCTGCAAGCAGCAAATTCCAACCAGCACAACCCTGAGTAAGTTCTGTGCATAAAACGCCTGTGGAATCAACTAAAGCTCTTGATTTATCTCAGAAACTGATACTCAAATAGTTGAAGTTAAATATCATCAAGATTTAGAAAAAAAATATGGTCTTATTTTGCAAGTGATGCTCTCCACAAAGTTTTATGTTTTCCCCTAATTTAATAATGTGTTTCACTAGCATGGTCTAAGGATAAAATCACTTCTCCCCACAGCCTTGGAAATCTGTTTCAATTATCAGTCTGGATAGTTTAATTAGGGAAGCATGTTTAGTTTCAGCAAAAAAAAAAAATTGGATGGGTTAGAAGAAAACCCCTTCTAATACTCCCTAGGGTCTACGGGTCCTTCAACCCAATTTGATGTGAATGAAACCATTATTGTTCTTTTGACTCCTGCTGAGCCATTATGTCAACGGTTTTCTAGAGATTCAAGGAGCATTTTATGACACGTTTTTGTTGCTCCACTAGACAGGACCTTAGCCCTTGGATATCACACATCTCCTGGTCTAAAATTGTTTTTATTCAACAGTATCCTCTTGATTTTATAGATTCTTACACAAACTTTAGGTTGGCATGTGGTGGGTATTTGAAATTAATGGAGAAAAGCACAAGTCCCTCTTTTTCTCTCTTTTTAAGCATCACTTTAACATATTAAAACCTGCAGCAATGAAGATTTGATCAAGTAAATGAAACCAAACACACCCACTGGCAGATATTTCCTGCCATAAAAATATTCACACATGGGATGGAAGAGTCACACCCTAATAAAATCTAACAGAGAAAACAACAAAAAAAGGGGTAAAAAGGTAATAAAAGGATTATTCTCAAGCTATATAAACTAAGCCAAACCTTTAAGTGATATTTGATTGCATTAAAACGTGACCTTTGATGATCCAATTGGTGGTTTCACTGCTTTAGAGCCAAAAAACTAACTTTTTAAAAATCTGTATAATAAATATTTGCTGTACAACCTTCTTGAAATAAAATTGCTATCAAGTAAGTTGCTGAAAATATCTATATAATATTATTCAATATTATGTGGGGTTGGAACTAAATGATCTTTAAGGTCCCATCCAACCCAAACCATTCTATGATACTATGATTCCAAACCCACTTTGGTTCAAAAAGGAAAGTAGGCTTCAAGGAATTAATATTTACAATAATTCCCTTTGTAACTGCTCCAGTGTAATGCTGAAGTAAAGAGTGGACAGTTCAAGATCTAGTGCTCTTAGAGGCTTCTGTTCCTGTGGTTATTCAGTTAAA
>VYZX01003237.1:0-12823 GCA_013401335.1 Brachypteracias leptosomus
GGAGGGCCACGAGGATGACTGGAACACTGAAACACCTCTCCTACGAGGATAGACTGAGAGAGTTGAGGTTGTTCAGTCTGGAGAAGAGAAGGCTCTGAGGCGACCTTATTGTGTATCTTAAGGGGACCTACAGGAAATCTGAGGAGGGACTTTTTAGGATGTCGGGTAGTGGTAGAACGAGGGGGAATGGGTCAAAACTAGAGGTGGGTAGATTCAGATTAGACGTTAGGAAGAAGTTCTTCACCATGAGGGTGGTGAGACACTGGAACAGGTTACCCAGAGAGGTGGTGGAAACCCCATCCCTGGAAATTTTTAAGGCCAGGCTGGATGGGGCTCTGAGTAACCTGATCTAGCAGGAGGTGTCCCTGCACATGGCAGGGGGGTTGGAACTAGATGATCTTTAAGGTCCCTTCCAACCCTGATGATTTTATAATTCTATGTTAACCAACTAACTTAAATTAACACAGCCAAAGGAGAAAAAGAAAAGCTTAAAGCAAATAAAAGTGTGGGGTTTGTTTTTTTTTTAAACAATCAAAATGGCTAAGATTTATAGAGGTAAGTGACAGGCTCTATTCAATTTAGTTTAAGACCAAATTTTAACAGTGCCTCCCTCCCTGTATCCATCCAACAGGCTGTTTAGAACATAAGGAGTGAGACACCTGATCTCTGTGCATTTACTGCGTCTTCAAATTTAATTCAAAGCCTTAAACTTCACTGTGGAGAAGCAGACTTGCTTCTGTACCCCATTTCCTCTTCAGATTTTCCCCGCTGTGTAATTAAATTGTCAGCCAACCATTAACCCATTGTAAATAAGAGACTTTTTTCTTCCTGACTGGCCAATTTGACAATTCACATTCAGATTTTCACAGAGCACATAACTTGACAGTCAAAGATTACTCAATCATATAAATTGAATGAATACATTCAGCTCATTATTGCTTCTTGCTTGTGACTAGACAAAACAGTATCTTATGATTTGGGGTTCTAACACAGGATAAATTTTCTTCCCCCTTTTTCTCAATCACCCAGTCCCTGTGAATCTCAGTTCTCACTTCTAGAAATTAATTATTCCAACTTCCAGAAAATTACCACAATAGAATCTAATGTGGAAGATTGTAATAAAAGGCTAAAACGATTTTCTTCAGAGCTTTTCAGTGGATTACCCAAATATTCTTGCTTTTAAAAAATCAACATAAAAGCATAATATCCTCTAGTTGTGTAACAGTTTTTAAAGATTACAAAATAGTTACATTACAGGAAGTGGCAAGAACCACTAAGTTCTGGATGTTGCCATGTTTTACATTAAAAACAGAAAAAACATTGTGTTCCTTCATAAAGCAATGTGAGTCCACACCTCGAAAGCTCATATCCTTGTCTTCAGATTGACTTTTTTTCCTCTCCTCCATCATTGGTTCTACCAGATGAATAGTAATGAATCCTCTCTTTTTTTCAGGCATTGTTATGTTGTTGCTAGACTCAAAGAGTACCCCGGAGATTATCTTAAGTAGTATCTCTCATCAAAGCAAAATCATATAGGTCTTCGTCATCCCTCACAGGTCTTACTGTAGCCTGATCTTACAAATTTGTGGTGCAAGCAGTTTCTCAGTATCTTCAGGTTATCCAGTCTTGTGCTCCAACATCCTACCCAAGTTTTTCAAATTGTCTATACTGAAAAAAATGAACTGATTTCTTCTGGCCTTGGAAAATAATTGGTAATCATTGATATTGTAACTATCAAATCACCTTCAACCATCTGTCAGCAAGCTAGTTCCCTCACGGGCAATCATTCTAAAACCTTCGTTGATCACACTACTGGGTTCTCTTTACTTTGTCTTCACCCTAAAAATGCCATTCCCAGAATAGAGACAAAACTTCTGCTTCATGAATCTAAAATTAAAAAAAATTATTTTCCTACTATGTGCTGCTTGCTTTCTTTGTGGAAAAATGTCCAGTTGCAAATTTCAGTTTGCTTTCTTTTTTCTTAGGTGCAGAACTTTGTTTCATAAATACTTAAATGTAACTTTTGG
Source organism: Brachypteracias leptosomus (assembly GCA_013401335.1). Classification (NCBI taxonomy): domain Eukaryota; kingdom Metazoa; phylum Chordata; class Aves; order Coraciiformes; family Brachypteraciidae; genus Brachypteracias; species Brachypteracias leptosomus. The sequence continues at coordinate 2,028 of VYZX01003237.1, forward strand.
GGTTTCTGACCAACTCTCCAAACCACTGGTAGTATTTTTAGTATTTTTACCCAAACACTTCACACTCCTTCAAGCTTCATGCAAGCCATAAATTAAAAGATATAGTCTCCCTTCTATTAGGCACATTTTTCATTAAGATACCCAGTAGAATTTGACCAAATACAAGTTCATAAGGGAGTTTACTGGGGATGTCCTCCGTTTCTTGTAGATCCATTGATAATCGAGTTTTCAACTAGTTATGTAGCTACCTGAAGACATCCATTATATCCATGTCATATTTCCTCAACTTATAAGATTCTAATGTTGGAAAAATGTATAAAAACTTTGTAATAGTTAATTTACATCTACATCTACTGCTTTTCCTTTCTATGCTAGGCTGCCACCCTTCTCAAAGAAGATAATCAGATGAATTTGATCTGATCTGTTCTTGACAGTTCCTTGTTGGCTGTTTTTGCAACCTTTACATTTTGTGGGTACTTCAACTTACTTTAGTAACTTGTTCCATATTGTTTCCAGGAACTGAAGCCAGACTACTTGATCTATAATTCCTTAGCTCCTCCTAAAAAAAATAATAATCGTAATTTAAAGAGGTTTGTTTTTCTCTAGTCTTCTAAGATCTCTTTCACCTGCAGCTTCGCAGAGACAACCACTGATTATTCAGAGATTAGTTTGCTTCATTTCTTGGAATGAATTTCATCAAACCCTGAGAACTTGAATGTACTAATCTTACACAAATATTCCCTGAACTGTTCTCTCATTTACTCCAGCCTGCATTCCAAATATCTTGTTAAAATTAATTTGCTAAAGTATCCAACACCATCTACCTTTTCCATGAAGATGAAAGCAAACAACTCTATTTGATGAAAGCAAATTATTGTTTTCTCTGTAGAACTTCTTTTTCAATCTGTTTTCTCAGTTTCCCTCTTCTTTCTAATGTATTCATTGAAACTTTTGTTTCTTGCCATTCCCCTTGTTACTCAGAACTGATACAATGTTTAAGTTCTTTTGTTTTATCCCTACATGCTTGTTTAATTCCTTTGTATTTGTTCTTATGTATGAACTAGTTTGGCTTTACTAGTTTGAATAGCAGGCATTTCCTTACCCAGCTGGCTAGGAATGCTTATTTGAGCAGGTCCATGAGCCGGGCTAGGGAGAGTGTCACCTGGGACAACAAGGCAACAGAGCAGCTGGTAAAAAGTCCATGAGTAATCTCGTACTCCAAACAGCTATTTGCTTCTTCATACCCTGAGAGCCCCATGGAGCAAGGCAGGGTGTAAGGCAACCTGACAGTGTGGTGGAAATGATGGAAATAGGAAATGGAGGCCCAATTCATGGGTTTTACTTGTTCCATGCTTTTAAGCTATTATGCACCTGTTATATGCACTCTGACATCTTCATTAGTGATTTTTGAGATTTTATTCTTCTCCTCCCATCCCTCCACCTCTCACTTCCTTCATCTCCACAAGGGTTTTCTCTTGACAGTGGCATTCTGGCTATAGTTGTAAAGATCTGTTCACAGAAATCAACACTGGCATCTTCCTGCTGTCTTCAGTGGGCACTACTTTATGCTCTCAGGTTGTAAAGGGGCGATAGGCCTTCAGGAAGATAGGTGCCACATACATGTCAGACATGAATTGTTATTCTTGTAATTTATTTCATTTTGGAAGAGCAATAGTGGCAACTGTAAAATCTGGAAGTGCCAATATTGATTCAGATGAATAGCCTGGTATCTGCTTTGCAGAGGAAGAAACCATCTTTCCTCCTCCCCAGAGTGTAATTCCTAGAAAAAGCCCATAGCCTCCCTCTAGTATGACTATAATGATCTAAATCCACTGATCTATAAATTGATAATATGGGTTTGTACTGGATCATTTTTCCTTCAAACTATTTCTGAAAGTGATATAAAAAGATTTGCATTAGACATTGAAAGTTACTGATGGCAAATGGTAGCAGTCATGAACAATGTATGATATCATGCTCATTATGTCTTAACAGGGAAATTTAGTTATACTTAGCTCTTTCTGAAAAGTAATATTAAGTCTTTAGTGGATGTCTGTATAATCTTTTCTCAAAGACTTTTCTTCATTTTTACTTTTTTTTTTTAGTTTCTGTAAGTTACTTTAACCCACAAAGCTGTTATAAAGATGACTGAAAAAACCCCATGTCTTTTAAACCCATAATTTAGAATTTTGGGGAAAAAAAGTCTCTGACAAAAAAAGCCCCTGAGAAGCTAAAGATGAAATCAAGAACTCATTTTCATTATTACATTTTTTTTCCTTTCTCCATAAGCAGAACAGCCACATTTTATGCTTCAGAGTATATTCCAACAGGACTTGTCTGCATAGTGCAGCCAGACAGCATGTCAAAAGTAAATTAACCATAATTAGTTATGCACATTCATTCATCTGGAGATGATAGTTAAGGCTTTGAACTAAGAGGTAGGAAGTTTAGGTCCAATTTTTAGCTCTGCTGAAGGTCTACTTTGCGGGTTTTATTAGAAATCACTTTTCCACTTCTGTCTTTTAGTTTTGCTTTATAGTTAAGACTGTACAGGGGGGGAACTGTCTGTCCATGGGTATAGCAAGGCATCCTAAGAAAATAGGACCCTGAAATCATCTGGGGCCTTTACTTATTCTTGCAGTATCACACAACAAATAATCTGTGATAAATTTCACTTGTCCTTTACAAAACCTCTGCTGAGACAGATTTTGTTATGTATTATAAATGAAACGCAGACTTCATTGCAGCCTCTGCCAGTAGTTTTTTATTCTTCTGGGCTTTGAAAGCCACGCTGAGCTGCCTAGAGTCACTAGTATTGTTTTATCCAACTGTTAGCTGAAAATACGGTTTCCCAGAGCTGGCTTAATCTAATTTGTCCTGATTATGTACCAAAATAAGAGAGGAAGAATCATAACAAATGTTGGTCACAAACTCATTCAAACCACTTAAGAAAACAGGGAATGATTTATGTGGTCATATACATTCACCCCATCAAGGGGAAGAATTTTCACATCAATTTGATGGTCATTAGCCAAAGAAAACAGGTTGTTCTCAATGCAGTGTTAATTCTGACAAAAGTCATAAATTCTGAGCAACATTCATGGAAAATCAGTCTCATCAATGAAAAGTGTATTTTAAGAAAAAGAGAAAGAAAGAAAACAATGAACCTTTAAGTCCTGCAAAAATAAGAAACAGGAAGGAAAGATAACTTAAAGAGTCTTCACAGTCATCTATCCACATTCTTTTGAAAATGATATACCAGAAAGCTACACAAAATGAAGGTTTCAGGTGCATTGATATACATGGAACAGTTTAAAAGGAGAAAGAAAAAATAAAAAAGGAGGGGACGGAAGAGAGGATCCAAAGACCTAGGGGACTTAAACAGCAATAAAAGCACAGTCCCATCACAGGGCTGCTTCCTCTCAGTAGGACAGACTCTTCTGCAGGGCAACTCAGACAGCATTTGACTACTTGAGGAACTGGAAGAGGCGGTCTTGACAGAATTTTCTTCCCTCCTGTGGCTTTTACCTTGGAGATTAGGCAGTTTGGTTAACATCGAAGTTATTTTTTTTTTAATGAAAGTAGATGAATGTATATGTTAGGTCAAATTCATTCCAAGTATTCTGATCTTGGTTATGAAGTATAAATTGGGATGAACTTAATGAAATTTAAAAAAAATCACTGTTTGTCTGCCAGAGCACAAAGGAGTAGCCAGTAGCCTGTAGCCATCTAGATCAGACAGTCTGACTTGTGCTCTTTTTTTCCTCTTTGGCATAAGGGTTCTTACTCATACAGATGATTATGTTTGTTCCCTTTTATAACTTACCGGGGCTTGATTAACTACTTTTTTGGAGGCAGCACTTGAAATATGTAAATTACTTTTCTTCTTCAGGAATATTGCCTTAATGGGAACCTACAAAAGCTCTGTCCCTTAGCAACAGCTCTCTGCAAGCTCTACTTATAAATCAATTCCAGATAGGTAGAACACATAGAAGGGACAGAGATATTAAATGGATTTTATTGATGAAGACCACTTTTTGTCCATGCAAAACCCAACTTGATTCATTAATTAATTCAGAAAAACAAACCAAAGCAAAACAACATTTGCAATCTTCATCTTGGTCTAATACCTATGGATTATCTATAAGTTGTCTCAGAAGATCTGAACAGTTTTGTAATAATGAAATGTTATAAAATATTATATTAAATGTCTACTTTGAAGATTTAATGAGATCTGGGTGTTTTATTAGCTACAATAATAACGATAGATTATTGCAATAACTGTAAAACATCCTTATCATAGGGAATTGACATTTATATGGTTTTTAGGGACTACTTCTGCCTAGTCTGGCTCATCTGTATGTTTAGTTTCAAGAAGCATTTGAGTGAATAATACTTTGCAACCTGAACCCCACTATAGTGAAAGGATAGATACATTTATTCTGCAAAATTTTTTCTTAATTTAAATATCATAGACACAAACATTATATTCATCATGAAAAAATATACATTTTCTACTTGTATTTCAAACAATGTTCCTTCCTTAGGGTAAAAATTATTCTGATAAGGAAAAACAGACACTGTAAAAAGAAAACCCATTCTGCCACAATTCAGATGAAAGAACTAAAACATGTTTCAACAGACTAAGCAAGATTATTGAATGCCTATAATACAGTTGTGTTATCTCTCTGCAAATGGAGACTATCAAAAACTTTGGATGAATTCGCATAGTGAGAATGAAAGAAGCTGCTTAGCTTGACCCTGTTAAGCTTCACATTTCTTATCTTAACACTTGAAGAATCACTGCTGTTCAAAATAATTGGGAAAAACGACCTACTTTTACATTTCATTCTTAAAAGCAAACAAATCTTTTTTGTCAAAGTCTCTAGAAAGCCTCGAAGAAACAGGCCAAGAACAGAAACTTTCAGCCCTCAAATGATTAGAAAAAAATTGCTATAAATTCAAAGGTGACAGACAGAAAGCATTGAGTAATACGCCTCAGTGCAACACTGGATATAATTTAACTCAGAATTTGTTTAGTCATCCATAAATCATTTACACTTTGAAAATGTGAAAGAACACAAAGATGGAAGAAGTCTGCCACGAAGGAAGGCAAAGTCCTGCTTCAGAAAGTGGCAGGAAATTTTCTAGCACCTTAAAGGGTCCCATTAACATCCTGATAATTTGATCTTATACCCAATACTTTCAGAAAGCTGATTACCCATTTTGCACTCCCTTCAGCTGTAAATATTTCAAACCTGACTGGTTTACGTCCCTTCCCCATAACAAAGTTACAATCTCTAAAAGGTTTGTAACCTATACAGCTTGTTGTAAAGGCTTAATGTCCTTGGCCTGAGCAAGAAATTGTACTCAAGAAACCAGCTTTGTTCCATTTTGACAGATTAAATTCAAAAGAAATACAGTATTAGTATCCAAGCAATGCAGTCTTTCAAAATAAAAGGAAGGCAAGAACTATTAGGGATGAAGTAATGGATAATAAAAGCCAAGGGATTAACTGCAAAGTAGTTGTCCTTAATATGAGCAACTTAGAAGTGTCTTTCTGAGCTGGGGAAAGCAAGCCTGAGACAGCCTTCATACTCAGTCAGTGACAAACATCCTCTTTTATGCCCCATCTTGCCCATGGCACCAGTAACAGGGACTTTTTTCTGATTTAAAGTAGAGCAACAATAGCATTTTTTAAGTGTTGTAGGAGCTCTGAACAGCCCCAGCATTTCCACTCTGACAGTCACAAGAAATCTTGAAGCCTTTTCACTGACATCTCTCATGTAGACACAATCTTTCACACAGTGCTTTCATATTGTCATGACAGAAACTATTTCTCCAGGCATTAAAAAATAATCCAGGAAGGTGTAAATTTGGTGACAGGTTTGTTCATATTTCTGATAAATCTGGCTGTGACTGGGCAAACGTCATAGAATTTTCTTATAAACCCAAGACAAAATCCAGCTCTGTAATAGCAATGCAACCAGGCTGGGATTTCCAACCAAAACCAGGAATAGAAGCACCAAAGGTTGAGAGAAAATGCGAAAAATTGAAGCTGCAGTGCAAACAATTTTCTGTTAAAGCAGCACTGAACTTAGAGCATAGCCATCAACTACAGCTGTGCAGTGGTAGCCTGAAAATCTTCAAGGACAAAGATCCCACAAGCTCCCTGGGCAACCTGTTCCTTTGGTTAACTATCCCCATAGTGAAAAAACTTGCCTTATACCTCCCTATACGCCTAGTTGGAACCTCCTCTTCTTCCTCTGTTCTCCTACTGTGCAGTGCGGTAAGGAGCCTGGCTTTATTTTCTTACTAACACCTCACAGGCATTGGGGGACTCCTGACCTTCTTTTTGAATGTCTTTTAATGCACTTTAAACTTAACTTTGTGTTTGCTTTGTATTCGTTTGGAGAACAGGTGAATTATTAAGACAACTCAAATGGGTCACTTTTCATTATACTTTGGAAGAAAGCAGTGGACTACTGGTTTTGATGTTTGTATTTGTGGTGAGTGCCTACAGACCTACTCAGGCCTCACAGCACTAAGAACTTAACACATCGAAGTTGATTCCTGTTCAAAAAGTCCAAAGTCTATAAAGAAGGACTGGAGAAAAAGGGACAGTAAACTACTAAGGAAGCACCAGGTTAACAGTGGTCCATTAGTATCATCATTAAGGTCTCTCATCAACTCTCATTTTGTCCATGCTTAAGGAAAAGGGATGTTCCTCCTCATTTTTGCCTCTCTAACAATAAGTAAATTCAGGATGGCTGTTCAATAATTTTGCACAAACTTTCAATGGGTACAGTAGTAGTGAAACCAAGATGGTCTCCTACATTTCCTACATCCACGTGCCCTTCCTTTTAGAGATTATTTTTAACCACAGGGAAGGTGATCAGTGTTAAAAGCTAACTAGTCCCTGCCTTCTCTGAAAAAACCCAAACATTTCCTTAAGCTGTTCAGTTTTGTTTTATTTTAGTTTAAGTGACATCCCCATGTCTACTAATGGCCTGTAGTAAGATTTAAAGCACGTTACATAAAGAGATGAAAGTTCAAATAAACCTCTGCCTGCAGGACATTAGCTTGGTTACTTACATTTGTCTGGAACTGTCTCTAAAATGCTGGCATTAAGCAAGTGAGCAGCATTTGACTCAAAGAGCAACTAACCTGTTGAGGATCTTTTCTCCCCCAGTCACCCTGACCTCAGGCACGGTACAGTCCCCTTCTTGACAGTGTGAGTTAACTCCATGACTTGAGTAAAGACATCTTAGGTGGGTGTGCTTTCTACTACCTCCCACTCATGCCAGCAAGAGTTACCATACACTCCAGGAAAAGAACAGGCCTTGAAATTTTTTCCCATACCCCCAGGCACAAATCCAGCAGTGACTTTTTTGTAAAAGTTCAAATTGGAAGTGAGCTACAGTTACAACATTCAATTGTAGTGTTGCTGGGTATTAGGACAGTGCCTGAGTATACATTTGGGGTGCTTTACTTGTTCTTTCCCTGGGTGGTCTATAAACTTACAAATCTGTATAGATGGGACTCTTTTGTGGCAATCAACCAACTTAAAACTAGATGTTTGACTGAAAACTCCAAACTACCTTCATAATTCAGTATGTGTTCCCAGAGCCCTCCAGGCAGAAATTTGGGCAGTTGTTATTCCCCCAGGTAGGTCCTGCTGTACCAGTTCAGTTTCATGCTTCTATAGATCATGAATATGAAAGTGATTGCAATGGCAATGTTTAATCAGGAAGTGAAGACACTTTCCCTAAAAAACAAAGCATTATTATCTTCTGAAACAAATGGAGAGTGATTTTGGCCAGGGCACCGAAGTTAGCAATAGTTTTAACATAAGAATATGCTGTATTCAGAGACAGCTTTTCAATCCTTGTGGATTGTCAAATGTTAGGTTACAAATAGAGCATCTCATAAAATAATGCTAACATTACTTCAAGGAACTAAAATCTTAAGACTTTGTTTTGCTAACAGCCGTTGAAATATGGAAAATACATTGGCTTCTACAGAAGCAAAAGAAATAGTATATAATCCTTTGTATAGGACACTTAGTTGAATTTCCACTGTACCATGAAGATTGTATTTAGAAATTTACAATCAGTTTTCCTCATTTGCCACAAGAAGTTCAGAATGACCAGAAATACTGTTTTCTGACAGCATTAATATATGTAACATTGAGACACACCCTTACAAGTGGGTTATCTCTTTTCCCTGGCATTGTAAGCATTTTAAAGTGCCCTCTAGTTGCTAGAAGTTACTTTTATTCTTATGGTGAGGATTTCCCAGCTGCAATTTCTAGGTTCTTTAAAGACAGGGATGATGACAAAGGCGAAAATACATTGAGTAACAGAATAACACTAAAATCTATTAAAATGTATTTAAGTAGCTAGAAAATTAAAGCAAACATTTTGTGTGTGTTCAGGCTCATGATAATGCATTCACTGAAGGGCTGATGTCTGAAAATGAATCTATTTTTTACAGAAAAAATAAAAATGTTTACAGAAAAATTATTTTTACATAGCCATCTAAGCAGAAAAGAGAACAATTATCTTATATTGTGAAGTAAATTGATGTTTTATAACTGAATTGTACATTAAGGATAATAAAAGGATGCATTTAAGATAAATATATAAGAAATACTAAAGGAAATAGTATTTCCTGGAAAGATCCCTTAAAAACATGGGGACCTGTGATTTCATGAAAGATGATCATCCTAGCACTGAACGTTGCATGATGGCATTTGCATACTTTTCATAGAATCATTTAGGTTGGAAAGGACCTCCAGAGGCCAAGCTACATGGTGATGAGCAAGAAGCTGCCTAAGCCTCCTGCACAGCAAAATGACCTCTGCAGGTAGAAAAATATGCAGCTTTGTGTCCTAGCCCTCAGGAGCTAGCAGCCTGACACTGTGGCTGAGGTGTCAAATTTGCTGAGTGAGAGGGCTCCTCTAATCTGGACACTCACAGTGCACTTGTGTGCCCTGGCACTCAGCTGCTACCAGGCACAATCATCCCTGAGTGGCTGTGCAGGCATCCTCCCTTCTTCTCCTGCACCAACCAGCCTGAGGCATTTACTGGGAAAGCTACAGGCTATGACAATATTGCCTGACCTCGTGTTCAGAGACATGACAAAGAGTAGATTCCCAGTGACGAATTCCCAATAACTGGATGAGTGACAAAAAGACTTCACTGGTGATTCCCTGAGGGGTTGTTGCTGCCAGAGGTCCCAAGACAGTGTACATTAGAGCAAAGCAACCCAGCTGCATCCTGGGGTCTGCCCTTCACCAGAGATGAAGCTGCCCAACACAGCCATCTGTGGCCATCTGGCCACTCCTGCCATCTCTTTCTGTTTCTCTAAACAACATTTTCCACACACTTCTGGTCTCCTGAGCCTTATGGAGGTCTTACTGTACACAGTTAGAGGGCAATCGTACAGGAAAAGGTCGAAAGGGAGGTATGAAATAGGCCCACAGGTTTACGACCATAGCGGAGATGTACACTGATTTATCCTAAGGTGGAACGACCTTTCAAAGGTAAGAAAAGGAATAAAACTTAAGGATGCAAAAGAGATACAAGGCTTTCCAAAGGTCATTTCCAACAGCAACTCTGAAAGCTACAGTTCAGGATTGCAAAGTCCTTTGGCTTTTCCAGACAGAGGGCAAATGCCACTTTGAATAGGAACATGTTTGATGAATGGCTGGTTTAGGTTTTTTGTTTGTTTTTTCTGAAGTGATAATAAACAAAACAAATTAAATACAGTCTTTAATTAAATGCAGATCCCATTAGCCTGCCTACAGTAATATCGTTAAATTATTGATAAGACCTTTGAATCTCACATAAACATAAATAAATGCTCAGGCTGCATTTATAGAGGAAGGGGAAAGAATTATTTTCAGGGGGTTTTTTTTCTCTTTACCTTAAATAAACACATTATTTCACCTTCCTAAGCATGTCAGGGATGGGAGGTGATTTCTGTGTCCAAGGGTGCCTTCTGCAGGAAGGAGGGCTCCACAGGTCCTGCTGCCTTCTGCAGCTGCTGGCCCTGCAAGCTGTGGGCAGGACAGGGCTCCAGGCCCATGCCCTTACCCCAGTGCCAGCCAGGGTCCAAGTTTCTGCCCCTTCCTTGATCTGTTCAAAGTGAAAACTTGTTTGTGAGAACACTGAGCAGAGTCACGATAATGAAATTGTATTGCTTTCTTAGTAGCTATACTTCTGCCATTTAAATGATTAGAATGATGCTGACTGGGACCTGAGCATTGATATCACACGATATTGATGCGTGATTCAATTACTATATAACTAGGTATGCATCAATTGTTGAGCTGTCTGTATTGCTAATCTGACTTGGAAATGTTTGATTCAATATGCTTAGAGTAACTGAACTCGGGCTGGAGGAAAAAGGTTGGGTTCGCACAGTTGGCAAGACACTTGTGCAAGTGTTACTGGGTTTATGTTTTTGATTTTTATTTTGGGGTTCCTCTCCAACAATGGTCTCTATGTTGACACAGCATTATAAATGATACATGTCATGAAAAAAAAGATCCTGAAAAGCCACAAAAATCCAGTGTGAATTTTTATAATTTAAGTAAGTTCTGACAGAAGAGCTACACTAGAAAATTATTTTTTTTTTTCAGTAATCTGCTTCATGTTTCATTTGATCATCTTGTGGAAGCTTCAGTGTATGTTGTTCAGCATGCTGCAGCAGACCCCTGGTCTGACAGAGGCTGTACTCCTCAAATAAAGGTACACAAAGATCTTTTCATACCTGTGGTGGGTTTACCT
>VYZX01003242.1:235-28554 GCA_013401335.1 Brachypteracias leptosomus
TCTTTTTTTCCCCCCCCCCCCCCTTTTTTTTTCCCTTTTTTTCCCCTTTTTTTTCCATTTTGGCATGTCAGACTATGGAGCAGGTAGAGCGTGGTTCCCTATTTGTAGCAGTGCTCATTCCAAGAACCAGTGGGATGCTTGTTTTGTCTGCACTTTGAAAGCACACTGCTTCTGACCCTGCTCCTTGTAGTTGTCTTTCCTGTCCTAGTATGTTTACAATTTGCATAAGGTCAGGTAAATCATGTGTCTTTATACATGCTAATTTTTGAGGGATACTTACAGCTAATCATGTGAGCTCTTTACTATCTTCTAACAGACCTATATACAGGCAAAAAATGCAGAAAGATGCAAAAAACCCTGAATGCTGGAGCATATCGTTGTTTCTGTGATATTAACACTAAGGCTAAGGATTAAAAAAAAAAAGTGGGACATGAGATCTGTCTTGTGAAGATGTAACTGCAAAGAAAGACTCTCCTGTCTCAAGTATAATGTGGCAATTTAAATGTGTAGCAATTTAAATGCGTAGCAATTTAAACATTNAGCTTCTGAGTTCTCCCAAGGCAAAGACTTCCCACTATAACATATTTCAATTTCCTTGTTTGGACATCAGTCAACCCAACTGTCCTCTTTACCATCTGTGTTAGTCTTGTGTTCATCCTTCTTTAGTACTTTAATAAGGGCTAGGGTGTGGGTTTGTGTATAGTTTATTCTCTGAGCACTAGAGAGAAAGGTCCTTGCCCTTAGATCGGTCCCACTTAATGAAAAATAAAAGATAAATATTTGAAGTTGTATTTAGATGTTCATTTTAAAATTAACATGAAAGCAACCTCTAGTAATGGGTTGGGGGCTTTGTTTTGGGGTTTTTTTGGGATGCCTTTACTGATTGAAAAATTGATTGTATTTTTATCTCAAAACAAGGAGATAAGAAAAAGGAAATTACCTTTGGGTTGGAATAAAAAGCTCAAACTGAAATTGAGGAAAACTTTACAAATATATTTCAGCTGAAGTCAAGTGTTTCAGTAGAAGTTTCACTGAAGCTTTTCAATAAGAATATATAAACAACAGAAACAAAGCTGTACTGCCAAAGATTAAGAGTTTTCTAGAGACAAATGCTTTGATCTTGTGTTTAATGATCTGCTTCTAACCCATTTAACCCTTTGGATATTCTGTTTTGGATATTCTATGCATTCTACATATTATACATAAAGTATGACTTGTCATTGTACCATCTCCATGGTCATTTGTATTCTCATTCAAAGAAGTTTTTTGTCTCCTAACTCAAGTGGTAATGGTTGGGTAGGATCATTGAACAGGTGATGACCTGGCATATCTCAGTTTGTATCTGACTACTGTGGGGGTCAGGTTCTCACATTTCATTACTCTTATTTTAGATTTTCTTGTTAATAAGTTACCGTACAAACTCCTGTTTTATAGGATTTTCAGTCACTTGAAAAAATATACAGACTATAAAAGTTTAATTGGGCCAAATCCTGTCTTCAATAAGCTTTTAAAAAAAAGTACTATTGAAGTAAATGGACATCATAAGCATTCTCAATTCATTGAATGCAGTTTATTAGATAGAGAAGCATGTATATAAGAACTACCTTTTGATCATTCTTCTTGAATAGCAGCTTAGTTTGAGTGTACAGTCCCCTTTTTTATTAGCTTTCATGACAAACATCAAAGAAACGAGTGTTTCTATAAACTTCTGTGTGTAGAAAGTTTCCCTCATTAATTCAGAACCACTGAATCAGTTGTCAAAGAGAGCAGCTGTGGATTCTGATAATTGCTTGATTAATCTAATGATACATTTTTCCTATCATGATCCATCTAATACATCTCTGCACTAGAGCTGGATTCTGCAGCTGAGTTGTCTTGATAGTGACTTTTAAAATGGAAATATGCTTAGGTGTATTAAAGCTGAGCAAGTAAAAGTCACTTTCTAGTTACTCAATTATTCTTACTAAATGTTTGGAATGATATGTTCTCAAGGATGTGAGGGTTTTTTATTATCATGCCACTAGTAGGATTCTAATTAACTAGCAGAATTTAGTTAATTGGTGTTTCTCCTTTTCATTGTCATTCTGCCCAGGTGGAGGATATACTGGGATATTGAAATGGGAGGTGGCAACCTTGTGAGATTAAGTATTCTTCCAGCTCTAAGGGTGGCCAAACTATGCACCACAGTTTGGGGATTATTAGTCTATTCTGTATAGTTACTCTGATATCTTTTTCCTAAACTGAAAAATCTGGTTTGGTGGCTTTGATTCTAGGCAGCTCTGTAGTTGCGAATCACAAAGCAGAGCTTCAAATGCATCTCCCCAACAGAGCCCAGAACAAATTAGTCTGCCAAGCATACATGTGTGGATAATCAGACTAACACAGTCTTGTTTTAAAACAAAGCAAATCATGAAACATGTACAGCTTAATTCACGTTGGTGCTAAAATACAGTCTAAAGGGAAATAGTGCAGTTACAAATACACTATTGGTAGGTAGCTAGTGTAATTTTGTAGAGATAACTTGATATCAGTTTCAACTTTATGATTATTTCTAGGAGTAGTAGAAAATTTCAGAGACCAAATGAAAAAATAGTATAATGGAGACAGGGGATCTGGGACTATAGTGTTTGGAATGTTCTCCTTCAGATGCCTGGAATTTAAGCAAACATGCTAGATGTTTAACAAGGATTTCAACTTGTACTGATTTTTTTTTTTTTCTTTTGCTTGTATTAAATTCAAATGAAATGTAAATGAAATTAATCTTAGCCTGTACAATTATGTCTGAAAAGTTGAAGGTTGTATCTTTCAACCTGATGATAAAAGTACTGGAGACACGAGCTAGTACTTCAATAGTACTGAATTGTGAAAGAATTGACTCATTTTAATGGCTAAAGGCATTGGAAAAAAAGTGTAACTCCTACTATTTCTGTAGAAGTGAATGGAATTATTTCTGTGACAAGAGGAAACGCTGATAACATTTATCTTTAAAGAAGAGTATGTCACTTGTTAAACAAAATATTTGTCATGCTAAATAATTATTCATGCTATGTAGTGCTCTCCTTGATAGCGAAGACACAAATATATTAAAATGATTTCCCATTGTTAAACAGATAGAAGTTGTTAAGGCATAATGGCAAGGTTGCTTTAAGCAACAGGTACTTCAGTGAAATGAGAAAATTTTGGAGTAGGGAACTCTGAAGTCAAGATTAAATGGTACCATTTTCTTTCTTTTTTTTTTTCTCCCCAAAGAGAGGATAAATGTGTTAGGTTTCAAGGATTTCACTTGCCTCTATCTAATTTCTCTCATCATAACCAGCAACAGTGGTTCAGTCTCGATGCAGGTTTTCTGAAGGCAAGCAGTATGTACTTATAACCTAAATGCACCTGTAAAGCTGTATTTTCAGTTTTCTTCTCCTGAAAAATTACATTTTAAGGCACAGTGGAGGTAGAGGTGAACCTTTTTCCCCGTGAACTTTGTACTTTGAAATTTAAGTAAGTTGGTAGATAACTGTTTTCTGTTCTTTAAGATAAGAAGTTATTTGGAATATATATTCACAAGAGCAGAGAATATTTTTTTTTTTACTGTATCTTCCTAAAGGGTGTAATTCAGTGATGCCCTGAACTCGGTATTACTGTGAAATATTTGTTGGTGTCAGTAATGGAAAAAAATCTGAGTAAGGCCAAAATTATATATAAAGCAAGATTGTTACTTTTTGGGGGGTGCCTTTGGGTGGATTTTCTTTTAAGGAAGAGCAAAATAAAAATGTTACTTTAACAGTCATAAATCATCTTTTTTCCACATGCTTTCAAGGTAGATGAAGAGGACTTTCTGCTTTTTAAAACATTTTCGCTATATTTGGTAGTATACAGGGTAGCATTGTCCTCTTTGTTGTTTTTGTCACATCTGGGTTAAGGTTGCCTGATTTATTTTAGCTATATACTTTTAAAAGGAGCAGTGAAAGGAGGGTTTCATTTTTATCAGGACAATTCGAGACAATCTGATAATGTGTACTCACTACAGCTCCTGAAATCACGTTTCTGATTTGACCAAGGGTCAGCAAACTCTCGGCCTTGAAAACTCTGGTGGCTTCTATAAGTGAACCGTTACCCATTTTACAGTCTGGAATATTACAAACCCTTTAATTCAAGCATTACAATAGCATCATTATTATTTTCATTAATAAGAATGTGCTGGATTTCGTCTGTTTCTCCCCTGATTTCTGAACTTTGGGAAGTAATTTTACTCAGGTTTTCAGGATTACTTTTCATCTATGTTGCTAGGAACACTTACCGAGTCCATCTCTTAAGTAGAAATGAAGAGCCATATTTAATCAGTTATTCTCAGATGCTAGTACTGTAAGGAGAGTGCTACTTATCATATAAGTCAGCTAAACTAAATCTGAAACTAGAAAACCTCTCCTGCTCCTTCTTTGTCAAGGAGCTACATTGGAGAAAATGTAAAAACTTACCTTGCATGTGATTGAAAAATCAGTTTTTAGCTATATTTTGGAGCTCTGAGGAAAACTGTACAGAAAGCAATATAAACGGAGCTGTTCATAGAATAATTTGCTCTCTGCAGGAACAAAGACATGCAGGGAATTGTCCAAGAAGAAACTGCTGATTAAAGTTTTGGCTGCTAATCACTTTAGGTATGCTTGAATTATGCTACTAAAACCCCTTTCTGTTCAAAACTGTCTGCAGGGATTGTATATTTGTAAACAAAGGCAGATTAAGATAATTTATTAATTCTTTGTCTGCCATCCACTCATTATTTCTACTCGAAGTATCCACTTCTAAGCTCCCAACCACGTTAACCTCTGAGCACCGAGACAACGTTTTAATTGGCTTACAAGTATGAATCAGCTTTTATCCTTATAGAAAACATGAATGCTTCTAAATCTAATTCATGCTAGGAAATACAGTGGCCACATGCCTTCAGGATTAAGTACGATGTGTTCACTTCACTAAGTGCAGATGTGCAGGGAGTCCTGTAAATTAGGCGCACTCCTTGTTCTAGCCTGTGCTGACAAAACCTTCCAGAGGGAGAGGACAAGAAGCTGGTGTGAAATGTTATTCAGGTTCTCTCTGCCAGCTCTTTGCAGCAGCATACATACTTAATGCTCCCAAGTGAACGGCCAGGCTTTAGACTTGCAGAGTGAATAAGTACCCTGGCTTAGCAATTAGCCACAGGAAAGTAAAGCTGTATCTTATGTGGACAGACAGATGAAACGTTGGTTAATTGAACTTCTCCTCAGTGCCGAACGCCGAGCAGCACAGAGAGGCATCCCGTCAATACGTGTTTAACATTATCACAGAAAGAAAGTAGAGAACATCCTTTCTACCAATTACCTATTAAGTTGCAATGGAGCACCACATCTACCAGATCTGTCTAGGTCTATGAATTGGAGCCTCACAGCCCAATGGTTTTATTAGATGTGTGTCTAGAGTTGAAAAGATTAGGTGCTTTACATATCAACTGGAAAAAAATGGTTGCAGTGAAAAATTCACAATAAAGCTTTTCTTTTTTTCCTTTCTTAAATGGAAACTCTTTCTGTACTTTTTCTCTTCAAGTTTAGACTCATATGCTTTTAATTCCCAATCCTCAATGTTATCAGAAACTTTTTAAATATATCTATTTATATATACTTGTAGGTCTAATTTTGGTAATAAAGCCTGACTTAATCTACACCAACTACTCATTTTATTATGCAAAAAAAAAAAGGATTTTATAATGTGCCATGAGTAAAGCTATTAAATGTTATGTATATATATTGTGTGTGTTAGCATATGCATATGTGTGCATAATCTGCATAACATTGATAATCAGGAAACATGTATATATATTATAGAAAGGGTCTATACTGTTGCATAAACTGATTCCAGATAGCATCCCTATATTCCACGTAAGTGTGCACCAATTCCTCACGTCAGCAGAATGCACAAGACTCTGCATTTGAGAGCTAAGGACAGGAACTGCAAATGACCTACGGGTGATGGGGAAGCTCCTTCAAGAGCCTCTATTACAAGAGCTTTGCTGTTACAGTTCACAGAGCTTGAAAAGGTGTTTGTTGTTACATTTTCTCAGAGATGGTAAAATAGGCCTCTCCCAAGCTCTCTTGGGATGAAAGGGTGTTGAGAGGAGGCAGTGGTGGATGGGAACGCTTTCTGGTGTTCCACAACCTAAAATAGCTGAACTGGGTAATAAAGAGCCTGTGGCTTATTGAACTAAGAGTCCATCTGTAGTGAAGTGATACAGGAGAGCTGATGCCACTTGCCTACGAGGTTTGAACATCAGGAATTCTGTTTCTTCCCTTCATGGCCCCTCTGAAAAGTGAAAGCTGAATTAATTTTAAGTTGCTGGTCCCAGTATATGTTTGAGATTCAGAGCAAGTTGTGGCAGTAACTCTGTAGAAAATAATCAGAAACTTGTGATTACCTGTAAATGAAATTAGTCACTTTTTGTTACTCTCTTGCTACAAGTAAAAAGGCGGCCTTGCATTGTAATTTTATGTTCTCATTTTGACTTTTATTTCATTCTTCCTATTTTTTCTTTAATATTTGAAAGTCTGACTTTTGTAATTTCTTGCCCATATTTTCCTCAGTGTGTATTATAGTCCATCTATTGAAAAAACTCTGCAAGACTGAGGATTTCTTTACTTGAAACTGCAAACTTGACATATCTTCAGCAAGAAAAAGCACAATAGCTGTATTCTTCGGATTCCTAGGTGTATGTAGCTTGATAATATGAATTGTTTGTGGAAAAATGGACAAAAAAAATCAATTACATTACAAATGTTTGCTCGGGATACAAGCAAACAGAGGGAGTTCTACTAAGTCGATTTTGTCACTGCTGATACTTTTCAGTCTTTCATCTGTTAAATCCTATGGCTCGTAGTTAAAACAAGCATAGGGCTTTTCTCCCCACATGACACAGATATGGCCACAAGTATTCTTCAGGAGAGACATGGGATACCGGGTGTGCAGAGGCTAGGAATCGACTTCTTCACACAGGGAATCAGGTGTCAGATGCTCTGTGATATCTCGTATGTCATTTGTATTTTACCTCAAGAGCACCTCCTGATACACCTATAATCTGAGAGGAAGAATAAAACGTCCCCTCTAACTAGGCACACGCACCACACCAGCAGTCTTTGTGTCAATGGCCAAACAGCTGACTGCTCAATCTAATTCCTCCATTGGAGGTGCCACCATACATGTGTGCTTTGTGTGTAGGTGTTCCAGATCAGGACACCTGCAGTGACTAGTGAATTCTTCAAGCCTCTTGCTTGGGTTTTTCTCAGAGGATTTGCAATCCCTTTCTGTTGCAGTGCGTCCCAAGTTTAATAAACTCAGTATTTCATGATCCAATTTTTTTGGGAACTGTAATGAGCACATTCTCCCTCAGGGGTCAGTGCTGGAACCAGTGTTGTTTAATATCTTCATTAATGGCATTGACAGTGTTATTGAGGGCACCCTCAGCAAGATTGCGGATGATACCAAGCTGGGGGGTGCAGTTGATGTCCCAGAGGGATGGGATGCCATCCAGAGGGACCTGGATAGGCTGGAGAGGTGGGCCCCGATGAACCTTATGAGGTTCAACAGGGCCAAGTGCAGGGTCCTACACCTGGGCCGGGGTAACCAGCACTATCAGTCTAGGCTGGGAGAGGATATATTAGAGAGCAGTCCTGTGGAAAGGGACTTGGNTCTGATGGATAAATAGTCTTTATTTTCCAGTGTTTTCACTAATTTTTCAGCATGGACACACCTTTCACAATAGTATCTTCACCAGGCATGCACAGTGAAAATCATACTGTAATCTTTTCTGGGAAGGCACCATCTCAAAGTTTGAGCCCACTTCAAAAGTCTCTTTCCCAAGCTAACTGGTGTCTTCTGAAGGTGCACATCATTCAAAGGGCTTACTTAGCACAGTGTTCATACTCTCTCCTGTCTTTGTTACTATTGATACAGGAATAATATCTCCATCCTCTCCTTGCCATCAAGTGTATTCCTCAAGACCTCTTTTAATGCAGCAGATGCTCAGTGTGCTTCAATAGACATCAATACCTCCTGAAAGCTAGTGTGAAGATCACCTCACTGAATGAGTAGATGTTAGCTTTCCCAGACAGCCACTCTACTTTCAAGGGAGTAAAATAGCAATGGTATGCTGGATGACTGTGAAACTTGTTGAGTTTTATTCTTCACCCTTTGTTAGGAAGAAGAGAGGTGTGCAGCAGTATCATAGAACAATTTCCCTTTGCTCTGCAACTAATCATATGAAGTACAATAGGTACTGGATAACAAACAGTCGGGTTATATTTAATGTTCTATAACAGTGGTGTTGAATGGTGTGAAAGGTAACTTTAGAGTATCTCTCCCTTTTTTCTTTCTGTAAGATGAATTTCTTGCAAATCGTGTAAAAGGGCTTGGTAGCAACTGCACCTATTTTACAGCATCTTATATAATTAGGACTTCTGTTTATCAGTGTGAAGATCCCCAGTCACAGAACAACTTTAGCACTGTGCTTTAGTTGATTGGGGTGGAGGGAAATAAGTGGGAGCTGTGTGAAGGAACATACTCCCATTCCAGTTTAACTTTAATTACAGATAATGTTGAACAGCAAGGGGTTTTGTGTGAGGTTTGATTTACTTGGTTTGTTGATTATCATGGAAGTGTTACTCGCT
The DNA here is from genome assembly GCA_013401335.1 of Brachypteracias leptosomus. Lineage (NCBI taxonomy): Eukaryota > Metazoa > Chordata > Aves > Coraciiformes > Brachypteraciidae > Brachypteracias > Brachypteracias leptosomus. The sequence goes on from VYZX01003242.1 coordinate 8,917, forward strand.
GTTCTGGGACCGGGAAGGAGATACAAAGGGGGCTGAAGTAATTTCCTGCAGATAAACTTTTTTCTTTTCCTTTAGCTGCTTTCTCCATTATGTGTAGCAGGCACTGGTTTGACATTAAATATATTCTGCTATTTTGTGTGGTTTCAATTTATAGATCACTCCAGTCCTCCTGTTTGTAGATAATTTGATGACAAGTGGTTTCAGCTCAGAGTGGCTCCAGTTTCAGCCTATGCCAAATGGGTAATTAAATAAATGTTCTAACACCAATTTGGGAAGATATTTTATCAATCATAATTTTATGTCAGTATTGGTCACAAATCTGTGTTGAAGTGAGTGAAGACATTTCAGTGTTTATTTTGAAAAAGGGCTACCTAAAGAAAATATTCTGGAATTACTTTGTAGCTTTTCTCTGCTTTCTGAGGATTACAGAGTGATTATGTTCTCCTTTTAAGGATGCAGGCATAAACACAACTGGTCTGTGTTCTTGCATGTGAAGCTTTGGTTAAGGATATGTGCTTATGGAGAAGTTATGGGGGATTTGTGAATTTGTTTCTTTCTCAGAGTGACACTTACTGAATTGTTTAGGTTGGAAAAGACCCTTAAGATCATTGAGTCCAACCTTTAACCCCGCACTGCCAAGTACACCACTAAACCATGTCCCTCAGCACCACATCTAATAGGTCTTTTAAATCACTTCAGGGATGGTGACTTCACCGCTTCCCTGGGCAGCCTGTTCCAGGGCTTGACAACCCTTTCGGTGAAGAAATCTTTCCTGATACGCAATTTAGACCTTCCCTGGTGTAACTTGAGTCTCTTTCCTCTTGTCTTATTGCTTGTTCCTTGGGAGAAGAGACCAACCTTCATCTCACTACAGCTTCCTTTCGGGTATTTGTAGAGAGCGAGAAGGTTTCCCCCGCACCTCCTTTTCTCCAGACTAAACAACCCTAGTTCCCTCAGTGACTCCTCATAAAACTTGTCCTCTAGACCCTTCTCCAGCTTCATTGCCCTTCTTTGGGCACGCTCCAGCCCCTCAGTGTCCTTCTGGGAGTGAGGGGCCCAGAACTGAGCTGAAGATGCAGCCTCACCAGTGCAAAGTACAGAGAGACAATAGTCCTGCTGGCCACGCTATTTCCAATACAAACCAGGGTGCTGTTGGCCTTCTTGGCCACCTGGGCACACAGCCAGCTCATGTAATGTTCATTAGCTGTTAACTGGCTGTAGAGTAAAATGTGCATGTGCATCTGAGGCTTGTAGGTTAGAGACATTCATGAAATATATCTTTTTGGCTTCCTATTTCAGTATGAGAAAAGTTACATCTTGGAGATGTTTCTCTGCAATCTGCGTATTTCTTTTGTAACTGTTGCCTTGTTTGGTAAAGTGAGCAAATGTTCTGTTGGGTTTAGGGATTTAATAGTACGGGTTCATGTTATAGCACGGCACGCACCTTGAGGGAACAGATAAAGAGAAGTGTCAGCCAACAACTTTACTTAGTCAAGTTGCTAATCCAGTCATGAACTGCAGGGTTGAGCTGCAGATTTTGCTCATGTTTGGGAGAATAGTCCTATCTGATAAATACTGTCTTGATTTAATGAGGTTTTAATAAGATTAAAAGGTTATAACTTTATTTTTTTATTATTACTAGTCGTGGTTTTAAATATAAAATTATGGGGATTTTACTGAGACTTAAGAGAGGCTGATAAACAAGGCTTGATAAATGAGCTTGTAATTGTGCACTCTTATGGAGACATGCAGTGAATGTTTATATAGTAAACTGTTAGCACATGAACAACAGAGCTGTGTTGTGGTTTGGTTGGTTTGAAAAGCTTATTCAATAGATTCTTTCCTCCAATATGAAACTATTTGATTAGTATGCAGATGTTGCTTCATAAATAGTAAAAATTGGAAAGGTTCCCCTCTGTGGCCAGCTAATGGAGAAGATTGAAAACCAGCAAATATCTTTCTGCCCTGCTTATTCTTCTGTACTGAGTTGGGCCGTGAGCTTCTAGCAGAAAACAGCCCACATTCTCAGGAAAGTATTATTCCTGTGCCTGATCTCTGTAAGATTAAAGTGCAAGGGAGACTTATTGTATATTTTTCAATTACTTCATTGAGTTCGTTATAGGGACTGGCCCATGTTTGTTTCAAAAATACATACTGAGCTAACAAGTGTCTTTATTCTGTGTTTGTGCTGGTGTTTGTTTATCTGCATGTGTGTTGTGGACCAGGAAGCTCACAGAAGTAACTAATTTCCTTTTCCTTGTATGACATACTGTATGGGGTTGTGCAGTGCTGTCAGGTGGATTGTGTACCATTTTTATTAGGTCAATCCCATACCTGACACTGTTTAATAATAAAATCAAAAGTTGTCTCTGTGAGAGAAAACAGTCTGTTGGGAAGCTTTGAAAAGGGTAAGTCACTAGAAGAAACAAATCTTAAGAACTGATGATATAGTGCAAAATACTGTTGGCCTGATTGACTGATATGTGAAACAATAGAAATCTGGCACGAGGCAAAATACTTGCTGTGTAGAGTGAATGAAATCTATGGCAGAGGGCCCAGCACAAACCTGTGAGACCACATCCAGGTTTCCATCACAAGAATTTGCCTGTAAACATTCTCCTCATATGAACATGCACAGGTACCACCCTCCCGTTCTTCAGGAAAAACAGCCTTAAGTGCTGATAGATGATGGTGGAAGGCAGGTTGATGATTGTGCTAGATATAGAAGAGTGTGGAGATGCCATTTGTTAACAATTCATTTCTCTTTACTCTTCCATTTTATGTTTGGAATTGTTTGTAGTTTATATAAGTACATTCAGCCAGTAAACATTTGTTTTGGCCTGTTAATGTATTTGTCTTAAAGGTTAAAAATCATGCTCTTTATATAAACTACTGTATTAGATGTCTTTGTTGTTGAATACTAAGTTAAGAGCTTCACATCTCACTGCCAGCAACTGCTTAAAGTATATTGTATTTTTTTATGCTATACATCGATTTCATGTTGAAATTGAGGTTGCTTTATTTAAAATGGAGTAGAAAACCCCCTGTCTAAGCTCTGCAGATACTATTATCCCTGAAGTGATACGTGTTAGCAGTGTAAGAAATAGAGCGGAATTAAAATAGTCTTAGCGTAGTTGGAATTTCAGGCAGGCAAGAATCTAGAAAAGCCTTTTCCCAATCTACTAATAATTTTGGCAGCAGGTTGATGAACAGGCATCTCATAAAGTTAGAATGAGTAAACAACAGAGCTCATTGTGGTTCCTAAGGCATGACAGTTTGGATGGGAGCAGCGTTTTAAAGAACAGGGCACTTTTTAAGCAGTTGCAATAATTGTAAATAGATTCAGTCTGTGGCAATAAAGGGCAGTTATATCCATGATTCTCCCAGTGTCTGCTTAGTGGCATTGTATGCACTTCCCACATATTATAGCTTGAACTTAGGCTGCATATGTGTTTGTCCTCCTTTATGAGGACTGGAAATACTCTGTGCCTCTACTATTGTGGCTCTGGCCCTTTGACCATGGTGATTATTATGACAATTCAGTAGGTTGCACGAATCTCATCTGACAAAAACTATTGACTCAATATATGTCTCNACTTAAGAGAGGCTGATAAACAAGGCTTGATAAATGAGCTTGTAATTGTGCACTCTTATGGAGACATGCAGTGAATGTTTATATAGTAAACTGTTAGCACATGAACAACAGAGCTGTGTTGTGGTTTGGTTGGTTTGAAAAGCTTATTCAATAGATTCTTTCCTCCAATATGAAACTATTTGATTAGTATGCAGATGTTGCTTCATAAATAGTAAAAATTGGAAAGGTTCCCCTCTGTGGCCAGCTAATGGAGAAGATTGAAAACCAGCAAATATCTTTCTGCCCTGCTTATTCTTCTGTACTGAGTTGGGCCGTGAGCTTCTAGCAGAAAACAGCCCACATTCTCAGGAAAGTATTATTCCTGTGCCTGATCTCTGTAAGATTAAAGTGCAAGGGAGACTTATTGTATATTTTTCAATTACTTCATTGAGTTCGTTATAGGGACTGGCCCATGTTTGTTTCAAAAATACATACTGAGCTAACAAGTGTCTTTATTCTGTGTTTGTGCTGGTGTTTGTTTATCTGCATGTGTGTTGTGGACCAGGAAGCTCACAGAAGTAACTAATTTCCTTTTCCTTGTATGACATACTGTATGGGGTTGTGCAGTGCTGTCAGGTGGATTGTGTACCATTTTTATTAGGTCAATCCCATACCTGACACTGTTTAATAATAAAATCAAAAGTTGTCTCTGTGAGAGAAAACAGTCTGTTGGGAAGCTTTGAAAAGGGTAAGTCACTAGAAGAAACAAATCTTAAGAACTGATGATATAGTGCAAAATACTGTTGGCCTGATTGACTGATATGTGAAACAATAGAAATCTGGCACGAGGCAAAATACTTGCTGTGTAGAGTGAATGAAATCTATGGCAGAGGGCCCAGCACAAACCTGTGAGACCACATCCAGGTTTCCATCACAAGAATTTGCCTGTAAACATTCTCCTCATATGAACATGCACAGGTACCACCCTCCCGTTCTTCAGGAAAAACAGCCTTAAGTGCTGATAGATGATGGTGGAAGGCAGGTTGATGATTGTGCTAGATATAGAAGAGTGTGGAGATGCCATTTGTTAACAATTCATTTCTCTTTACTCTTCCATTTTATGTTTGGAATTGTTTGTAGTTTATATAAGTACATTCAGCCAGTAAACATTTGTTTTGGCCTGTTAATGTATTTGTCTTAAAGGTTAAAAATCATGCTCTTTATATAAACTACTGTATTAGATGTCTTTGTTGTTGAATACTAAGTTAAGAGCTTCACATCTCACTGCCAGCAACTGCTTAAAGTATATTGTATTTTTTTATGCTATACATCGATTTCATGTTGAAATTGAGGTTGCTTTATTTAAAATGGAGTAGAAAACCCCCTGTCTAAGCTCTGCAGATACTATTATCCCTGAAGTGATACGTGTTAGCAGTGTAAGAAATAGAGCGGAATTAAAATAGTCTTAGCGTAGTTGGAATTTCAGGCAGGCAAGAATCTAGAAAAGCCTTTTCCCAATCTACTAATAATTTTGGCAGCAGGTTGATGAACAGGCATCTCATAAAGTTAGAATGAGTAAACAACAGAGCTCATTGTGGTTCCTAAGGCATGACAGTTTGGATGGGAGCAGCGTTTTAAAGAACAGGGCACTTTTTAAGCAGTTGCAATAATTGTAAATAGATTCAGTCTGTGGCAATAAAGGGCAGTTATATCCATGATTCTCCCAGTGTCTGCTTAGTGGCATTGTATGCACTTCCCACATATTATAGCTTGAACTTAGGCTGCATATGTGTTTGTCCTCCTTTATGAGGACTGGAAATACTCTGTGCCTCTACTATTGTGGCTCTGGCCCTTTGACCATGGTGATTATTATGACAATTCAGTAGGTTGCACGAATCTCATCTGACAAAAACTATTGACTCAATATATGTCTCTAGGAAAAGCCATTAATCTCTTTGGGTTTGTTATCAAGTCAACACAGCCTGGTGGTAGGAAAAAAAAAAGATAAAAATTCTAGTGACTCAAAAGCAGGTGTATTCCTTGAAAGAGTACCTTGCCATTAAATTCTAGATAGCTTCATCTAATCATAAGTGTGTATTTTATGGCAACTCCCTTCTCTCTTCTCAGGGAGAATCTCTGATGGGATGCTCTGAGATCGCTATTCAAGAATCTGTCTTACCACTAACTTAGCCACACAACACTGTTCTCACTAATGATAAAGCTCCTGAGAGCAGTCCTGCCCTGTAGCAATTGCTATGGATATTAAATAGCTGGTCTACAGTAAACTCCAGTTCTGAATGTCAAGCTATTCAAACACTACATAATCACCATTTGGGGGATAACCCAAACTTTCTTTCATAAGTGCTGGTTGTGACATTAATTTTGAAAGTAGTAAACACCCACAGGGTGAGCGTGTAAATCATCACTTTGCAGATGCAGGTTGTAATTTAAGACAGTTCTTCAAAGCTAAATAAGAGATGAATTAGCAGATATGTGAGCCTTCAGTTAAATGCTGCATGGTTCTGGTTTTTTGTTCAAGGAAATATGCCTTTACTGCTTGTAGTTGCACAGAATATTCAGCTTTATTTTGTTTTGGGATTTTTTTGTTGTTGTTTTGGTTCTTTTAAAAAAATCTTACTATTAAAGGAGTTTGAGTTGTTAACGTATTCTCAGGAGTCCCTGCTCCAAACTTTGCCCTCCAGTTGGTATTATGGTATCAGTAATTGCTGCCTCATGTTAACATTTATTTAAAGCTGCTGATTTAACATTTAAAAATTCTGAGGTTAATGGATCTGTATTCACAGATCCATTAACCTCAATAAAAACAAATGGGACCTTTAGTGAACTAAAATAAGTGCAGATCAAGGATACACTTTCACTAATACTTACTGATAGCATTTAGATTGTACTGTTAAAATGTCAGGTCATGAAAAGGGCTAGTAATGTAGTAATATTCAAGGTGAATTTCAGTGCTTCAGTCACTTCTGTGACCCAGGATAGGATAGTTTAAGATCAAGCAAGCTCAGTGTTCTAATTGCAAGATATTCTGGGTGGATTGCTTTTCAAACGGTGTGTTATTGGGGCTGAGTTGAGTTGGCTTAAGAATGAAATTGGTTTGAATGCACATCGATCTAATGAGCAAATTATGATAGTGTAGTTAAATGGCAAACATTTATCTTATTTTATATAGAAATTGACTTCTAGCTTCCAGCACAGGAGAAAGCTATAATACTTAAGAAATTAATAAGGCAATATCTTTCCTTAGAATTGTTTTCCTTGAGTCCTCGTATTTAATCTGACAATGTCATAAAAAAAATAGAGATTTAGGAACACCATGTAGAAAGAAACATCACTTCCTGAGTTCATCTTCTGCATCACAATCCAGCAAATCCTCCTTTACAATAGGCACATACAGAAATAGGAGGTGTAAATCCTGACTTGAATTCACTGACACTGACAAAGACAGCTTTTCTTTTGTGGGAATGAGTTAATTCCACAATGAAGATTCCATTTCTGTTCATCTTTAGATCTTTTTTTTTATCAAAATGATGTTGTCTTTCAAGGTCTTAAACATGTACAGGTGTACAGAATGCTAATACACAGGCTAGGAAGTTGTAAATTGCTTAGTGCTAACACCACACATGGACTTGAAGAGTGAGATGTGAAATACCAACAATGTGTACTTATTCTCTAAGAAGTACCCTCTTGTGTCTGTGTAGAGTGAAAGAATGCTTATACCTGTTACTAGCGTAGATTAAATCCTAAAAAAATATTGTTATTTTCAGCATGCAAAAAGGGCAGGTAGAAAATAACTCATCAGATAACTTAAAGAGCATTATATAGGCAGTTTGGGCCTACCTGAGTGTAGCTGGGGCAATATAAAGGTAATTCAGTTACATGGGCATGTCAAGTTATAGGGAATGGGTATTAAAAACCATGCTGTTTTCCATATGGCAAACAATGAGAGGAAGAGTGTGCAATAGCACCTAAGCATCTAGAACCCAAAGTCCCATTGAAAAACTATGCTACCAACATTCTTCAAAAGAGTTTTACTGGCTTCATTTGCTGTATCAAGTGAGGTTGTGATAAAAAATAAAAATAGTTCTGATTTTTTTTTTCATAAAATCAATATAAAAACCAGAAAAAACATTAAAGAGATCAGGTTGGGTTCAGTTCCAAAAATGAGATACTTATACTTCAGGTCTCTGCTATTATTACTAAAGACTTCACAGTATTACACAGGCAGAACTTCATCCAGATTGGGCTTCTCTGTCAGCTTGTTATGGTTCAAAATAACCCACTTTTTTTTGTTTAGGTTTTTTAATATGATACTGATAAGTCTGTACACATCACAACAATCTCCTAAGAAGCAAAACTAAGGAAATAAATCTCAGTGACAAGCCCACAGGGTAAGAGCTTTCTGAGGTGTTAGTGTATAGACTAAACTATAGTTGGCAAACACAAGTGTGGTATAGCTGAATATTGGTATTTCTTGTGAGCAGTTTAGATCTACAGTCATAATATGTTTTGATAAATAAAGCCCAGCACTGTTTAAGAACAGAGAAAAGCCTTTTTTAAAGTACTTCTCTATTTAGCAAAATAGACAACGTCAGTTTTCTGCTGCTGTGATTTTTGTTTCAACTCTACTAAACATCAAGTAGATTGGATTCTCATGTTGGAAACCAGAATGCATCACTGTGTGAATAGAAATGCATTACTCTGTGAATTGGAATGAATTAGGCACACTCTAGTGCCCTGTTGTCCTGTCATATTTCTGCCTTTCTGAAAAAGAATCTTGTGAGAATTTACTATTAAATCTAGGACAACACTTTAAACAAAGTTTAATGGAGTCTTTCATCTGTTAAATTTCATTATAAGTAATATTAATTCTTTTTAACAATGGAAAAATATTTGTTTTCTCTAAAAATCACACTTAAAGCATTCATCAACGTGACTGATGTGAATGAAACTTAGAAATGTTTTCTTTAAGCAGTATTAGGTGTCATTAAAATCTCCAACTGCAGCCTTAACTCTTTTTGAAAAGTAGGATTTTTTTTTTAATACAAAAGGTTATTACTGGGGTATTCCAATGTTTCCTTTGAATTTGACGTGTAGCTTTCAGGGTCTTCTGAAAATTCCATTTCAAATTCTTAATTCACGAGCCATCAGCACAGTTTCCAAATTTACCGTTGGAGTAAATAGAATATCTGAGACATCAGCTACATGTTTTTCACTACCTTAGAATCAAGCCTCATTAATGTCTACTTTGGCCTTAAAAAAAAGTCATCTTATATATGCCTCTTTATTTAATGATGTGGTCATAACAGGAGCATTTTGAAGAAATAGTTAATAGAATGTCATTGCCATGAAATTTTAGCCAGAATGGCAAACTGTTAAAAGAGAACAGTGGTGTGTTCTCTGGTCTGTAGCTAGGCTATAGCCAGGTTTAGTCTGTTCCATTCTCCAAGAGTCCTTCCCATGCCCCAAATCTGCTAATAACACAGAGCAGCAGGGTAATATACTTACCATTCTACTTTGGTACTCTTATTAATGGACTGTACTGATGAGAAGATCTGTTATTGATTATGGTGTGTTGGCCCCAGTTCAGCTGAGTGCTTCAGCACATTTCTGCCTTTAAGTGGAAAAGCGTATTAAGTACTGTTGGAGTACTGACACAGGCTGAGGTGCAGTCCAAGAGTCATGCTGCCCTGCTTTTTTTTATAGGTTAAAGAGTGAAAGTAGGAGACAAACACATCCCACTACATCACAAGATAAACACTCTTTTATCTCACAAAATCTGCAGTCTCATTAATTTGAGATATCTCTAGATTATGCTGTGTTACACATAGTCTGTCATAAAAAAGAAGGAATGAATTTCCTTGTGGTGCCGTGTTTACAACTCTTGGTTACAGTTTCTTGGATAAAGGTAGAAGTTGACACAAGGGAATGTTTTATTAGCTTTAACACTGGGTTGGTACAATCCTGTGACAGTTCTTCTCTATTAAGTGTATAAGAAAAACCAAACCAAAACCAACCAAACAAACCCCCACCCTCCATCCCAGAAACTGCACTGTGTTGGCTTATGCACTTAGGCATAGCAATAAACAGCATATGTATGGGATTTTATTTTTCTTCTAAACTGGAGGGGAAAAAAAGGACATTCTGATGTTCAGTCTCTGAACATCTGTGTTAATTATGAGCTTTGTTGCTTTGTCTTTGATTTTTATGGTATACTATGTGTTATCAGCAGTACGATAGCAGAGTGCAGCACAAAGCATAGATTTACCAAGTGTCTAATCCTTTCAGTAACAGATCTGTTTCCTAAAAGTATTTTGAAACATATTTCTCTACAGATCTTCAGTACATTTGTCTGAGTGAGACCCTCTGTTAAAGAGACAAAATCCTCATGTGCTTCACAAGCGCTGAGCGTGACTTGTGGAATTCATTTTCCTTTGAGATATGGAACAGTGGAGTAACCTCTAACGAGGTGTCCTTGAGCATATGTAAATTGTTGTGGTTTGAGTTTTTTTAAAAGACATTCCTTTATTGATTTCATTTAAAAAAAAACAAAACCAAACCTAAACAAAACACCCCCTCCCCCAAAAAATAACCCCACCCCAATTATATCTTGAGTTTAAATGGAATTTCTTATATTTCAGTTTGTGAACGTTCTCTCTTGTCCATTCACATTCCATTTATTTACTTTGTGTCTATCAAACTCAGGTTAATTAGGCAATTAGGTGATATGCAGCGTAGCTGTATTTCAAGAATGCAGTTAGAAATTATTGTTTGGGGTTTTTCTACCATGACCGTTGTTCAGGGGAGGTTTTCTTGTACCTGTGATGAGCACGTGTTATGTTACTGTAGTCACACCACTTCTCTGTTTGGTTGCTATGGTTTTCAAGCATAAAGAGCAATAGTGAAACATAAGAGGTTTAGACTGTGGGATATCTGATGGTCTTTAATCAGAAGTATCCAAACAGTGTCTGAATATTAATAAGAAGCCTTTTTCTTTCCTTTTCCTGAAATGTATTTAAAGAAATACAAGACTTCTAACTTGCTGAAATTTCTTATCTTGTTTGGGGACACAAACAAAGCACAAACCCAGAAAAACCCAAACAAACTAGTTTGAAAATCAGGAGGTAAAGATGGAAACTCTGAAATGTGGATTGCAAGTTACCTGAAAGTACCCGTACTCATATGCACAACTAGCAGTGATATAGTCAACATGGAAACACAACTGTTGAGTGACTACTCAAGACTCCAGAGCACCTTTAGGAGTGTTTGTTATGACAGCTATAGTTTGTGATTGAATTGCTGGTCTTGATACTTGGAGATTTGCTTCCTGCTATGTTGCCTTGTTAGGTTTTAGTCTCTTTCTGGGTTTTAAGAGCTTTTTAGTTTGAAGGGCCCATCTCTAACCACCTTTCCAGGTGTTTCATGGAGTGAGAGCTTGGGTTTGCTATCACTGAAGCTTGATTTAGGACCTATGTATTTTATTTAGCCTTTATTTACCTGTTGTTTTGGATTGTAATGACTGTAATTGAAGCACCTAATTCTAAAAGAGGTTATTAAGTAAATAAATTAATCGGATTGCATTTCACAGTAATATAATCAAGATGATATTTCCCTAGTAAAGTATTATCATTTTATAAATAGTTCATGACATCTGACTGTTTACATATGTATTCATGAATATATTAACATTCAAGAGAAGTATGTCAACAGAATTCTATAGTCTATTTTCTTTCTTTTTTAAAAAAAAAGTTGTATAACATAACAATAACACACTGTTATATACTTTTATTTGTCTTCCAAAACACGTGAAAGCACTATAGTTACAGAAAAGTGAAACTATGTTCTTCAAAAAAGCCTTTTTTTATATTTTATCTGCTGATGTTTATATTTCACAACTTGCTGAATATCCTGGGCTTCACTGTCTTCGGTAAAGAGCAGAACAGATTATGAGCTTACTTACTACCATTTCATTTTCTATGATCTCACAAGCTCATCAGCCTTCCTTCTCACCCTCCACAAGCTGTGGTAACTAAATAAAACTAAGCTTGTAATTAATCCCCTTGTATTTAAAATGTTTCAGCAAAAATATCTATATTAGCCTTCCCTCTGCCATACAACATAAGCAGAACAGAAGGTTGGGTAGTCTAAACTACATCCTCATCGTTAAAAAACAAACAAGAAAGCTGTAATTCAGCAGTAGTTCTTCACCCCTATAATAAGAGCAATTCATAATCAGAATTGAATGCTGACATGTTGAGGATAATTAAGCAATAGAAGCAGTTGGTTATGGTAGACACTAGATGAGAAACCTTTTCAAATATGACCCAATAAGCGTGCCTTGGCATAGAACAATAATGGTATTTTTGGTCTGTCTTGGTTAAAATGACACAATTGTACTCATTTGAATCCGACAAGAGAACATGGAGCTTCAGCTGTTACAAATCCCTACAGCTTCTCTAAAGTCACCAGATGAACTTTCCTGTAAACAGTGCAGCTAAACATAGACACTCACTGATGATTGTTCCCTGGTATCTCTTTTCCATAAAGGAGGAGAGCACAGTGCTGTTTGGGGAAATGGAAATCCCAGTTCCTAAGTCAGGTGCAGTTAATGTTGCCATTTCTTAATTACAGCCTGTGTGAATGTCATCTTACTCTACACAGTGTACAGAAGTAGATATGCTTGATAATTGGTGCTAGTAATTTTTCTGCAAATCTTTCATAGATAATTCACCCTCATATTTGGTATTTGACATGAGCTAATGGTGACAGTATACTGGCAACTCGCTTTGGTGGATGGTCTCAGACTGGGTGAATCCCAATTCTCTCATTTAGGCTTTCTCTTTCTCTTTCCCTACAGAGCATCTAAACCTATCAGTTGCCTTTGCTAATTTAAAACTTATCATTTAAAGAGTAGTCTTCAGAATTTCCAGTATCAAGCTTCTGCATTATTTGAGCCTTGCACCCACGTATGAACTCTTTTCTACAAGTTTGAGGGGTCTGTGTGAGCATCCTTCTATGTCTGATGCTCACTGAGTATTGATTTCTTTTGCTACTACTTCAGCTTTCTGCAGAGGCTGAACTGTTACTTGAAGCTGAAGGAGAAAAAGTTGGTGTGGAACTTGCTCTTTGAAGATCTCTGCCACTATGCCTGTCTGGGAAAGAGGTGCAAATGGAAGTATCTAATTTGACATTCAAAGCCATTTGGGGAGCTATTTGTGCTGTCTCATAAAATACGTTCTTAAGATAATGGTAGAATCAGTCAGTCTGTTGAAAGAAGGCAGTGACTAAAAGAGATGGATCCAAAATTGTCTCACTGAAGCAAGCAGAGACAGACAAGCTTTCATTGCAAGCAGCGAGCAGTGCTCTGGAATGGGAGAATATGGCAGAATATAAGGACCTGTAAGCTGGCACAACCTCATATGTTTCTATATGTTCTACTGGCAGATGAGCTCAAGCACTTATTCTGAGTTTAAAAAAAGCTCTCCATTAAAACATATATTGTGGAAGATACATGTGAAAATGCTGAAGAGGCTCTTCCAGTGTTCTTTACGTGGAAGATTTTTCAGAATTTCTAATGAGCTCTGCTCAATTTTCCTCAGTTGTAATTGTTTCCCTAAGCTGCAGAGGGTAACCTGATGACAAAGGCAGAGCTGTCCTGAAATTTGAGTTCAGCTTAAGAGATGATATAAAGTTAGGGCTTGTCTCCTGAATGGGAGAGTAAATCAAGATTATTATAGCTAACCTTTTGTCTCCTTTGAATAATGAAGAAAAAAAACCAAACAAAAAACAACCCAAACCACCACTGAATTTGTGAATTCATATTATTTGACCAGAGATACCGTACAGGGAAGTATTGTGGGTCAAATATTTAAAGATATATAGATATTTAAAATTACCCCCAAATGCTTTATATTGTTTTCAAAGGACATTGTTGCCTAAGCCCATGGGAATATATCAAAATTAATAGGTGGGAGTTTTGAAAGTCTTGATACTCATCGGGTAGTTTCCTCATACCTTAGAAGTCTGATCCTAGCATAGTATTCAAAGACGACTAGATTTTAAATTAAAGCTACTTCTTTTAATTTTTATTATTATTATTTCAGTGGTTTTTTGTAATATTTTTAGACTATTCTCTTTATAGACATCAAATAGCAAAAATTAATCTTGCTAGTATAAATACATTTACAGAGATGTCTGGAGTTCAGATTTCTCTGTTTATTCAAGAGCCTTAAGTTATTCCAGTAGTAGAAAAAATACTTTAAACTTGACCCAAAACCTAAAAACAAACGAACACTGAGACAACACACACACACAAAAAAATCAACTTTGGGACATTTCCATGATGCTTAACAATCTGCATAGCTCAAGTACACCCCCCCACCTTCCAAACCATACATCTTATGTTCTATATCCTTGACATATTTTTAGTCCTTTAAAAGCAGCTGATGTGGAGTGAACGTTCAATCCATTTTGCTATTACCTTTATGAAAGCTGCAGCGCACCTTGAGAAGAGCATGCCTGACCCAATTTGATCTTTCATTTCTAACACCATAGCTTGCTGGCTTTCTTAAAGGATACTCAAGAAAGGCTTGTTAGCAGATGTTATCACTGGAATCACCTTTTCTGAAATAAGGAATGACAGAACCATCTGTTCATTTGTTGCTTGATAACCTAAGCTCCCACGTTGTCCTGGAAATCCTGCTGATAGATCTATCTCCATGTGGTCACATAGCATTGATCTGTTTGGAGTGGATTTTTGTGGAGCAGAATAGGAAAAAAAATGAAAACAGAAATGCTATTTTAAAGAGCAAATAGCAAAGGCTCCTGTACAGCATAGGTATAATTTTCAGTAGAACCCGAGTGAAGTAGTACCACGAATCCCATTGACTTGAAATGAAGGACAGTGAAGCAGTGAACCTGTACTTGAAGCTTACAGAAATTATATCTCATATTACTTTCTATAGCTGAAGGATGTGTATACCACTGATTAGTGAAGAACTTAAACGCTGCTGATAATTGCACAGAAAAACAAGCAGTGAGGCTTAGAAAGGCTCTGAAAATACAAAACAAATGATGAAATCTCTTTAGGGAAGTAATTGACCTTTTAAAATTATAAGCTGTAGAGTAGAAAGATTTAAGAGTACTAATTTGCAATAAAGCAGGTGTGACAGCTTAACTGATAACTTTTTACAGATCTAGTGTGTGAAGTCTAAGCAGTCTCTAATGTTTAATAATGAATATATAATAGAGATTTTAATAATCCACAGCATCTAGAAAAATTTAAGTGTGGTTTAAAATTGCTATAATGGCATTTGTAGTTATCCAAATCGTCAGTGACTCCCATAGTAATTGATTACAGTTGTATACAGTTTTGATCAAAAAACAGTGACAAATTGCATCTACGTGTTATGATTTACATGTTTATGTAAATTTATTTTTTAAAGTACAACTCGATATAAAGGTAGCTTGTGAATGGAGTCACTTTGTTGGATATTATATTCTGAGAGAGCACATATTGCCAATGAGGGAGTTATGGGTGGACTTTACTCTTTATTGAGTCAAGGAACTGGAGATTAATCAGTCAAGAAATGACACCTAGTCTCACAAAGCATCAGATAGTTTTCTTAATGTCACTTCTGATGATTTAAAAGAGGGGGGAAAAAAAGGAGACAAAACCCAAATGTGTGATAAATTTATGAAGTGGTGTAGGGGAACACATTAATATATGTACAGCCCCCCAGCACATTTTCCAAGTTATTAAAAAAGGGACAGAATTCCATCAAAGTGAGGCTGCACAGGCTGAGTTGGTGATACAAGAACCTGCGTGGGAGAGCAGTGCCCCGGGTTGGTGTTTTAAGCAAGAAGGCTGGTTGGCAGCATGGAAACCATCTCTGAACCCTAATTGGCCATGCACAATATTTCACTGGAACAACTGCACAGTGTTGCCTTTTGGGCATTGCAGCTCATTTTGGATTCCTTCACTAAACAGTGGCTTGGTGCAAGAGGGTAGTTTAGAATGCTACTTGTAGCAGGAAAACAAAGACTCTCTTAAGATGTTTTATCCTGAAATGATGAAGTGCTGGGGCCTGGGCTGTGGGCCCTGAGTTGGAGTTGGCCTATGGATGAGCCACAACCCAGCTGTATGTCTTGTTTCCCCAAGTGGTTCCCCGAGGCCCCAGAGACAGAACCCGGCCCAGCTGTGTGAGGCCCCAACTGCCCCCAGGTGATCATGGTTGGGGTGGTGGGTGAGGCCAGAGAGATATTAACCAGGAACTGAATCAGTCTGAGAGAAGCAACAGAAGAGAGAAGAAGCAACAAGAAGCTGATCAGTTTGAAGAGAGGTCCTGAGAAAGAGAGTTCCTGTTAGAGTCACTTGCTGAGCTCTCTCTCAGTGGGGTGTTCCCCCTTGGCTGATTCGAGATGGAGAAGAGCAAACAGATGAAGAATAAAAGATGAAGTTATGCTGAGGGGGTGTTGCTGAGTTTGGTGTTGGCCTGAGGAAGAAGAGGGCTAGCAGCACAAATGATTGTAAGTCACTGAAGCTATGTAGACATGGAGTAGTCGGGGATCTGGCCGTGTGTGTCATTAAAACATGAAAAGTATCTGAAAAGTAAGAGACCTATGTTTTCAGTTCATTATTTTACAGGCTTATTTTTGTAACACTTGACCAAAAGAATGTCTGCTTGGTCTGCTTTTGAATAACTAGTATCACAGGATACCATGTTGGAAAAGACCTCAAGGATCATTTGATCCATTTCCTGGCAAAAGCATTGTCTAGACAAGATGGCCCAGCACCCTGTCCAGCTGAATCCTGTGTTCAGCCTTGGGGAACCCACCACTCTTGTGGGGGGAGTACTCCAATGGCTAATTAACCCTGTGAAAATTTTCCTCTTGTGTGCAATTGAAATCTCCCCAGAAATAATTTGTAGTCATTACCCTTCATCACTTACGAAGATATTAAATGGTGTTNAAGGAACTGGAGATTAATAAGTCAAGAAATAACACCTAGTCTCACAAAGCATCAGATAGTTTTCTTAATGTCACTTCTGATGATTTAAAAGAGGGGGGAAAAAAAGGAGACAAAACCCAAATGTGTGATAAATTTATGAAGTGGTGTAGGGGAACACATTAATATATGTACAGCCCCCCAGCACATTTTCCAAGTTATTAAAAAAGGGACAGAATTCCATCAAAGTGAGGCTGCACAGGCTGAGTTGGTGATACAAGAACCTGCGTGGGAGAGCAGTGCCCCGGGTTGGTGTTTTAAGCAAGAAGGCTGGTTGGCAGCATGGAAACCATCTCTGAACCCTAATTGGCCATGCACAATATTTCACTGGAACAACTGCACAGTGTTGCCTTTTGGGCATTGCAGCTCATTTTGGATTCCTTCACTAAACAGTGGCTTGGTGCAAGAGGGTAGTTTAGAATGCTACTTGTAGCAGGAAAACAAAGACTCTCTTAAGATGTTTTATCCTGAAATGATGAAGTGCTGGGGCCTNGTGTTCAGCCTTGGGGAACCCACCACTCTTGTGGGGGGAGTACTCCAATGGCTAATTAACCCTGTGAAAATTTTCCTCTTGTGTGCAATTGAAATCTCCCCAGAAATAATTTGTAGTCATTACCCTTCATCACTTACGAAGATATTAAATGGTGTTGGACCCAATATTGATCCCTGGGGGACCCTACTTGTGATAGGTGAAGAAGAGTTACTTACCACCACCCCCTGTGTGCAGTGGGCCAGCCAGTTCCACACACAAACCAGTTGTCTAGTCCATAATGCATCAATTTCTCTAGGAGGTGGTTGAAGGAAACTATATCAAAAGCCTTGGAGGAATCCACCACAACAGTAGGATTAATTCTTGTTTAAAAACATTGCCTGAAAATACATAACAATATGCTTTGAGACTGGTCATGAAATTCCTAGGAAAAATTTAACTCAGTTGTTAGTCTGGGATTCTTCTCAGTAGTTAGGGCAGGGGAGGTGGGAAGGAGAAAATTCTTTTGCTCAGTAGAAGTTTCTTTTCTGCCTGTGCTTTAAAATTGCACTGTAAATTCTGCATTTCTTCTGTTGTTCACTGTAAGCTTTTTAAATGATCAGATGGAGGAGAGCACTAGCCAATAAATATGAATAGCAGTAATAAGGTGAACTTACTGCCGGAGGTGCAGAGCTAATAAACACCCTCCTTTTACAGGGTACTGTGGGAAAGCAAAAGAGTCGTCATGAAATAAACAATTGTGAAACTGTTTGTGTAAATATGCTACCTACTATCTCTCTCCAAACAGTGAATCTCTAAAAATAAATACACTAAATTGTTTTCATTAACTGCAGACATTATTACTGTATAACTATACTGGCTACCAGGTTTCCTTAGTATGTTTGTATTTAAAGCATTTGAGAGCGTTTTCTGCCCTCTTTAAAAATAACGATTGGCAAAATTAATCCCCTCTTCCACCCGTGGGGCTGGGATAAACTTAGGCTAGTGGGGTTTTTTGTTTGTTGATTTTGGTTTGGTTTTTTTTCCCCTGTTAATTAAAAAAACAACTTTCTTTGAAGGGAGTCCTTTAAAAATACCTGCAAGTTTCCTGCATTTTGACAGTTTAGATATTTAGTTTGTACTTTGTGTCATTAGGTAGGTACTTCATAGCTATAAAGGTGTTGAATGCAAGGAAAATACTTTTAAGGAAGTGTTTTATTGTGTATGAACTGTCATACCTTGTTGGGAATCTTTCTATGCTTCCAGATTTGATTCGCTAAGATTAGGGAAATAAGCTTAAAGAAAAACGCAGTCATTCTGTGACTACTCCTGTATCTATTTTGTATTAGCACCAGGAAAAAAAGAATTCTCATTTGTTCCATCCTTGGATGATGTCATACTTAACAAGCATCTACTTGTGCAATAATTTTCTGTGGTTGTCATGTGCTCTTAATTCCATGATAAGACTTTTGGGTTGGGTTTTTTTTTTCCTCTGTTTAGTTCAGACTGTGTGCTGTTTCAACTTGCCTGTGTATCCTTGAGCTTAATGTACCTATTTCATCTTAAATTCTCATGGCAATGTCAGCTAATAGCATTAGCTAAAAGCATGAGCAAATCTATAACGGATTTATTTGATGTGCTCCTTTAGAAAGTAGGAACAGTATCTCAAAGAAGCAACAGTTTTCATGTCCAACATTTGCTTCTCTGTAAACTTCTGACACTTGACACCGTAGTTTGGAGCTAGATTTACCAGCAGTGGAGCAGGTAGGGAAATCAAAAGTATATGCAGGAAAGGATAAACTTGCATTAGCTTTCTGTTTCAGAAATAATATTTGAAATATGTAGGAATATCTGATTTGAATATTTGCAATTAAAATGTTCCTCTATTCATGTCGAAACAACTTTGTGTGAAATTATGGTAATCTGCAGTACTGCAAGTAATGAAGTTCAAAACAAATATTAAGTCAACCAGATGTTTGGGGGTTTTATGGTTTTGGTTTTTTACTTTTGAGTTTTCTGATTTATTTTTTTTTATCTCTGAGTTCAGGATGAAAAAATGTTTCAAGTGTCAAAAATATTCAGAGATAGAAAAAATTATTTCTCGTTAACCTTTTTTTGACAACATTATTAGCAGTCATCCTTTCTGAGGCTGAACACAAGACTTAATGTGGCTGAGGATACTGTAACAAACAACATCAAAGAAAGCTTGGTAACACAGCAATTACTTCCACTTACGATGGTCTCTGCTTGTCTACTTTTCATTTAATGTAGTGTTACGTAAAATATCAGTGTATAAATAGTTTCTTTAAACTCTCCTGGAATTTTTAGTAAGATGCAGAGAACATTAGGATAACTCCCTCCATTCCACCTCATGTTAAGGATGAGCAATTCCTACACCTAGTAGGATAAAGGTATCTTGGCCTTTTATAACCAGCAGAGTCTTGCCAAATGCACCTGGCCTTTAATGTAGAGCTGTGAGTATAGGCATATACTTGCCACAACTTATTTAGAGGAAGAGGTCCAAGTCTCACAAAAAGGACAGGCTGGGGTGTTTGTGGTGTCCGTTGTGTC
>VYZX01003245.1:13972-29027 GCA_013401335.1 Brachypteracias leptosomus
TAATTAAACAAAACATCAAAGTAGTGGGTGGTTATGCAGCCACCCCATGCAGGCGGATTTTTTTTTCATGAAATATAATGATAGAGTGTGTTCTGCTGCTTCTCTTAGCACACATACACACATACTACAATCTGTTTGGAAACATTGTTCTATATTAATATATATCTTGCTATTGTCACTCCACCAAGAATTTTGTAAAAGTTGTAAATTGCTTTATAAAATAATTAATTATAAAGTTTTAGATTGAAGAACCCCTTTCCTTTCTCTCTCAAAACAAACTTCTATTGTAGCTATACTGAAAGTCTATTCCAAAGATCAGGTCACAGGGAAATACATACACGGAAAAATTCTATCTTATTCAGAAATCTTTAGACAAAGTCAGGATTTGCCACTTGTCCTAATGCATACAGTCAGTGTAGACAATAACATGCACTACCCACAACCATTTCAATGTTACAAGTGAAAGCATACAGGATGAATCACCACAAGCTATATTTAGTATTCCTCTTCTTACAAAAAATAAAAATCCAGTAAAATTTGGTTTGTATAAATGTACACATAGGGAGGAATCTTGAAACGCTGCTTAACTGTTCCTGAAAGCATTATCAAGGAAAACTTTCAGTGAGTTTATGTAATGGCCTTGCCACTGAGATGACTGAATTTGCTAGGTGTATAATTTAATGTCATTCATGCCTTAAATTCTTGTAAATCAGTTACATTAATCCAAAGTTCTACTGGAACAGCCACTCTCTCCAGTTTCCTCACATGCAGGCAAACAATAAAATGATCAGTGCCTTTCCATGGGCAAGTGACTTAGAAAAAGATTTGCCCATTTCTGCATTTCATTCTTTTTCAACTAACTTAGTCTGTATTAATCATTTAATTATGGCAATGTTGATGTTATTTTATTCATTAAATATTTTTGGAAAAATTCAACCTCTAAATGAGAACATATCAAATGACCCCACACTATAACTTATAAGGAAATGAAAATGGGAAATACTGAAGTATCATAACCTGCAGTGTTAATGGAAATGACAGGCAAGGATTCTGCTACCTAAAACCTTTAAAAAAATGCTGTAAAATTTGAGAAAGTATTTAAATAAATATACTGTTCACCCTTTAAAACAAACAAACAAAAAACCTCCCAATTAAAAAGCCACTCTGAAAATTAACAGTGAATCATAAAAATCTAAGATTCATACTCTTAACTCTTTATCAAAATCATAAATGCATATATTTCAAAAAGTTCTATTCCGTGTTTTTTTGTAAATTCGTTTTAGCTTAAGCAAACGCCCCTCTTGTTATTTACATACTAAATATTTATATGATACCGTGTAAAACCTAAAACTTCAATACCTCCTTTAAAATGTACATTCATAAAATCCTATGGCATGTAATCACAGGAACTTCTCATATAACACAGCAAACACCATAGAAGGTTTTGCATATTTATGTCACTTGTGCACTGTACATACACTAAAACAAGCTATTTAGTTTTCTTTGGTTCAAAAATACACCAGGACACATTATAAAGATTTAACATGGCACTACAGAAAATAAGGGAAATGTGCTATGATTTATTAGCCAATTAAATGCATAATTACTGATTTATCCTTCAAATTATGTATG
Source organism: Brachypteracias leptosomus (assembly GCA_013401335.1). Lineage (NCBI taxonomy): Eukaryota > Metazoa > Chordata > Aves > Coraciiformes > Brachypteraciidae > Brachypteracias > Brachypteracias leptosomus. Next base: position 15,605 of record VYZX01003245.1, read on the forward strand.
AAAAGCCCTATTGTGAGCTGAAATGAAATTTTTAGTGTATGGTTATCAGCAATACTAAAAACTTTAGAAGAAAATGTTCAGCTTAGCATGTACATACACACAGACGCAGGGGAAGATAAAGCTTTTTAAGTACAAAAATTAAAGTGTGTATATGTGAAAAATTATGATTATCAAGACATGCTGACAGTTAAAAATGTATGATTTCATATTGGACATTAAGTGTATCTGTTTCTGCTACAAAACTAAAAGTTAAGATGTTGATAAAATAATTTCCTGGACATCGAAAGACTAGAAATACTAAAATGTAAAAGGTCCTTAGAATCAGTTTGTGCTAATTCTTTTTTTAAGTATTGCAATTATCTTACTGGTCCTGAGCAGAACATATATGTAAGAAATTCAATATCACAGTCTATGTACAAAAGGAAAAATAAAGATGCTTGTAGAAAAGAGATTCCATAAAAGCCTGGGACTCAGTTATGGACAGAAATTTCATCAGCTACCTTGTGTTTTGGGGTTTATTTTCCAGTTATTTCATTGTCACTAGATGATAACATTACAATGTATTGCTTAGTATTTAGTCCTGTACAAAACTTGCATGGGCAATATGAAAGCATGCATCAAAAAGCCCTCAAACAGGGCAAAGACTAGAAACTTTCAGGATTACCAGGAACAGAAAGCAATGATGGCTACTTAACCACATAAATCCAGCAGAACATGCTGGCCAGTAACTGCTATCTCGGGAGTGGAGAAGAGGGAGGAAGAGAAGACCTTCATTCCTTCAGTAAGTTTGCACAAGAAAACCAGGAGGAGGAAGGACAGGGACTACACTGCCAGCCCCCAAAAGCCACAATTCATTCTTTCCAGTTATGCAAGAGTTAAGGAGTTGAAAATAATCATAAAAAATTTTGGCGCTCAAAATATAGCATAATTTTTGTTTGTCTAGGAAGATCTGAGGCTTCAGAGTTCACGATTTCAACCTTTTATCCACAGAATTAGAAAATTGCTTTAGAAACTGATAAATGATAAAAGCTTAGACTCCTGTAAACTAACAATTTCAAGAGCAACAGCTTAAGGAAGAACACAAACTATGGCAAAACTTAAAGTGAGAAAGCCTGGTTTATTGGAGATTAAAAATGGAAAAACCTCAAAGAAAAAGTTTACTGGAAACTACAAGTAAAAAGGGATTGCAGACTAACTTCACTACATAACCTAAAGATCCTTCTACATAAAACAGTGGGGGGTTCACATTATATTGAGTGAGATGTATACTAACGAACATTTTCAAAGGCCTTACAGCTGCTGGACCACTCAAGGGAAACAAACTGTTTAATACACCTAGTAAAAAGCAAATAATTAATAAAAATATGAAAACAAGCAACTAAGTTTACATTAAGCCTTACGTTAATCTCAGCAGGCACAGGGGTATTAAATGCAAATATTACCGGTAGTTAGAATTCAAGAACTTGTTTCTGTTATAAAGGACTTTATTAATTCCATACATATAGCAAGCCTCTCCTTTTTTAATACCTAAATCCTGAAGACTGCGCTTTTAGAAAATTTCTAAGTTTGGACTTTGTCAAAACAAAACCATGCCATACAATCATCTTTTTCCAGCTGCACAAAATAACTCCATATCCTTCCGATTAGACACATCATAATACCTAATATATGTAAGGAATAAAATTGCTGTAAGAAACTAAAGTATAATTTACACACCAACAAAAACATCCATGATTTCCATCATACAAGTTAAAAAAAATTAAGAAACCAAAAAAGAAGATTCAAGTGCAGCACAAATCCAGTTGTAAAACTCCCAAGAACGATTTTTTGGTTTAAAGTTTGTGTGATGAGTTCAGCTTATCTAGGAACCATAAAGGCTTAAAATACTGAATTCAGATTTGATTTTTAACTCTGTGCCCTGAGGAACTAAGTCTTCTATTCCTTGTCAGTTCACCTATTTATCCATTCCTCCCTTAGTAACATGGAAATTTCTGGCTTATTTCAAGCAGATTTGAAAGATGGGTAAAAGTCTCAAAGATAATTCCATTTGTACGGTTTTTCAGAAAATCCATGGTCAGACAAAGGCAAGAGGGATAAACAGATACTCTCACCAAGAGAAAGCCAGGCAGCATTTATCTGAGTATGCTTAATATCCACTTGGTTGTAGCTGATGAGGCAGCACATCCAGCACATCCATGCCAGTTCACTGGCAGCCAACAAAAGCAGCAGTGCTTCTTCAGGTGCAGGGACACAAGAAATGTTTGGGAGAAGCTGGAGTTACTAAGGGATGAAGGGCAAGAAGCAAAGGACACACATATGTAGGAAACCAGGTTTCGCTAACTCCGCTGCTCCCTGAGCAACTGGTTACTTTCTCCAGGTAGGTGTTTTGAAGATGAAATTCCATAATAAAACAGATGGTATCTTAAGAAGTTGTAACAATAATTTCCAATTCTATTTTGAGAAAAGAACAAAATAGCGTTGGAGATCTTCAGAACACGTACTCAGCAAGAGGAAGCCCTTCTAAAGTTACTTATACAAATACATATATACCTGTTTCTTTAGTACTTATTTTTAAGTACTTAATCACACAACGTAATTTTTAGTATCTTTTTAAATGTACTGTATACCAATGTCTATTATTCTGACTTATAAAAAAGAACATAAATTAAATTCAACCCAAGAAATTACATGCAAGTGTTAATACTAGAGTTAGCAAAACGCACTGACATATTTTATAGCTTACTGTGTATTACAGCTTTCACCTTCCTAACTAGCCACATAACTGAAATATGCAATTTTTTTACTTAAGAAGAATATGGCCAGAGATGCTAAAATAACAGGCATTTAAAAAACAACGATGATTCAAGGACTTTAGTAGATAAAACTAAACAACAAAAAAATCCTTACACGTTCCTTCGAACACTGAACTCTGTAGTCTCAAAACCCACATCTGTCACTTCAAATTCCAAATCCAGATTTTGGAGAGAACATGCATGTTTTTAGGACTGCTACAGTACGCTAGGAAGCTACTGTTCCTATGTATACTTAATATGAACCAGTCCCTGAAACACTAACTGAACATAAATTAAAAAATTTGTCATTAATTTTATTTCACTCTGGAATCTCCATTACTGTGAACAATGGGGTACAAAGCAGAAATCCACTACAATTTCTTATACTGCTTTGTAAATTTTGGCATCCGTCAGTGTCATATAAAACACATTAAAAAAGCAGCACTACAAGTTTTAGCACAAATATTTAAAGCAGTTCAGTATAAACTTTATGTCCAAATAAAGTCTACTAATATCCAGCAAGCAGTGGTGCAGCTGCATTAGCTCATGTAATGTTTCACACATGGAAACCAAGATGCAAGATTACCTCATTTATGGTAACACTCATAAACTACACAGTACACAGTAAACATGTCTACCCAGAAAATTAAAATACCACTGCACTATGCAGCAGCTGAAGCTATCCAGAACCTGTTTATAATCCAATAGAAACAGAAATTTGTCTTCAGTTCTAGAAATGGGGGGGAGGAGGGGAATCAAAGTCTAAGTAAAATAAACTGCACTGCAAGTGTCACTTGCCCCAAGACTTCCTGCTTCCCACAAAAGACATGCACCCATTCTGGAGATCAAAGGTCATAGCTTTACAATAGAATACATTGTAAATAGGTTTAAAATAATTGAATACAACTGCAAACCAAGGACTCATTTATAGCTTGCTAGGAAAAAAAATATAGCTGTTTTAAGTCATTCCAGTATATGAACTGAAACCTGCATTATAAAACTGCATCTGCTTCAAAACTACCAGATCACCACCTGCATACCAGTTGGATTTGGTCATTCCACAGCCATCTAAATAATGAAATGCCTTGGAGTAAATTACATGCCACCACTGTTTTGATTATCCTCCGCAATGTCTGGAGGAGCACTAAAAATGGCCATACCTGCCGCCAAGAGGCTGGGTGCTTAGCAGCTTTCCTAGGACCTGAACCTCACTCCTAGAGAAGTAACAACCGTTTGTTCTTTCTGTGACAGCAAGCATTGACACAAGCGCTCTAAATATTCACCTGCAAGATGATGTGTTTCTCCTGCTGTACTAATCACACTGAGTTTAGTTCTTACACAGCTGTCTAGAGGCTCAGTGCCTGGGACAGAGACTGACTGACTGAGGGGGATGGCACAACGTTCTCTTCCGTCCCAGTGGATTGCACGGTCCAAGTCTACGTGCTCCGAACAAATCAGCATTTAGCCTGTGCTTGGAGGCGCTGCCAGTGTGTCATATATGTAACTACAAAACCTGAAGTTAGGGATGTACTTGCTAGTCATTTATATCTACCTGCTCTTCTGCTTTTTTTAAAAAATCAATTTCAGCATTTGCTGAAGGAGTAAAGCTATCAAATGTTGATACAACCACATATTCCTGTTCAATTTGATAAACTCATTTTTATTCAGTAAAGGAAAAGGCCTCACTTCTGAGCTGAAACAACTCCAAAATTGTTTTGAAAATGAATATGCACAACAGATACCTTACAATTTATTGCAGCTATTTTTGCAGACCACAGACTGCTACACAATTTACAATCAGCACTATTTTTCAACAAACCAAAGCAACTATGACATATAGGTCCACATTCAGCATCAACAAGTAAAATCTTTAGAATTACTGGTGGTTACTAAAAGCTCCTATAGCTCTTTACATGTCCAAAACCCTGCACGGGTTTTAATGGGATATTCCTGTGAAAACAAACTATCACCTGAAAGTTATGTTTACTAGGGTTTATCTGGCATGCAATCTGTCCCATATTAATAAAGCTCAAACACCTTCCTTCAGGGTATAATAAATTTGGAGGTTTGCTGGGATTTGTTATTATATTTGCTATCTCACCAGGATTAAAGGCAGAAAATAATTCCATGATATTTACTTATCTCTGTTGTTAACTTTAGTTACCTCTATCAGACTAGCAATTATACCACTACAAAACCATAATCACTAGTCACAGCAAAAAGACAGTTCATCACAAGACTGAATTGATGCTCATTTGAACAATGACACATGAACAATTAACTACTGACACCTCCTTAAATCTGTGGTTTTCAACCTGTGGTTCGCAAAGGCCTATGGACTACTTCTAAGAGGCCACAAATGGTAATTAAGGAAAGTCTTGACTTACTGTCAGTTGGCTTAAATTTGCTATGCAGGGAAACAAACCTTCCATGCAAAATTTTATGGAGTCCCAGAAAAAAAAATACCAGGGACTCACTGCCATAGATCTTTCCTTATGCAGCAGAAACAGACCTTGGAATTTTTACAATAGTTTCGACCTCTTAGCTGCCGCAAGTGAAGAGTTTTCATCTCTGTAGGTAAGGTCTGGCAGATTCATTATCTTTTTTCAGTTCCTCTCTTCTGGCAATGTCTGTGGCTATTAATGGAATACTTCTACAAGATACTTCTATGCAACAAAATAGATTTCATCTAATAAAGCAGGTAACTGACAGCTTAAGTCTCAGAGCACCCTCTTTTGCCCTGCTGCATATTACTTATTCTGAGTTTTTCTTGGAAAAATAAAAAACCTTTATGTAGACTACTACAAAACAATGATCCACTCTCACCTAAAAGGAATTTCTGATCTCTCTTGATATTTCAGAGAACATCTAACCAATTCTTTCCCACCTTTTTCCATCAAAACAAACCAACCTCACATACTCTGTAAGAAAAAAAATTAAATCTACCAAGCCATATCTCTGTATGATGTCTTGTACATCTAACCCATTACAGAAAAAAGGTAAGTATATTGAGTACTTCACCTTAGTTTAAGGTGACAAAAAATGTCGTATTGTAGTGGGTCTGTCTGAGCTGATTTTCCCCATACAGCCCTCATGCAGCAGTACTAGGACCCAGAGAGTGTTGATAACACACACCCTTGTTATGACTATCAGTGCCCACACGGCACCCAAGGTACAGGGGGGGACACAAGATCTGGGAGGGGATACAACCTGGACAGCCAACCCGAGCTGACCAATAGGATATTCCATACCATATGACGTCAGCTCAACTATAAAGGAAGGAGGACAGGGGGATTCGGGGGAAGACGTTTGTCCTCTGAGCAACCGGTACGCATTCTGGAGCCCTGCTTCCCGGCACAGGCCCGACACCGCCTGCGGATGGGAAGTAGAGAGTAACAGCTTTGCTGCTTTTGCTTTGCGCGCGACCTTGCTTTCTCTGCTGTTTATTAAAACTGCTTCTTATCATAACCCACGGGTTCTTCTTTTCCATCTTACTCTCTCCCCGCTTGCCTTGCTGACGAAGGTTTGGGTTGTGTGGGGGGGGGGAGGGATAGAGGGACTAGGGGTGGGCACCGGGCACCCAGCCAGGGTAAACCCACCACACGTATCTAAGGGAAAATATGATTTTAAATCCTTAGAACTACAACATCTGTCTCTCAGTTTTTTTGGCAATGCATTTTGTTTGCACATTGGCTTTCACAGCAATGATCCCTTTCCCTATAATTTCATGGAATGCCAAATAATCATACTGGACATAAAAAAATTTGGTATCTTCATGTAAACAAACAAAAATAATATTGAAAATCCAAAGTCCATTTATTTGTGTCATTGGACTGCTAAGATCCGTATCAGAGCCTCTCACTCTTTTACACATTGGGACCCCATAAAACAAAAGAAAAAAGTTTCATGTCTCCTTTTCTACACAGAGAGTGGTTACATTATTTTTCAGTATATTTAAAAAAGAAAAGACTTTTACATTGAACATGACTTTTCCCAGAAACCTTGATTTCATCCTGTCTACAGGACTTCCATCTAATTTTAATTAACTATACCAACCTTTTTACTACTCCTCATTAGTCAATCTATAGTTTGAGAGGTATATCTAATTTGATACAAAGGTTTCTCAAGCTGTGATTAGTTCCATCATTATTTTCATCATTTATCATGGTAAAGATGAATGGCAAAGCAAATGAGAACTGACCCAAATTAAAAACAATATTTTGTCTTTTCTTTCAGAATTTACAGAACACTTAATACTCTGAAAAATGTCAACTCCTAATATTTTAAAAATATATATTCATAATTAGTAGGGATGATAGATCATCATCTTTAGCCTTCTCTGCATTAAAAATAAAGAAATAATACAATTTCCTCATCACATGAAAGACATGTAAATGTAAATTTATGAATGATTGTGGATGATTCAGATACTACAAAGTGAATATTAAAGAAAAAGCCATGCAGGATTCTGTTTTCAGAACAGGGTTCAAATACTGTGCAATAAATAGGGTTTGAAGCTATACAACAGCACAGAGGAAAAAAAACCCCACTGTGTAACTTATTACATAAGCCCAGTTCATCTTGTAGACTGAATATAGCCAGAAGAAAAATAACAGCATGTGATCATTTGGTAAGAGGCTGTGTTAAGACATAACCTAAAAGAAAATGTATGCATGGAATATAGGTATAGTTTTATTTTTTTGTTTTTCAAGTACTTTAAGTCCATGAACTTAGTCCATAAACTCTGCAAAGAGAGAAAAAAGGATCATTTTAGTTGTACAACATAGCGTATGAATACGTCTCTATGTAACCTGCAGCTGATTTCTAAACTCATTAAAACCCACAAAGCAGTAGGTGGTGCAGAATCAGGGTTCTGAAAGAATTCACAACCAAAATACACTTTAAGAAAGTCCTCCTATTGCTGGCTTTGTGGAAAGGCCCTTCAGCTACCAAAGCAAACAACTGAATGACGTGAACTCAGACATGTAATGACTGTAAGGTCAGCACATGACCGCTAAGCATTCATGACCCCAAATTAAGAGGTATTAGCCTCTATCTACTAGTCCTTGGGTCACAAATATACTGCCTACACCAAGAACATAAAAAATTCCTGAAATTTGCTTACACCCCACTGCTTGAAAGATAGAAAGCTAATATGCATGAAGTGATCAGATAAGCAAAAGGGGTAGTTTTGTTCTCAAAATCATATTAAAAATGCCATGTCTTCCAGTCACCTTTTCTGTTAATGAAGTCCACTATGATTTTATATTGAAGTATTACAGCAATGCAACCATCTTCTGAAAATAAGCATTTTAATTTCACAGATCCTAATGTTATAAATCCAAAAGAGAATTTTAAAGGACAATGAAAAAAAGAGGCTTCATTCATCTTAGCAGTAAGTACATTCAGAAGGTATTACTATCATAATCACACTACATGGGACTCACAAATTAAAGTTCTACCTTTTGGCAGGGTGCCTTTTGTTTTTAAACTGTGTAAGACTGTAAGTTTTAGTGTTTTCACATCACATGAGGGGCTACAATAGTTATTCTGTTAGTAAGTTTTTACCGAGAATAAAATCCCAGCTTTTCATGCCATCATGACACTTTTTATGTCCCAAATTTACTTTTTAAAATTAATAGCAGCACTTACATTTCCCCACACTTACTTGTTACAAAAATTGCATATTTTAAAAAAGAAAATACTTCAGAAATGACCCCTTTTTGGACACCAAAGGAGTTATGTTAATCTTCTAGCTGATACCAGATCTCACCACAAACTTCATACTTAATATATGAACTTAAGATTTCAGGAAGATATCAAACAGATTTCATTTTGGGTTCCTGAATTAGGATCCCAGTGTAATCACTGGAGACTTTAAAAGTTTTCTTCATTTATCAATTCCTCCCATATCCCCATCATTTTTGTATTTACAGACAGTAACACAAAAAGCCCCAGAAGAACTGATCTGGCCACGCTATTGATTCCTCAGTGAAGTTTCATAATTGGTTGCTTGTAAAAGTCTCTGTTTCTCTGGCTGTATCACAGTTTTCTGTCACTAAGTTCCTCTCTAACTATTTGTGTGCCACCACCTTCTCTAGCCTCTTTGCAGGAAGTGATCTTTGGACCTGAAAACCAAAATGTAGTATTTCATTGCAGTTTGGCCCCTGGCAAACATAATTTCCGAAGACTACTTTAGTTGAGTTTTTTCCTTGCTTACTCTCTTGCTTCTCATAACATCCTCAACCTTACAATAAATGGAACAGGAAAAAGGGGAATCGTTCAGTTGAAGATGTGTGATTAAGAAAGAAGCATCTATCTCTAGGAAACCCTGTGGCTCATTTAAGGGAGTATCATTGGAATACATTCCTTACCTTTCTCCTGCATTGGGACTTGTTAGGGAAGTGAGAAAACTGACATATAACAGAGATGGCCATCTGGCAGAGCACAGTGAGACCCAGCTTGCCAGGCAGTCTTATCTGATCTGCTAGCATGCCTGCCCATCACTAGCTCAACCAAATTGAGGATAATATTTATATATGCTGCAGCAGGAAGGTGTATAAATCAAATAAAAATCAGCAGGATTTATAGTATTCAATATAAAATTGAGCAAACATGACTGTGTTGATCTAGCCAGAAGTAAAATCGACCCCTGAATACATGGAATTTACTGATTTCCAGTGCACAGTCCAGCTCACGGCAGTTTTCTACATAACCACAATATCAAAGTGGTAGCGAAAACAACACAAGTCAGCACACTACTTACATCTTGGGTACAAAAGTCTATAAATAGGTCATAAACAGGTTAGATGACACAGCCCATGGGAGACATCTCAACACAAAGCAAAATTTTCTATTAAGTGATCACCCATGGTTACAACAATAAAATAAAACCTTTTCACTATATTTCAGAGAGAAACATCCAAACCAGAGAGAATTAATCTGAATATTGCTCTCTTCTAAACTTATTCTAAACCGCTAATGCATACAGGGCAAACTGCAACTGGGACAGAGTTCAATAAACACATGTAAAGCCAGAAAGGAACACAATCTGCTAAAAATCTGAGAATGTCTTGGATCTGTCCACATTAGCAGTAAAAACAGGCTTAAAAAAGCTCTGGGTGTGAGCTATGTTTGTATGCAGCTTTGGAATGAATTTTAATCATAGCTTAATTCTGGTGTATACACAGCCCAAGGGTGTATGTGTTTGCATCAGTCTGAAGGGAGGATGTTGACAGTGCAGACTTCCAAGTCCACTGCAGTATGGCTAGTTCATGTGCTTTTAGTATCTTAAAGAAAGGTTTAATAAATTAATTTACTATAAATAAAATGGCCCTATCAGAATATGCAGCAAAATGTAATTCTTAGTTCATTTTTATTAGTTTAGGCAAAATACATTAAAAACCTGTTATTAAAAAAGTTATTCTGTGATTTATTATGAAAGCAGAGGACACTCCAGCAACTCTTGGAGCATGCTCTCAACATCTTCCATTCCTAATCCTCATTACAAAGTTCTTACTCTGCCTCAGAAAGCAGATGGCAAGAGATAATGTCAGTAACAATTAGGAGGCTTCACTGCCCTTAAGGACTCATCTGCTATATACTTGTAATATTTTTTTCAGAGATTTTAAAACCAGGATATTTTCCACTATATTATTCTAGGTATACCATTTGGAACATCCCCAAACCAATTACAAGAATTACATGAGTTTTGGTTGTTTTTTGGGTTTTTTTTTCTTCTTTCCATTAAACAATGGAGAATGTCATATTTTTTATTAATTAAAAATAAAGACATTATAAATGAAATGAGCAACATTACTTTCAATCTATACACTGCAAAACTAAACCTACTTGAGTTTCCTAATATTTTTAATCAACTTCCTCTAAACTGCTTGCATGCTGCTGAACCTTTCATGTTTTTATGAGCCCAGTTCAACTCTCACTTGCAACTAACTTGGATCAGATCCAAATTTTGTTCTTAAACTGTGGCTTAGAGAAATCCTTCCCATTTGGCAAAGGACAAAGAACCTCACAAGAGTATATATTATGTCACTTTATCTATGCAGAATTTTGTCTGCTTATGACTTATATGAATGTCAATTATATTTTTGCTATTATTAGTATCTTTACTCTTGCTTTACAAGCTGTTGCTTTTTATTAACAACACTAGTCTACCCAAATAAAATCCAAAGAGGAAATAAAATTTCAGAATGAAAAGAAAGAAAAAAAAAGCTGAGGGATAGATAAATTTTGTATAATTAATAGGTTGGAGAATAATTTTGAAACTTTAGTATTTAAGATTGAGAAAAGAAAATTACTTCCAAAAAGAAATAAGCCAGGCTAGCTTGGTTCTATAGCCTACTTTGAGTTAACTTAACCTTATCTTTCTGCAGAGATACCATCCAATATCCTCCTCCACAGCAGCTCCATTAACAGAAGATATACCTGCCTTCTGTTGCTTGTTAAAGCTCCCCTTTACCAGAAGCTACTATGCCTCAGATCTGCTACTGACACCAGCAAAGGGAGGACTCCCTAACATATTTCAGTCAAACTGAACCAAGCTAGACAGCTAAAACATTTTTAACTAGTTAAACTAACCTGGAAAAGGTCAGATGAACACGAGCATGAGAAATTCTAGCTCTGGTGTTTTACTAATGGTCCTCTACTTCAGAGGGAACTTTCATGCTTCAAAAGCAGAACAATTATATTGGTTTAAATTGCAGAGTATACGGTATTTATAGCTATTAGAGAATGAAATAAGGAAATTAAAACTGGTATTTTATTTGATTTTGTTATGTACTCGACTATACATCTCACAAATTTTACTAATGCAGTTCAACAGATCAGCAAGTAAGTACTTAAAGGCATACCTTGAAGCTAGCCTGTGCACCCTTTTAACTAATAAAGGTTGAGAGTAAAAATTACAACCCAAGAGATTTGGGTTTGCTTGAATTCCTTCAAAAAGAGAAACTGGAAAAGGAATTAACAGTCCTTGATTATTTAAGGGTGGACCAACCATCTGACCAATGGAACCAACTGCCCAGTACACTTATTACTTAGGTGAGCATGACCTTGATTGTCAAAAGCCTGCATTTGTTTTGCTAAATACATTCTCCTACTTGACTGACGGTCTTGAGTTTGGCCTCTCCTTAAACCAAAAGGGCTACACCTGAACTTCCAATTAAAAGATAACAACTGGCAGATGTGAAGGAACATCTAGCAGGAGGTTGATGCTGAGCAGATGGGCTAGGGTGCAGCAACCTTTTCCATCAGTTTCCACCCACTGCTTTTGTGAAAATGCATAATCATCGTGAGCCTGACACTACACTTCTTCGAGCAGCAGTACGATACTCCCTGCAGAGTACTGGGCTGCTACAGTTGAACTCCTATCAGAAACACAGCTAAGCAGAGCTCGTCTAGCTCTCCAAATCCACGCTGCTGACTGCGGTTTAACAATACACCAACTTTGACAGAGAAAATAGTTATAGAAATTTCCACTCTGAAATGTTTGTACTTGCACTGCATTGCAGCTACTTATGCCATTAGCTGTGCTAATGTCACCACCAGTAGAGCAATACTGTAAATCAGGTCATTAAAATAATAACCTGGGTTAGAAACAAGGCTTTTTAATATCATTTCAGTGATCTAGTTTAAGTACAGCCTCATAAACATTTGTTCCCGAACAAAGACACAAATGGGGAAATGTGGTGAGGGATATGAAGGAGAGATGGGGAACTTAGCGTAGCTACATCCCTGCAAGTTCCCTATGTTTTGGAAATATATCTTCAGATTTTCCTTTCTATAAAGCCAGAAGATCTGCTGTACAGGANTGTCATTCCTTATGCATTTCCTTAGGCATCTTCTCAGTACTACTCATCATATTGCCTGTATTTATGATGCTCTTTCTTATCTGCCTCTCTTCTAGGAAGAAGAAACTCTTTCCTCATATGAGAGTTTTTCCTACTTCTGTATCATTTTGTCAGAAGCTTCCTCTGTACCCCAGATGGTTTTAGCAACATTACTGTTCCTCATCCCAGGCTTTCAGAAAGTGGAGTCTTGCCAGGGAAAAGCACTGCAAGCAAAACCTCAGCTGACTTTTTTTGTATCCTTCCATGTAGGGCACAGATGGCTGTTGTTTTCTCAACCCCTCCCTTACTTCAGCTGAAGACCACAAATTCTCAGTTTATTTCTCCGCAGCTCCATATATGCAATGTTACCAAAAACTCACTTTCTTTTCCAACGCTTAAGATGGAAACTTCTCTGCATTCTGACTATATTACAAATACTTTATTTAGAACAAACTACCCATCAAATTCCAATTTAGCAGCATATTTTCACTTACGATCTAAAAATAAACTGAAATAAATCCAACACTATATCCTACCAGCTTTCTCACCAGTACATTCTGTTGCATGGAAGTCCTGACCATCATTAGTTTACCTTAAAGGAGGACCAAGTTGCAATATTTCTTTGCAAAACAACTTCCAATCACAGACTGTAACTCTTAAATCGAGTAAGAAATGGCTATTGATTTCAAACTCTCCCTTACTTATACTGAGTTTGTGGAGCAACTTTTCCAGATTAGTCAAAATTTTTAATACATCTTCAGCAGTATCCCTGAGAACACTGTT
>VYZX01003246.1:0-26854 GCA_013401335.1 Brachypteracias leptosomus
GTTTTTAATTCTAATCAATATCATCTCTGATATCAAGCTTTGTATCCAAGAACAGTGCCCATGAAGACAGCACAATTCCACTCTGCACCCCTGTGATAACCAACAAACCCCCAGATTATCCCATCTGTTTGGGCCACCTCAATTTCTACTTTGCAAACTTCCATCATTTAGACCAAAAAAGTGCAATTCAAGTGGAAAAAAAAAAAGGTTAACTTGTAAACACAGTCGTCCAATCATGAATCACTTACATCATTCAAGACCTCTTATATTCTCCTACAAAATCCAATATATCTTCACTTTTCAACTTCCTTAATAGAACAAGATTTTCAGGATTGGGTTTAAGGAAAGATCCACGGTCAATTTGTGTTCTTATTCTTCCCTTTCTGAATTCTAAATAACCAAATTTTAGTCTCCCACATAATTGATAAGCATCTTTGTAAGGTTTCACACACAAATGCAACATAATTTAAGTGTGGCTAGGCAAGCCATTCCAGGAGAAGTCACTTTGCCACAGCAGCACACCCATACCCTGCAGCTGTGCCATTATACAAAAAGCACAGTGTACTTCCTGAAGCTAAAGTTAGATTCAAATTATATATATTTCCATCATGACATAGTAACATTCCTTTCATATTTGACAACAGATCGATTACCAAACACATAAACACAAATACAGAATTTGAATATCAGCAAACCCCTCTGAACAAACAAGATTATTATTTGTCTAATGAAGAAAAAAGTGCAAGGTGTAAAGCAGCTGGACCAGATAGCCACAAGACTTAATCAGCATAATTCCTCTGAAGTCAAAGATTTAAATGGAAAGACACCTAATTATACCTAGGTACTTCCCTGAATGAAGCACATGGGTCTTTAAGAAGTGGCATCACCCCTCACCATGTGGGAGAAAGTAAGGAACTTCAGTAGGAAAACAGTGAGATGTTAAACTCCCTGACAAATGATGTGGGTGTGGAGGGAAAGGAGATTCTTCAGTCAGGAAAGTGGAAAGTCAGCTCTAACCCAAACCACTTGCTTATGCTGAACTTGGATGCCAGTTTTGTATTACAGAACAATTCTGGAAGAAGTTGACTCAGTGAAGGTGACTTGTCACCACCAAACCACCCTGCCATAAACACCAGGAAATCCCAGTGACTTCCAGAAACCTTCAGCCCTCAAAACCCATCAGGGTTCTCTACTCATTTAGCAGTGTAATTACATGTGGCCAACCTAAGTTAAACCCATTCCTAGGAAATGCACCATGCAATTATACACAGATTAAATCTGTTTGCTCAATATTAGGTTACACCAGTTACAGCATTCTGCAAAATAAAGTGGCATTATCATCATACCCATCAGGGATTAAAAGGAATATTTATCATCTTAGCCCATGAATGTGTTTTTTAAAATGTTCTTTATGAAACACAATAATTTACCAACATTCTGCATTTGGAGCACTCTAATTTCAAGTTGTTTCACTTTTCCCATCAGCCTATTGATGTGGTGTCATTGTAAATTCCAATATAATTTGTTTCAAGGGAATGATATTCGCTTGGTTTTAAGCTTAATCAGCTGTTTTAACTTCAATTATTCTTACTGACACAATTTAATAGATTATAGCAAACTTTTCAACAGGTTCTAATTTTCTGTATGCAACAGAGACAAATGTCTAGTAACTGGAAGGACTCATGCCCCAGAGATCACTCAACTTCTGACTGTTATTTCCTTAAATATTAGAAACTTAGCTTTTAGTCTTCAAAATATGGACTGAGTTTATTTCTCACTGAATAATATGTACATTGTCAAGACAAAGTAAAATTGATTTTGTTTTCTCATTAGGTTTACAAAGCCTGTCTTTGAAATAAAACTTCTATAAAGTGTTCAATTATTTATGGTACATAAATGCCTCTAAAAAAAGAAACAAAACACCAGCAAAACCAACCTAGAAAATTGGAATACAATCTGCAGTTTAAAACAAACTTAAATAGATGTATTCTTCAGCAAACCTGTTGACAACTACATTCTTTAAGCCGCTCTTCTGCTCTAATTGCAATTAATAGTTGAAGACATTTTCTGTAAATTCTATGGAAATGAGGTGAGATGGTGAGAAGCCTCATGGGTTTGGCTAGAGCAATAGTTAAGGAAATAGATATATTGGGTGCCTATTGATGTATCACCAACAGCAAATACAGAGGACACCTGCCAAGTGCACGACTGCCGAGGTGTTTCTAAAGCAATCTTTGGAAGCTCTTCTGGGTGGCAGGTGTGTGCACATCAATGTGGTTTATATTCAAGGGAGAAAATCATCACCATTCTAAATCAACACATCAGGAAGCTGAAGATAAGAATCTTTACAATTGTAAAATAAGCAAACAAGATGGAAATAATTTATAAAGATGGCAATGTTGTTTTTTCTCTCTTTCTAAATATGAGCAGGTTTTTATCTAAAACCTCAGTGGGAGGGAAGTCATTTATTCATTATCAAACAGGATGAGCAGGTTATTTACAGTGTGCAATATATAGTGTATATAATTACAGTGTGTATATATATAATGTACTATAATAGTATCCAGCCTGAGTT
Source organism: Brachypteracias leptosomus (assembly GCA_013401335.1). Classification (NCBI taxonomy): domain Eukaryota; kingdom Metazoa; phylum Chordata; class Aves; order Coraciiformes; family Brachypteraciidae; genus Brachypteracias; species Brachypteracias leptosomus. The sequence continues at coordinate 2,576 of VYZX01003246.1, forward strand.
TCAACTATTTTTATCCAATTTCAGTCGATTCTGATTTAACAATTGCATTTTGAAAACAACAGAGCATTAAGTTGATCAGCAGATAAGCTCCTGCTGAAACCCAGCCTTTGTCAGACACAACCATTCTCCACAGGCAAATGGAAGTTACATTATGTGGTTTGTATTTGGGCATTATCTACCCACTGTGTTTCAGACTGGGGAAGGGAGTGGGGAGGGGGCCAGGGAGGAAGAAAAATGAACAGAAAATTTGGGGATTTAGAGTGAGACAAAACCATTTTTATTTACCTGTCCTTCATAATTTGTGCAAAATATTTGGTCAGACTGTTTTCATCCCCACCTACTGAGAATAATGTATGATGCTGGGGGACAGGCTTGACTTTAACAGTTCAACTAAAAATCACATCGTCAGTATATATACGACTATAGCAGGTTTTCACTGTGCTTAAGTAGACTTCAGTGCCCAACCTATTTAACTTTAAAAGCCCAGAAAATGCTAGCAGTGCTGGTGCATTTTATTTGGTTTCTACACAGCTAGCAGCTAGAGAATCAGGCCCTTTGCATCTATTTCCTCTTGGTTCTTAAGGCACTCATCAGAAATAAACCAAAACTATCCAATATCTTTTTGGCAGACTCTTGGCTGTGTAGAATCAATGATTCATCAGGGACAAGATGCAACTGTCAGTTCCCATCAAGGAGCAAAGGAGCCAGAGGAGATTTCTGAGAACTTGCAGCTGGTGTAGATACCTGGCCCCAGGAAAGGAACCAGCAAGTTCATCCATCATGAATAACCTGATTCTGAAAATGATGACCCAAAGGAAGAAATGACCTGGATCCACTCACTGAGGAGCACACAGCAAAGAGTTAACATCACGAGGAAGGACTGTAGAAAACCCTGTGATTGACCCCACAGAAAAATAACTCCTCCTGCCAACACACAGATAGGTGAGCTGAGCTTCTTGTCTTCTTCAAGCTACCAGTCAGTAGGGACTTTACCCAGTGCAATGAATCCTTACTGGACTCATACAGCTGTAATACAGAACAGACATCTTCAGAAAAGGAAGTTATTAAACTCTTTACAACTGCTCAAACATGGGCTGCAGAACTGCAGACTTGCCTGCTGCAGGTAGAGTTGACTTCTCACATCAGTTCTACAGGATTTAGTCTTTAATGGGAAATCCATTCACACCCAAGCCATTCCTTTTCTGACAGCTAACATGACCCTTTTCAGCCCTGGTAGTCTTCACCATTTATGGCCATAATACTGCCTTTGGTCTGATTTTCCACCACACATCTAAAACTTTTGACTGTGGCCTCAACTTCATTATCTTTAAATCCAGCACTGTTACACTAGTCTCCTCAGAACAGCAGCAATGCTTTCCTAAAAGATATTAAAATCACTCACAGCATCCTCTGCTGCCAAAGCCCAGTGGCTTGTTAGAAAGGCAACACCTTTGAACATAACTTTAGTTACAGATTTTCAAAATCCTTGCTTTGCTTAAGAATTGAGAGAAGATGCATCTGCACCTCCACTTCCAGTCCACCTGTCTCACATGTTTGAAAAATACTGGGTTACTATCAGCAGGGACATATATATATATACACACACACACTTGTATATTAGAACTTGGAAGAAAGAAATTTCCTTGCAATGCAAACTGCTACCATTACAAAATATGATACAGGTTTGTCCTGCAGCAATTTACCCCCTTTCTTAAAAAAAAAAATTCCTGATTTCCAAATTATTTTTCCAGTTTCCCAATTTCCAAATATTTAAAATTGCATCGTAACTTCTGCATCAGTTCTGCTCAAATGTGAATAAAAAAGCCTGTTCAGCATAATTCTTTCTCTCTTCTTCCACGTTCTAGTGCTAATGTGATTCAACCTCGATCATTACAAAATATAAATACTAGTATTTTTCAACTGCAGAAATGAAAAAACCCTCTGATGATTAAAATTGTTCCATACACTCTTATAGAAATTTAAAAATTCAAGAAGAAAAAGTGTAATCACTACTGTATAGTCCTCTCCTGCTGAGACCTTAGTGTTCTCTGTTGTACAGTTTACAGTGTTCCAGCCCTTAAAGTTTCACAGAGGCTCAGAGCCAGGGAACTTCTGCTGTCACCTCTGGGAGGTACTTCCACAGCCTACAAAACCAAAATATTAAAAAGAATGACTTTCCTGACTTTCAGCCTATATTTTCCCCTTTTTCCCTGGATCATGGAGACTTTTGCCAACAAATCTGTCACATGCTGGTTTACTGTGTCCTCCTTCTCCTTCACGGGGCTATGAATTAAAACATTCTAGGTTATAAAGAGAAAGGACAACCTCCTGGCTGGAAAGGCATCAATTGTAAACTGATTTTCTTTTTGTTTTGTAGGCAAGTCACATGGCTAGTTTAATACTTAGAGTTTTGTTTTTCCACTTGGACATCAGAGATTAAGGAGTATCACGAGTACCAGAGTCTGACCTGCCACTGAACCTGGCTGACCTGGAACAACTGAGTGTATCCAGTTATACTCAGAGAATGGTATCTTTGCATAGTGTTTCTTAATTGCCATTCAATTTTCAAACCAAATCAGGACACATCACTCTAAAATACATTTACTTCAATATGTCAATATATCACCAAGCCAAACCATTATTCCTGTGAGATATTAATTAAATAATTGCATAATGATTATATGATTCCCAAATGATTGGGTGCTGCATTGTGGATGTCCCACAACTGCAAAAAAAAATAATTAAAAAAAAGCAAAATAAGCATCAAGAGCATGAAGGTGACATTGGTGCTATTAAATTACCAGGATAAAATAAAGGCTAAGACTAGCACAGATATTATCAGCACTGTTGGCAAATCCAAAGACCTCATCCTAGTACCCCACTGTGCCCAAGCTCTTTGGAGGACTGGCTCACACTACCTGATGGTCAGCACCATGTTTAATTGTCTTCTGCCTAGCTGAGAGTGGGAGCCCAGCAAGATGTGTCTGTCTGAAAAAGACACTATGGATAACCTGATTAAAAACAACTCTTTTATGCACAGAAATTGTTACCAAAAGCCACACAACACAAGAAATACATAAAAGTTCCTATCCTGGTTCCCAGACATCAGTAGAAATGTGTCAGTTTTAGTTGACTCTTCTGACAAGGCATCCTTGGCCTTAGAATATTAAAGCCCCACCAAAGGGAATAATGGAATCTGCCTTGGATTCTTGATAAACTTTTCAAAACTATCTGGGGATATCTTGCCAGCAGTAAACTGCCTCTTTTTCTTTTTTTAATCCATCTTCTAGATAATTATACAAAGGAAAAATCCTGCAAATCCCTTCAGAAGACTCCTTTTTAAAGAGAACACAGCAGGAATATTCAGCAGAAGGATTTCTAGATACTTGTTTTAGTCCATCTGGCACAAAATGAGAACATAATGCCTATGTCACCTGCTCAGGAGCTCTGTCAGCAGGCCTGTCCTTGCCCCTGCTCTTCACCTCTTTATAGTGGCATTAAAACAATAAGCAGAGCAGACAGAAACTATTGTATAGTTCATTTTCTGCCAGAAAGGACAACTTAGAGCAATTCGCAATTAAACCTGTTGTTATGGTATCAGATCTCCTCTTACCTTTGTTCAGTCCACTGTGAAAACAGATTATCTCCAGATACAATTACCCTGGGCTTGGACAAAGCACAGGGACCATGCACGCTGCAACTCATTACTTTAAGATCTTTACTATATTAAAAAGTAACTGAAATAATCCCTTGTAACTTTTCTGTTTGCCTTGGCTCACGGGTGATGCTGTTCCACTGACACGTTCAGGATGTCCTCTCCACTTCTGATTATATCACTTACAAAAATCATCCTCCACATCTTGAACTTTGTCCTCACTAAACTTCAAATAACTTCCTTAAAATACTCCAAACCCTTGCTTAAAGTACTCACAAAGCCTGGTTATGTATAAGTGCAGCTCTGGATAAAAAAAAAAAATTCATGTTCTTATAAGCTGTGCTTAACCAGAGGCTCCTGGTCTATTGAGAACAATTGGATTTGTTTTTCTCACCACTACATGAGGAATTTTTCTTGAATTGTACAGATGTACTTAATTCCCATTTTAAATACAATTAAACAGTCATCCTGAAAGACACTGCTTGTCAGGGTGATGACCCTGGGGTTTTCATCAACCACAATCATTATCTTGACTTTAGCCATAACATCACTTCATTTGTATTTCTCCCTGTGAGATGATCATCTGGTAAAAAAGAAAGCAAAGAGAAGAGAGAGACAAACTGGAGAGAAAAGCACAGCTCCGTGCTAAGGATCAAGGTGTGATCCCCTTGGAGAGAGTGGGGATGGCAGAAAGAAACAGGACAACAGTGATCGAGTGGAAAAGGAGATCTAGAAGCAGCAGAAAATAAAATTCTGAAGAGCAAACCGAAATCTAAAAGAAATCTAAATATCTGAAGAGCTCAGAAGAATTGGCATGGTCTGGGTAAGCAACAGAGAGGGAGAAATAGAGAACTTGGGGTCCACTGCTGTGTCTCTGACTCCTTAACAACAAAACAGTGCTACAATCAAGGATTGTCATCAAGGGAATTTGGAGGAACAGAGCATAAACCAACTAGCAAATACAAATCATGAGGAACAGCCACAAGTACCTGGGAAGCAAGAGAACTGGGAGTTTCAAGAAGATGTTAACTTCTGAAACATTAAAGAGAAATGCTGGAAACAAAAAAAAAAAAAAAGAAATTAAGTAGATTTTAAGGCACAGGAAATACAAAATAAATGAAAGGGACATAAACTTAGAATCATTTCTTTCATGGACTCTGTGGCTGCCCTTGCAAGAGATGATGTACAGAGCTATGTGCATTATTTCAACACTTCTTTATCCTATGAAATGCTGCTTCTCCTGTTTATCTCAAAAATGTACTGAAAGACAAGTTTAAAAACAAAAGTGATACACAAAAGGTTCAGTAACAGCTGCTATTTTCATAAAAACCACTTTTATTTTTCTCTTTATAAAGTCTGTATGAAGTTCATCTTCATACAATTAAGCTTAATAAAATGTAATTGTCTAATAAAAACTGCCTGGGATATTTATAGCTTAATGATTCCTGAGTAATAGATCTGAGAAAACAGAATAATGTGTAAATGGATAGACTCCAATGGATAGCATGAGAGAATAAATCAGCAAAACTGACACGCTTTACTTTTTTACATCAGGTTTATTGGTATTTTTTCTTTGAAAGGAAATTTATATTTCCCCAAACTAATCACCATGTCATCCATCCATTCTGAAACTTATCTGACTAGCGTGTAGGACTTTGGTGAGATATGGATCAATTCCTAATGACATATTTGGTGGATTTCTCTTAACATTTCCATTTCAGAAAACAGTTAATGTCTGTGACAAACTGTTCCAACACTTTGCTCCCTTCTTTCCGCCAGTGTTCCCACTGTGTTGACTTGTCCAATGCCTAAAGCACTTCAGAAACACTGACTTTTTTTGCTAAATTTTCATCTATCATTTTAGCACAGGAATAATCCAGAACACGACTGGGTCATCTTTTAACTTGGTGTAAATGTCCTCAGTGAACAGGCAAGAATGCCACAAGAGCAAAGGAACACAAGGTAACGAGATGCTGCTAACCTCAATTTATAACTGGACTAAGCAAGGGACCAACTGCACTCAAACAAGTCTCACACACTCCAAACATTTGTCCGAGACGTGCCCCAGCTGCCACTCTCCTGCCCAGGGGACACTCGGGACTTTCTCCAAGGGTCTCACTGTTGAGCACCAGGTGGCAGATGGGCACCAACACCTCAGGATTCCCCCTCTCCTGCCCCCCCAGTCTCTGCTGGTGTCAGCACAAGCCTCCAACCAAAGCAGCCCTTGATGACACTGTGGACGTAGCTTCCAGCAGGTTCAGGTATCACTCTGCTCTTATTTGTTGCTCCACAGACCATACCAAGGCTCAGCACACTTGGTTCATTTTTGCATCATCGTCTTCACAGACTCACTACACTCAGTTTCTCCTATCAAGGCAAGGTCATGAAGCTCAGGTGAGAAGGAAAAAGAGACACACTCCAGGTGTATGCTGTACTTTTCACTGCAGCTTCATCTTTAAAGGACTTGGACCAGTGAAGAAATATCACCCACTTCACAACTTTTTCCTTTGCTTTTTAGAGACTCTGAGGGAACTACAGATATCCGACAGGTTTTCCAAAGGTCACAGCAGACTTTATAAGAGAAAGCTTTACCTAGTGCAAACATAAATGTTTCTATCCCTTCCCACTACAATCTTTGTAATTCACTGAAAGGACTTATTTTCTGAATACATCACAATGAGAGTTACATGGGGAGGGAAGAAACAGCTACATTTACCATATACAGATTGCATATCAAGTGCTAAACAATGTTCCTATCCAGTTTCATGCAAATTTTTGTTTTCTGTTGAGAAAATCCATCTGGATTGGTTTCATTTTTTAATTAATAGTCATTTCATTTAAAAAAAAATATTTTAAGTAACATCACTTTTTTAGAAACACTGAGAACTTAAAAACAATTGAGATTTTTTTGCTGCTACTGGACCTCAGATAATGCAGACAGTCTTGGAGAAGATCCTATCCCCCAGTGCAAGTATTTGGTTTGAAAAACCTTTCCTCTTGCACTTGGAAGTATCTCTGAAGAGCAGCCCAACTGTGAGAAACTATCCAAGCTTTAGCAGAGGTGAGTTCCAAATTCCCAAATCAAAGCAAACAGTAGTCAGTCTTTCAGGAGGCTGTAAAGGAGACACTTCTATTGACCACTATACATCCTAGGAAGGTTAGGAGATGAGTATAACCTATATAACCCAAGAGCAATTTAAAGGGTTTATTGATTTAGCCTGTACCTGAAGTACAGAATGGTTTCCTCAAGGGGAATTACAATATGAGAACACTTATCAAGGACAAGTCGTCTCTTTTTCAAGGATGTATTTTGCCTTGTAGTAGTTATACCCAGATGTTTAACTAGAGAAAACATGCATGAAGGATTTTAATTATACAGAATTACGGTATTATTAGATATGAGAAAGGATTAGTTGCTTACAGGGTGAAAGTTGTGTTTAACATAACCATTGTATGATTTGTGCTGACTACAAAATCTGGGGTATTGACTTTCTGATAATCCTGTTGTTTGCTCCCTCTGCCAGGGAATGGCTCCCTATTCTGACAAAAACATACAAACAAAAAAGCAGTAGCTGCATTTTCAGACCTATTGTTCCTTCCAGCTGGTCCACTATTTGCATGAAACCAAGAAAAGAATTACACACAGGGGATAAAAGCCTTTGTACATACATATTTCTATCTAAAAATGCATGACGCCAAAATACAAGATACTTTAATCCAAATTTTTCTTGAGGACCAAATTGGAATCACCTAAAATCTTACAAAACCATGCTTTTCTAGTTATATGTACTGTTTGTTATCAGAGGAAGACTCTTGTACTTATTTCAGCAGCTTCAGAGAAGCAGAGGTGACCTAGAGCCTCGATGATGTATTTGCATGCTCATCATTAGGAGAACTCCAAGAAAACGCCTGCACCTACAAAATTACCCATTCCTGTGGAGCTCAGCAACCAGAAGTGCTATTTGTGATAAAACTGGATAGTCACACATCAAACTCCCACACTCCACACAGCTATTTATGCTACAAGCAACACCCAGCCCAGCTGTGCCCTGGTGTAAGTGCAGAAACGCCAGAGTTCAGAGGCGTGAACCCAAAAGCAATATTAAGATCAGAACTCAAAGAATCCAGTTCTTACAGGCTTGCTCAAAGCCCAACAGGTCTTTCACCTGTATTTTTGTTCCTTCTTGTTGTTGCAAGCCTTGGCTGATTTTTCAGGAAGCAATCATCCTTCCTGTCTGCAAGAGCTTCTTTATGGCACACAGTCCAATTACCGAGACCGTTATTAAGATCAACTAACTGAAGCACAAGATTAGCAGAAAGAGGTGGCAGCTCACCTCAGACCAGCAGGACTTTCTGCTGGACAAATAGAGATTATTTTTATTTGCATACAGGACATCCTTACCCATATGTCAGGTTTTCAAAGACTGTGCAAATGGGAAAAAAGGGAGTTGCAGCACATTAATTGCAGTAAAGAGGTCAACTTAACTATTACGTCTACAGAGTGGTGGACGTTGGCCTCAGTGGAAGCTGTATTAGGAGCTCTATGATGATCTGTGTCTTTCTGTATGCATTACATGTTAATAATTTCTGTTCATTTAGTATTAAAGTGGTTATTAATTACTTCTGAAAGTCAGGTTTTAAAGTCAAAGTTGGCTGGGCACCACATTCTCATAATAAATTGTGGCAATTGTTGTAATGGAAAACTCTTTTATATGAGTCAAAAGCCTCCATTGTCATAGGAGAAGTCCCAGATAACTCAGCATATTAGGAGCAATAGGATTCTAAATATTTTAAAGGAGTTCTGCAGGAATTATGCTATGGATAAAATCCTGTGTTTTTTCAGTAACAAACTCTCCATTAACAAAACTAGACAATCTTAATTTTAAATACACATCTAAAACACTTGAAAGGACAGTAGGTATCTTTTGAAATCTACTTCAGTGAAACAGAGCCAAATGTTTGGCAGCCCAACATGCAGTGTTTGTGTTATAAATCTTGCAGCAAACTCCCTGGGAATGACACAGTCATCACACAGCTCTGGGATTGCTGTTTACCTTACTGTCTGTTGTTTATATTATAAATAAAAACCTGGAATGGTTATGTTTACACTTCTTTTGTGATGAATTTGATGAAGGGAAGGGGAGAAAAAGTACCAATTTAAATATTTATTCACTTTCTGACATGAAATAGTGATGAGAAGTGTGCCTTCCTCTACCAGCCTCACACCTTTGACTTTATAAACCCACGATATGATGGCACCTTACTTGCTTCCCTACACAGCCTATAAAATGTGTGCATGTTAGCTTAAACCACAATGTCCTCTCTTCAAAGGACAGCTATTCATTTCTTACTATTTGTATCTGAAGTAGTCTTCTTGCTACTAAAGCCATTCACCCTATTTTTAGAGCCACACGTGCAGAGAGAACCAGGGACTGACGCAACCTTCGTCCTGGTGGAGCACTAGAACTAAATGCTGCACCCAATGGATCAGCTTCTGAAGGCACCCAGATTTAATTCAAGCAGAAAACATAGAAGAGGCAGGAGAGCACAATACGAAATTATGCAGTTTTAGTGATTTCAAAATTGTTTCAATCCGATTTATGAAGTGGTTCTTGCTGGAAGGAAAAAGAAGCAACAAATCTATCACGAGTAAAGTAGGAAGGGGTACATCTCCTATATCCAACAGCCCAGTCATCACCACGTAGCAGAGTTTGGTTCGTATCCTGAACTGCTTCAGCCTTTAGCTCTGACAACAATATAAAGCAACCAGGCTTTAAAGTACTTAGAGGTGACACAGCAATTCTTGCTGAGGTTGTTCCCATTTTATAGAGAATTATATATTCATCATGGTAGGAGTACAACAATCCCATCCCTCACGTGAACGATCCTTTCAAACAGAAAAAAGAAAACCATTCTCAATGTATTAGCCTTTTATACAAAGTAAAACAGTTGTAAATAAAATGGGATTGATGGGTAATTCACCTTCTCACCTTTCAGAGGAACTAATTAGCTTCACATTTTATATGTTAAAATTCAAAGGCAGTACAAACCCACAGCCTGAATAACACAGAGAACACGTCAATGACTCTGTAACAGTGGAGAGGAGGAGGTTAGGAAAAAAGAAATATCATTTAGTTGAATGTTGTTGTTTGGCAACTGAATAAAAAATAATTATTCCTTCTACCACACCACTTCTAATCCATATTCCAAAGTTTACGTTTAAAAATATGAGATGTTCAATACAGCTTATTAGTTGTAAAAACCCTTAATGTTAGAAAGGAGGCAGAGTTTCCTTTCTGGCTCCCAACTTGGCTTTGTTTTGACACATTTGTTTCACTGCCCGTGGTGACACCAAGAGCCCAATGTACCTTTAGGGTAAGAAAAACAAACGTCACTTTTTGGTTGGTAAGTAATTGGACTCAATCACCTTTCTCTCTTCAGGCAAGTAAGACTGGAAAAAGGTTTTATGAACTCACCAGCCAGCTCGCAGCTACTGCACAGCACTCAGCCTGAGCTCCCTGGGAGCACGTTTGTTACGACAGCAGCCGGTGTCACACGGGTCCTGCCAGCCCTGCTCTGACTAACAGGAGTGGCAGTGATGCTGGTTCCTCCTGGGGACCCGCCCAGCTGGGACAAGGACAGCTTGGGTGTTTTGTGCTGGGGTTCTGCAGCAGCCCCACCAGCAGAGACTGCACAGGCCTCTTGAGCTGCCTGGCAGGAGCACATCTGCTCCCCTGCACTCACATACTTACCTTCAAGGAACCTTTTGCCAAGTCATTTTTTCAAATTTCTTTTCAGATGAGTTCACCTTTGCTGCTTAGCTCTAGGAGAGTAAGCATGAGAAAGGACAGTGGGACTGGGAGCAGTCAATTGTATTGTGTTTGCAGCCTAATGTCTATTTATGCTTTCAAGCCTGAATCATCAAACTCCTCCTGAAGTGCAGCTGATTCCTTGGTGTACTCTGCTTTTATGGAGGCACCTGCAGAGATTTCTTGATTACTCATCATTACTATGACAAACCTTTGCAAAACAACTATTGATAACCGTTAAAAGAAAATTTAATTTGATAACTATTCTTCTGTCCATCTTCTCTTCAACTTCAAAAAAAAATTATGATGTTATTCCAGACTTTTGGAGGCACTGAAGAGCACCATGCTGAAGATGTTCCAGGCATGCATTTACCCCTGACAGACAAGGGGATTCCCAGAATGCAAACCAGTAACCTTTATGTCTGGATTTCAACTGGGGGAAACCTTCAGCTTCTGCTCAGCTTCCCAGTGAAATCCAGCTCTCTCCTACCTCAGGAAATAAAGTCTTTAGGCTCAAAAGGCACCATCCTATACTTGGATCTAAAATTAGAAAGCAAATGGCTGCGTTTACTTAATTATCAGCTACAAGAGAGCAATATTTTAAGCTGATATCTGTCATAAAATCTGCAATCTGGATTTCGGTATAGTTCAGAATTGGCCATAAAACAGTAACCTTCACCTTCTGTAAAAGATTCTGAACGAGTCCCTCACGAGTTTCCTTGGCTAGCTCCTCCACCTTAATTTACACAGCCTACAGATTTCTTTGGGGAAGGAAGGACTGACAGGGACTGGCATAAGCACTCTGCTCCCAGTGATATATACTAGTGTTTTTAAATAAAGATTGTACACAAGGGATTTGCTATTATCGAATTCTCATAGCTCAACACTTTTCAAGGTACCTTTGTCTAGTGTTACACATCACAGAGTTAGAGAAGGGGGGCAGGAGAGTGTCTTGTTTTTAATGGGAGGTAACTGTAAGGAACTAATTTCTTTTTCAGCTTCATATGTATTTTTTTCAAGTCTTACGATCTTTGCTTTGGTGCTTTATTCAGAAAGCTTATATACTTCCCTGAGAGATCACTGAACAGTTCCCTACTGCCAGTTTCCAAGGATATATTAAATTCTCATCCATTATCATTCACATTAGAGCGAGTTTTTAAAGTCCACTATTAAGTTCATGTAGCCTAGTTCAAGTATTTTCATGTTACAGTTTTTAATGCAGTCACACTGAAGAAATGACAGTGACTGGATCCTCGGGGTTCAAAACCTGATGTCTAATTCACTATTTTCTGCTGCATAGTCTGAAATAACCTGTGAAGCTAAAGGCTCTTCAGCAAACATGCTTCAGAGAAAAGAAAAGGAAAAAGCAGTACTCATACAGTTCTTTTTTTGGTGGGGTGAAGCAGGAAGCTATGATTTAAATTGTTCCTAGAAAAAACCCCATTCTATTTGCCTAGTTAACTGAAACTCTCCCTGATAACTGCAATAGCCTCCTCTACGTATGTAAGCTTTGCCCCGTAAAGCCTGTTTACAACTTATGCTTAAGCTGTCTTTGGCCAAGCTGTCTGTTTACCTGATGGAGTGGAGGTTTTTAATTAGAACAGCATGAAAAATATTTACATTAAGAGGCAAAACCGAGTGGAAAAATGAAGCATCTGGATCTGATGGCTTTAACAGTGAAATCTTCACACAGAATATCATACAGAAATTGCTTTTAATGAAACAAACTCCAGGAGCAAGCTTCCTTCGCTCAGCCCTCCGTAGACACCCAACGCAAGACAGAGCCTACCCCTGATCCTATAATCTCTCATTAAGCTTACAATATATATTTGTTTTCCTACAAAACTTGACTCACAAGACCTCTGCAGCAGTGAAACCCCAGTGCCAATAAGTCCACCCACGGTGCTTTCCTAGCCTCTTCTTTTCAAATGCTTTCTCTGAAAGTTGAAGACTGCCAAGTGGTTGGAAAGCATCATATTTAAAGGGCACGGAAGGTCGATACATACAGAGCAGAATCCAAAGGCCTGGGGGCCTTTTTTGCAGCTCCTCTCTTTACACACCAGTGGAGCAGAACCGTGAGTACCCAGGCAAATCCCTGATGCAAACACCATGAAGAAACAGTCAAATGAACCCTCATTTAAAAAATAATGCAATGTCTGGCTCTCTTTAGCAAACACGGTCCACTTTACTGTTAGAATCCCCAGGGTGCAAGGCTGCTGTCAATCCCAAAGACACATTAAAGACTGACAGATGATCTAGTATTATGCTAAGCAGGTTTTCTGCACTTTCTTTTTGTTCTACTCACTTCATACACCTGCTCTGCTGTCCACAGCCCACCACGGAAGGTACAGAACACTACCAAGGAATGTAGATAGAAATAACTTCTCCTCAGTGTTCCAGCAGCTGAAGAGAAAATACAAATGCGCTCTACCCAGGAGTCAGGAATTTATTATCATTAACTTTACACTGAAAAGGGCAAAGGCTAATTTTTGATGCTGTAATCTGTTATTTAATGATTCAGATCCTGGTTGTCAAATACTTTGTACATAAAGCTGCTGCAGACGCTGGCAGCCTGCAGGTTCCTGGCAGCCAAGCAGCTTATCTCCCGAGGTACCAACAGCCCCTTTTTATTGCTGGTATAATTAGTATTCCAGGTACACTGGGCAAACAGAGATTGACAGCTGATATGAATTGTATGAGCAATTTAAACCTCAGGGAACTTATTTTTATGTTCTATACAGCAATTAGCTTGAAAACAGACCATGTTGTCATTTTCATGGTAATGAATCACACCTTCAGAGAACTATCAAACACCATCAAGGAGACTAATATGATACTATGCAAATGAGGAATCTATACGCCTGTTCTAAGATCAAGCAATTATGGGGAGGACAAAGGTATGAAATATAGTATCATTCTCTATCTCTCTGTCTTTTTTTTCTTTCAACTTAGGAAACTGCAGATTGGCAGCAGAGGGAAACGTAGGCAATATCGCGTCAGCCTCTAAAAACCAGGTTATAAATGGTTTATTTCCAAATAAAAATGAGGCAAGATCCAGCAAAGACAATGGCAAGCACCACTAACATGACAGTCAGACTCAGCACTTACACTGATCAAGAAAAACACAATTTTACTGAAAAATGGGAGATTTTTAAGCAAGGCATACCTAAACTCTGAGCTAAGGAGAGAACAGACTTCTCGATCACTCTGTTATAGATCTTGTAGCCTGTAACAAAAACCACCTCCATCCCAGTATTGACCTAGAAGCATTTCTTTAAAGAACCATCTACTTGACAAGCTGCTGGAAAAGACAGAAAATTGCTATGACATTCTGATAGGGAGCTGTAAAGGAAGGTCTGTCCTGATTCTGCTCTGCTCTATGGTAGAATGAAGTAAGTGAGTAAGTGAACACACACCAGAATTAAACTGATGTATATGGCCTAGCCCTGATTATCTCACACAAGACTGACATCTAAATACTTTTTGTAAATGTGATCATCACGCCCACAAAATCACCACAGGGAATTTTAACCTATAAAGCCATGTAAGGCAGCACATATTTGCTCTGATAGCTTTAAAAAAATAGAAAATAAACCATTTTAATTTGTCATGCTAAGCCTCACTATCTAAGAGCCAGTCTGGTAACACCTTTCATTGTCCTTTTACATAAATCTGAGAACCAAAGACATCTCGGCAATATTTCATCATCACTAAATTATCCCATCCCGTTCCTCCATTTCCCTTCTTGGCATGAGCAATATTAATACCAGATATATATGAACAGAAACTTTTTCCTGTACAATCATTCTTCCAATTTCTGTGACAGAGAGAGGAAGTTAAGCATTGAACGTAAGCTCGAGAGCAGCAGCTTTTCTGACAGCAGCTGTAAAGCTGTAGAACTGACCTGGACCTCTTGCACAGCTTATTAAAGAGTCAGTCTCTAACCCAAAGCCCAAGGAAAGCTGCCTGTCACACAGCACTTGGCCCCTAAAAATAGGACTCTCTTTGGAGTATTCAAGAACACTCTGAAGCAGAGACACTCTCAAATTCAATAATGAAAACATTTTCACAAGTGCTGAAGTTCACCTGTATTGATTCTCACTTATGAATATAACATTTGGATATGCATAAAACAGGTGCAGTTTTCCTGCTACTCAAATCAACAGGATACTCGTGTACATTCTGGATTTCCACAGAAAACTCTTGTTTCAAGTACTTTGTCCATCTCATTCATTTTCCTTTTTTCAGAGTACACTGACATTGTGAATTTAACATGGGCACCCACTGCCAGCCCCTAGGAAGGGTGTTGTGCAGCATGGCATGGCAGAAATACATATGCAAATAAATAACTTCTCATGGTCCCTGCAAAAGTACCAGTATCTTAAGTATTTCCTAAAACCCCTGATATTTTCCCTAGCAGGGAATGCATAAACTCTCTCTATATGTGTATATATACTGTACACATACACCCAGAGATACAACCTAACTGCATGTCCATGTATTTTTATGTCCAAAAAAATCTGAAGTATTTTCGAAGCATCATCGTTGCTATAACATACTTCCCATCCAACTCCGTTAAGTATTTTTCTTGTTTCTGGGTTGACTTTTCAGTACATAATAGAAGCCCTCTGAGCTTTTAGCATTTTTACTAAATGAGTTTTTGTCAGGTTCTGATGGTTTCAGTTCCTACTACCCTGCTACTCACCTCGTGAGTATTCTCAGGTCCTACTTTGCTGACAGGAATACAAGACCTGGCTTTTAGACACTCATCCTGGGTTTAGAAAGGCAGCTCAAAGAGCACAGTATGAGGGAGCACAACATGGTCTTTAAACTAGAACCAAGGGGAAGCAGAAACATTCCAGCTGTGTGCCTGCAGATACCTGAAAAAATAAGCTCCCTGTCTTCTGCCAGACAAGATGAGGCACAGCTCATCTCTTTTTTTATTTTATTTTTTAATAACCCTACTATTCCTCTATATGCATTTTCCTCTATATACAGTTTTAAACGTATATAGAGAAGCTTCCAAATTGTATATATAGAATATAGAGTATAGTATATAGAGAAGCTTCCAAATTGACAGCTTCAGGTAAGCAACCATTTGCCCTAAAAGATGTAAGCACCAAACAAGCATCTAGACTGAATATAGCCAATACTTACAAAAATAAATATTTTGAGATATCTGAATCTGGCTGGCTTTGCTGTTACCTAGAAATACTTCTTTCAGCTTTCCTGCTTGCAATTCTGAAATGAAAGATGAATTCCTGCAAACAGCCTCCCTTTCAATAACAAAAAAGTTTAAAAAAATTTTAAAAAAACAAAACAAAAAAACCCCACAGTGTTAGAATTGATCCACAATCATTGAAATGCAAGAATAAAAATTTATACACAATGTAAAAATATGACATGTATTGAATGGAAAAAAATTAATTACAAAATTTGATTTTTAATTTTGAGCATCACTTCACACATCTGTGCTACATCAAGGAAATGAAGACCTTCCAGAAAGGTGACTTGACTCAAAAAAACCTTGATATCAAAGGCATTTATCATTTAACTGGACTGGGATCTTGGGTCTGAACTCAGAATTTTCCTTTTAAACCTAGTTTAATTATATAAAAGTTTTTTGACAGCTGCCCTTTATATTGACTGTTTTTCTACAGGTGTAAATGTATCACCTCTTTCAAAAATCATATTAAAGTCAAATGTTTTACATCTCATGAGTTTCCTTCGGGTTAAATAAATAAATTGAATCAGAAATTGAGCTGGAAGTTTGACCTTGAAATTGGCTTTTCATTTCTACAGCTCTCCAAGGTACCAGAGTATCAATAATTTTCTTGCTTAGACACAAGTTAAAGTCAGGAATATTTGCACGTTCATTCAGCAGAGCTTTTGAATTCTGCTTCTGAAGTAACTGAATCAAGGAGTTGCTGTTTCTTTTGCTCGGGGCTTTCATGGACAAAACTGCTCCAGCTTGGGAAATTTTTACTTAATTTGTTGTTAATCAACACCAACCTTCTGATCTCTGATTTGGCCACTGGGAAAAGAGGGGAGCATAGAAAAAAAAAAAGCAAACTACTTCAGTAAATACTCTTCCTTCCTCTTCCTCATACTCATCCTCCACCAAACATCTCTCCCCCACACCCCAACTCAACGGGGGAAGGTCTATTCAAAAGGGTTTGTAACGATAGGACCAGGACTAATGGTTTTAAGCTGGGAAAGAAGAGATTTAGATTGGATATTAGAAAAAAGTTCTTTAACATGAGGGTGATAGATCAGTGGAATGGGCTGCCCAGAGAGGGGGTGGAGGCCCCATCCCTGGAGTCCTTCAAGATCAGGCTTGATGGGGCTCTGAGCAATCTGCCCTAGGTAGAGATGTCCCTGCTCGTGTAGGGAGGTTGGACCAGATGAGCTCTAGAGGTCCCTTCCAGACCAAAACATTCTAGGATTCCATGTGCATGATGGGTGACATGAGCCACCCCAGGCACCACAGGGCACTGGGAGCAGTGTGTAGCAGTTTGCCCCTGCTGCTCTTTCCATCTTCCTACTTTCTGTCTGCTCCAGCACCAGCCCTCCCCGGGCTGCCGTCACCCAGGGGTGTTCCTGCTCTGCCACGTGTGCCCCACAGCCTGCCAGCCCCTTGGGGTGTCCCTGGGCTAACAAACCCTGCTACATATGCCCAGAGAAGCTGGGAAGGGTTTAATAAATATTCACTAAACATTGATTTGCTGTTTCTTTAAACACATGCACACGTAAGGGCTCCCTGAAGCAGACTCAATAGAACACAAGAGATAATGTGCATTTTGCTGGCTTGGTTTAAGGAGGTTCAGTAGAAGTCACAGTCAGTGGCTCCCAACTGAAGTCATGTCACCCAGAACCAGTTAAAGCAGTGAGAGGCACTGGGTAGAGCTTTTCTCCTTCCCACATTAGTAGGATTTCAGAAGCATCTGGGATTTCTGGCCAGAATTTGAGAAAAGCCTGCAAGGTAACACTCGAGCAGATGTTCAGACCCATAATTGATTTGTATTTCTGATATGCACATTCACTTAATGATGATCAGCTCTAGCTCGAGTGTATAATTATTCCACTGATTAAAAATTAAAACAACAATTAAAAATTAGCAATTAACATTTCCTAATATGCCAATACATGACACATTATCAGTGTCACTGCAGTTAGAACCTAGCAATAGTTGCAGCAAATGCAGAAGGGGTCAAACAAGTTGTAAAACATGCTTAGCTGGTTTGGGGTTGGTGTTTTTTCAAAGAACAGATTGAAATACAGGAAATTACAGCTGAGCAGAAGTAAATTTTAATTGAGAGAGATCAAGTTGGCAGAAAGCTTGTGGAGTCTCCATCCATGGAGACACTCAACCCAGCCCTGAGCAGGCTGCTGACTGTGCTCTGAGCAGGGGGCTGGGCTCAGGACATGACCAGAGGTCCCTTCCAGCCTCAGCCACTCTGTGCTTCTGTGAATACTCTCAGGAAGATACCAAGATTGTATTAGCTTTGATAAGAGTTTATAGAATTAATCACAGCATCTCATCAGACAAAAATCAGGAGAGATTCTACTGCCATGCACCCTCTGCTTTTTTCCACACACATGCAGAGTTTGCAGTAGTACTCAGAATATCTTCCCTCCCCCACAAATTTCAATGCCCAGAGCCTTACTTTGATGGAATTTATTGACATGAGGAGGCCTATACTTGATGTCTTGATTTTTTACCTGTATATTAAAACACCAAAACAAACAAAATCCCCACCACCCGGAGCTAGGGTGTGAAACAGACAGAGAAAGCAATTAGATACTTTAGGAATTTTAAAAAAAAAAAAAAATGGGGGTAAAGAAACACTTTCCTGACATAAAGGAAAAGTAATTTTGCAGAAACCATTGAAAAATCCTTGACATTTTTCCTCATTTGGAGGATAAGACAATTCAGTTAACAGAGGATGCATTAATCTTTCTGAAACATTTGGCAGAAGGAAAAATTATGCAGAAATGCTGGGCCTTGGTCACTTGAAAGTGATTTTCCATCAGTGACTGACTTTACTGCAAATACAAGCCAACCATATTCAGGTAACTGCTTGCAGTTATCACCTATACTACACATACTGTGTTTGAAAACAATATACTGATTTATTCTGTATTATTCAAACAATAATGACAATCTTGTCTTCCTCCATCATACAGACACAAGAAGTATGACATTTACACAAGAAATTGCCCTAGTATGCTGCATTTTCACCTATTTAAATGGATCACTGACTTTTAAGAAGTCAGAAATTTTCTGTGTTTTAATTGACTTTGCGTGCTCCTCAGATGAAAGCACCATCAAATACTTTAAAGCAACTCTGACAGAGATCTGCTTGGGCTCACTCTGACAGAGATCTGCTTGGGCTCACTCTGCCTCTTTGAAAAAGGGTCAAAGAGAATCAGAGTTTATTGCAAATATCAACCTCACTATTCAAATCCTTCTAGAGGGCTGAGCAAAACTATAACTACTTCCAAAGAAGAGGTTTTGTGCTGGATCAGCCTTTCTCCAGATGCACACAACTCCTTATTTTCTTTAATGGCAATTAAAAAATAACATGACTACGAGGGAGAAAGATTTCCTTGCACACAGCATTGGCAACTACTTACAACAGTCTCATAAATCCTCAAACAATTCTAACATGTATGTGGAGAAACAAACTGCAGAGACATGTACCTAGAGTTACTGATTTTCATTTCTTCAAGTTTCTCTCCCCTTCTGAGTCTTTTAGAAGTGTGATTTATCAAGTTGCACTTGACATTTCAGATCTGATTAGAGAGGGGAATTCAGATTTTTCAAGTTTTAAAGAACTTGCTGAAGACAAATGAAAGAGAAAGGCCTGTGAATTCCTTTTACCTACATCACTACAGCTTAGCCAAGCTCCAGATTATGAAAACCTGAGTAACAAAACCATTTGTCCAAAAGAGAGAGAGAGAAATGAAAGAAAAGAGAATTAAAGGACTAAACCAAAACTGGGAAATAAACTGTTTCTAAAAGGTGGTGGCGTCGAGGTTTATTTAAGAGCAAGATTGCACACAGATATCTCAAAATATTTTTTTCCTAGAGATAACAGTCTGCATCCTCGCACACCTGTCAGTACAGCTGCCCAACCTCACACTCCTCAAGTCTCAGAAGACTGGATATATAGGAAAACTTTGACATGATCCCAATAGTTTCTCTTTGATGCTTTGGCCAGTGACAATCTCAACAGACCAAGCCTTCCAGCACAGAACCAGTGGTGTTACTTGGTGCTGCTGCTCCTCCCTCCTCCAAGGTGTGCTAATTGTATCTGCAGCTATTTCTGAGCTGTGATCCTTTCCTAGAATGCTCCCCAAGCACAGGGCTGAGCTCTCAAGCCCTCTGCTAAGGTCATATCTGAGCTGGTTGGTACTTCTTACCCAGGCAACGACCAAAGTCAGCCAGAACATCCTCATACCCCTGAAGCCAATGACCCTTTTTAAGCAAATAAAAATCTAGTGTGGTCTGATCAATTAAGAAGTCGTATGTATTCAGACTAATACTTACTGGAACTGTGTTATAAATGAGGAAAGGATATTTTTGTTGTTTAAAAAAATGTAAGTGGCTAGGAGGCAAAGTACATTGAGAATTTCACTTTTAAGCCATCCAATTACTTTAGAGCTTGTATATACCCAAACACACACATTTCCACATCAGATCCTCACAGCTTGTTTCTCATTTCCTATCTTGTCCCACTTGCTCCAAAAAAAAATAGACTTTCTCTAAAAATACAATGCAGCTGATCCCTCAAGAAGCTTCTGCTATTTTTTGTTAAATGGCAGATGGCTCTCAATGTCTTAAAAACATTGCTTTCATAACTCAGTATTATGCTGAAACGCAGCAGATACTCAGAATATCTTTAGAATGGGAGTTTTGTCAACTTCCTTTATTTTGTCTCCTGTTAACTTTTTTTTTGTCTTGGTTTTAAACAAAGATTTTCAAATATCATCACAATCAACACCCATAAACTTTAGAGCTCCTCCAGTCCCTACAATTCTCACATTTACAAGGACTAACTACCACTTAAACCCTTGTAACTCCTCCATTTTTAATGGAGTATTTTGTATTTTCCCCTGATAAATCTGGGCAAACATAACATCCCCCTTCTCATCAATTAAAAAAGACCAAGTACCACGTATTAGGCACAAGTCCACGTTCTTCCTGCAATCCAGATGTCAACAGCAGACACATTTCCTGCTGGATTTAAACATCTTCTCTAAGATGCAGCTACTTCAGCCATTAGGTGGCATTTCATGATTTCCATCACCCAAATGCAGTCAGCACAAAGCCACCTCTTTAAGGATTACTCCTTTTGGCTCCTATCTCACTCCACCACAGCACCCACCACCTGTGTCATCTCTGGCATCATTCATTTCTTAGGGCTTCTCTGAAACCCCCAATACCTGTTTGAACACGTGCTGGACAACCCAAACAGAACAACCTGAAGTAAGAATGCTTTGATAGGTTTTCCTATTAACCCTCAAGAAGAACTTCAGCTCTATTCTTTGTTAATTAAGCTACTTCCAGCCACACAGACCAGGCAGCTTCAGTGCTCAGGGGGTTACTCTTCTGACTTTAGCAGGTACTCAGTCTGAGTTTAACCTCACTAATCCCAGCTCTTGTCACTCTGCGTGCAAGGAACTAGATGGCTTGTAACACCAGGGGCTAAAGATATGTCAGAAGGGCTGAGAACATCAGGCAAACTGCTTTTCAAAATATAATATATATAAAAATATAAATAAAATAACTAACTAAATATATATATATATAAAAAAATATAAAAATATAAAACTGCTATAGCCCAGAGAATCCTACAGTTCATGCATTTATTTAAATTCCTTATAAACTGAAGTAATTATAGTACCATTCTGTCTGGTTATTTTCAATCTGTGACACTATCCCTGCAGGTTAGATGTATGCACCCTTAAGTTCATTTGAAAAAGTAACATTTTCTTTTCCATTAAAAAAACCCAAAAAACCAACAAACCAATGTGAAACAATCTAACTCTTGTGAGAGCAACCTCCTCTAGGAAAAGTATTACTCTAAGCAGTTACAACTCCTAGTTTACATCTTAAAAACCAGTGACAGTGACACAGGATAGGAAGTGCTACGTAAAAACAAACAGGCTCAAAATGGTTCCTTCCATTTTTAAGAGAGGCATCAAGCTATTATTTGTACAATGCAGAAGCAGTGAAAACTTTTGCCACCACCAGGAAGCAAGGTTATGGTCTGAGGAGGTTCCATCAAAAGCTGTTAGAGGCTTTTATAATAATGTTCACCAAAAGTGAACAGTGACTCTGTTTTTTTTTTTTCATCCTATGCTAGGACTCAAATTATGTTCTTCCCATTTTTATCAAAAGTAATTTCAAGGGGTTAATAGAAGAGCAAAGATGGAAGTAATGACTCAGATAAAACTTCAAGAATAGAATGGACTAAAAGCCTTGTGTTTTAGAATGGCATTCCCTAAGAGCCATAAAACCCTGGATTTCACTGCTCTGGACTTGCATGAATTAAAAAGTGCATGAGCTGTCCCTTAGACACCAGTGAAATACCATCACTGCAGCATATTTTCAACACTTTAAAAACAAACTGCAGCAAAGAAAGTATAACAACATAGGTAAACACATTACATATATGTTTCCAATACTAAATATAATTTACAACGAGAAGAAAATGCAAGTTTTCCAAGTTTGTGGCTTTAGTAATGATTAAATGATTGACTCCCAAACACTATTTTGTTGAAAAAAGAATTTTGTAAAAAAAAGAATGTTACAGATAATGGTTACATGAATTAAAATGACAACACATTAAAGAATGTTTTCCTGCTACTAGTTTCATGTATTTAACAGCCTAAGGTAATAAAATCCTTTATTGAATGTAGATCCTTTACCCACGTAGAAGGGTAATGCTATCACAACAGTGTTGTGCTGCAGCTTCCCATCAGCAACAGAGCTTGTAATAAAATATCATAAAGACCACAAGCATTGAGTACTTTTTAAGTTGCCCTTGTCCAAGTTGAGCATCCATTCAAAAGCAACCATTAAATTGCTCAGCTCTGGTTACTGTGCAACCCCATGAACTGAGGATGTTCATTATCTCTGGACACTCAGGAGGGAATTACTCTCATGACATCAGTAAGGACCTACAGTGAGCTCCTCAGGGATCACACCATAAAAATACCTTGATTAACGTCCACATCTCTGCATTTCTGTAACTTCAAGTCTAACTCTGCATCCAGCCATGCTGGATTTATGTCAGGTTGTACATGATATGATTTCAGAGCCACTAATTCCATCAATTAGTGCTCTGACACATCTTGTATTGGTCTTGACAGAAATTCAGCAGTGGTAGGGCAAAACAACAGCTGACAGAAGACTTCTGCCTGTTTTCACTTCTAGTGACATGCCCAGCCTGAACATTGACTGGAGGTTACTCTTAATAAAAATAAGTCTGTTGGCCAAAAGAGGGATTGGCCTGTGCATTATTTGCATGGTGATGAGCATGGGAGAGCTAAAATAATGAAAATATTGACATATGAAGAGCTCTTGTTCAGGCTTTTTAAATTAAAAGCTGAATATTGAGTTTGTAGGATGAGGACGCACCTAAACAAAGGCCCTTCAGCCAATGATGAGGGTTCATATTTGCTTATTATTTTTAAAGGAATTGAAAACAGCATCATTTAGGAGTACACGCAATAGAAAGTAATACAGTGGAATTCAAACACTTTGGTACATTTTATGAACAACCAGAGTCAGAATATCTGCAGTTACACTAAATAAACATAATGCTCTTCTGTCTTCTTTTAGTTTCAGGATCACATTGAAAATATTACTCTTTCTACATGCAAAAAAAAAGACAAGACAGAATTATCCTTAAAAAACCCAAAGCTTTGCAGGTTTCTCTGGTTATTTAGCATTTTAATCATGATCTGAGAACTTCATAACAATATTTATCAAATTCCTGTTGAAATTAATACACGTACAGGAAAATTAAAAACTTGTCAGTTTATCACCTGGAGTCACAGAAAAGGTTTTTGTCATTCTTTATCTGTCAGATAAAGATCATCTACACCCGAGTTAATGAACAACAATAGATAGGAAATGCCATTCTTTCCAGGGCAAGAAAACAACATAACTGACAATAGTTTGCAACTATTTTTAGATCATACATATGCATGAGCTGCATAGTTCCAGCAACAACCCATGACTTAGTATCAAAAAATAGGTCAGAGCGGTGAAGTACCAGATGTTTGACACACAAATAAGTAGAAGTTAAATCCTCTGGTGCACTTGACCACTCTAGAACTAAAAGATGAAGTATAAAGTACAATGAGTCTATCGATAAGGACAGAAATCACCTCCAGAAAACCAGAGACCTTCACTTTGGAGAAACTACCAAAATTCAACCTCATCTTTGATTAATAATCCCATCTCAAAGCCAGCCGGCGAGTTAACAGAGATCTGGTAAAACAGACTGACCAGGAGAGGATTGCCAGAGCGCTGGAGGAGGCGAACAACAGATACAGACATTGGGCTCCACTCTAGAAGGCAAATTTGAGGGGTTCTGATGGTTTTAGGGGGGTTAAAACCTATTTTCCTATGCAAGCACATATCTCTCATTGCTGCAGAAACTGGAAGCTAATGCCTCAGGAAACAAACATTTGTCACCCTGGGCTTCTTGTTGATCAGCATTTCCAAGAATTTGCATTAGGAATGAGAAACTATAATTGATATACTAGAGTGGAAAAGAACTGCAAGTCCCTTAAACA
>VYZX01003246.1:29937-43966 GCA_013401335.1 Brachypteracias leptosomus
GGTGGGCTCAGAAGTATTGGTTCACTGTAGGTACTACTAGAAAACTCCCCCAAATACATGAAACTGCAGGAAATCCAGAGTCTTTCCATCTGCAGAAGCCACTTGGATGGAACAGGTCTACCTCCCTCTGCACAAAGATGGCCCTAAAACACTTTGCACTGTGAAAGCTACACCTCGAGGCATCTCCTTCCATGGTTTCCCAGTGTCATTCACCACAAGTGGAAACAATGGAATGCTAGTTCAGAGTGTTGTAAACTTCACTAATCTACATTTCACTGCAATATTTAAGTAACTTTTTTTTTTCCCTGAACAGTTTGGAAAAATTGTATTATCATCTAAGTATAACATTCCTCAAAGAGATGGAAAGGAATGTAATTAAAAAATACCTAAGTCATTTGGAAAATCATAAGTGAATTTAAAACACTAATAACAAATAATTAAAATACATTAAGTGCATAGAGTGCAAAGGAAGACAGATTTTAAACCCTTTTGAGAAAAGTGATGCCTTCTCTTCAGCTACATTAATATAATTTAGAGGAGCAAAGGCTTGTGCTTTTCATGGCTCAATTCATTTAAATGGGAAGTTACAATCTAGGGAAATTTCAAATCAAATTTTACACCAGCAGAGCTCAACCTCTCCTCTATTACTAACCATATAAATAAGAAGAACTCCCTTTTTCTGCTATAGAACAACTACTGAAACACCATGTAAAATACGGAATCAACTTCTTCAATCATTAGCATTCATTAAGCCACTGTATCATTGCCTCACAAGGCAAAAATGTGCATTAATTTCCCTCAGGTTCTCTTGATTTTCTCCTCTGGGTTCGTTGTTTTGACACTACACTGGATCTTGCTTTGTGTCTATATTATAGTTCTTAAAAGAACTGAGGATAAGAATGGCAGAGACGTTACCAAGGTGCAGTTCAGGAGAGTAAAATGATTTTCTGCTTCATTGAAACACTTTCAAATTACAGCAGTAAGGGCCCAAACTTTCCATCTGGTGAGGGTTTACTCAGCTATATGACCACAGCTGGTAGCTGCAATTTGGTCCTACCTAGTAGATACAAGCAGCTGATTGGGAAGATTGTGTTATTCACAGCTCTCTTGTCAATCCCCACCTAAGCACAGCACAGTAACTGCTTTGTCCAGGCTGTTTTACTGCCTCAACACAGCTTTGTACTTTGTCCTCGATTTAGAACCAGTTCCTCAGCTCCCTTCTCCTTGTTCTAATAGCTGAGAGGAAAATTAAGATCAAGACAAGCAAGAGAAATAGCTGATTATCATTTGCCACTTCTTGTCTTCTGATTTTGGATTTTTCCAAACACAAGTAGCAAGGTGCAGGCTTCCAAATACTCTTCTGTTAAATGAATACCAAAAAAAAGTTTCATATAGGAAAGACACACCAGCAGGGTCATAAATTCTCCTAGACATATTAAATTTCTTAAACACTTCCTGACCATTAGAACTCTGCTGAATTTCTCTTGCATAAACAGTTCCAGGAAGCCTTTGCTGTTATCCATAATAATTTGTATAACGGCAGATAAAACATTCCTACTTTCCTAACATCATTTCTACCTCTCTTACCTTCTCTGGTGCACTGCCTCTTTGACTTCTTCTATCACTCAGGTAAACAATCTCCCCTCCTTCAAGAGAGGAGCAGAATTGATTTTTGTCATGATCTTCCATCCTGCCCCTTCTCCTTCTTTCTGTCATCTCCCTTTGGAGTAAAGAAGCTACTACTTGTGTTTGCACAGGAGTGAGCACAAATGGGACTTCATTCTGCTCATTATTCTAACAAGTGAGACAAACCCATTATTGCTGAGATGAAAGCATTACTACTCCATGTAGAAGCACACCCTACCAGACTGCTCTCCTAATAACTGACATACCCCAGTGTAAGCACAAGGCTCCCAGTCCCAGCACAGGCTCTTGGCACTGGTTCAGGGGAAAAGGAATGGGACAAGAGCTTCCCTTTCTTGTGAGCACTGTGAGCACGACAGAAAAGGAGCCACAAAGTCACTTCTGATGCTCCCAGTCATTATCTTCTGGTTTTAGTGATGACTTCATAATAAAGTTTCCGAATAATATATATTACTAGAGTGGCTTTTTTTTCCCCCTTGAGATTAGAAAAGAAACTGTTTTAGAGTGAACTTCAACTAGAGAATCTGCAAGCAACAAATCATCCTGAGAAAAAAATTTTAAAACATTTTTAAATGGGAAAAACAACTGAGTATGGTCAATGCTTTTAGTTTAGCATGCAAGCCTACCCCAGGAGAACACATACTTTACTACCCACCACAAGATGAGTCTCAGAATCAATATCTGGGACTATTTTCTTCCCCCTCTTCATTTATTTGTCAGCATCCAACAGCTTTTCTCCTCTGTAACTGTAGCTGCTGCACACTGAGCATTACAGAGAGATTGCTCTGTCTGAGCTCTCCTGGAAATCTGATCTGGGGGGACAAACTGGGAAAACTGGCATTGGGGGCTGAATTGTATCGTTTTCTCATCCAAGCAATATACAGCATAGGCAAAAGAAATACTTTAACTAGCAAACTGTGATGACTTGGAGCAAATCCACAGGCCTCTCCTATACAGTTACTATCTAAAGAGCATTAGAAATAAGAGATGATTCAATGTGTGCTCTGAATTCCTAAGAGAACAAAGAGAGGGCTGGAAGTTCCCTGTGTCCTCCCTGCACTCAATGCAAATTCTGCACAGTCAGGCCACCATTGTGCTCAGAACTGAACAGGACTCATTTTAATTATGTAAGAGTTTGCTATAATCTGATTCCCAGGCATTTATTTTCCATATTTTCTTCTTTCATGTCTGTGAGCTGCAGAAGAGCAAGTTTACTCAGAAGTTAGTGGTTTTAACCTTGAGAAAATGCCATTTTATTGAGAGTCTTGGTTACAGAATTTTGCTTTCTTTTTTTGTCTGACGGTGTGGAAGTGAAAGAAAAAGCAAGAGCAAATTCCAGGAGGAAAAGGAAATAATGGTGCCCTCAGCTCAGGACCATGAGTCTGCATTTCAGAAAAATGCCCCTGCTGCCTGGGCTGCTTTCACCCAACACTTTGACCTTGTGCATTTATCTCAAAGTGCTTGAGATGGTCTTTGTCTCTGGTTCCAGAACACCCAGTAGAACTTCACATTTTGCTGCAGTGGTACTGCTTTATATGCAGCTTGCATTTCATCCCTTTCAGCTGGTTAAATCCACGGGGAAAGCTTTTCTTCTCTTAAATACAAACTTCTCCATGCTTTTTTGTGAAGTTGACTGCTCCATAACTTTCAAGAAATCCTAAAAGTGGTTCCTTCTCAGAGTGCTTGAGTATCCATCTCCTTTACATAAAGACTGCACTGGAACGCAGTAAGAGGTTTTCTATTAGTGTAGAAGTGTCTCATTCATCTATTAGCTTAAAAAAAGATAAATTTTGGAAAAAAGGCTTAGCTTGTCTAAAAAGATTTCTTATCAAACCATTACAAAGCAGCCTTGAAGAGTACTACTATTCTGTGGAAAAGGACTTTTATTAACAAAAAAGTTCCAGAGCTCTTGACATCAGCATTATATTATTTTAACCAAAGGAAAAGCAGCGTGTGTCTGGCTGGAGAAAGCAGCCATGGTTTTATTATTCTGGTATCCAACAGTTTGGAGGATTTTGTTCATTTTCTGCTTTAAGATAATATATTTAATCTCTTGATAATTTTATATCATTTCCTCTTATAAACACCTGTACACCTGGAGGCTACAGGTACAAATATTTTTGAAGGACAAAGCTTTCCAAAATGAAACACTATTTTGAAACAGATCATCACTTATCCCAAAATTTATAAAGAAAATTGTGTCCTTTGTTAGTTATTCTAATGCTGGCCCTGAAGATGCCATGCAAACTTGGAACAGAACTCACACAGTTTAATTAAACAGTCATGCAAATAGCAGAGATGGACAACACAAAGAGAAAAAAAGGAGTCCTAACTTGCCAAGACCTTTTAGAAGGGGCAGGTAGATGCACTTCCTAGAAAGAGAAGTGCTCAGAATAAAAAAGCATCACAGTTTGAGCATTGTAAATGTAGCACTGAGACTGCTGAGGTGCTTTTCACACAGCAAAAAAATACTCAAATAATTCTGTGAATACATAACATCTCTTCACAGCCAAGAATTGGGGCTGGTTTGGGAGTATTTCAGAAGTGACTGTAATTCTAACCAACAAAACCTGTTGTACTTTGTGCAGAATACTGGGAATAGAATGAAGCAAGCGACGG
Source organism: Brachypteracias leptosomus (assembly GCA_013401335.1). Taxonomy (NCBI): domain Eukaryota; kingdom Metazoa; phylum Chordata; class Aves; order Coraciiformes; family Brachypteraciidae; genus Brachypteracias; species Brachypteracias leptosomus. The sequence continues at coordinate 34,201 of VYZX01003246.1, forward strand.
TGGTGAGAATATTATAGATGTTTGGATCTTTTAATTAAAAAGACAGGAAATCATTGGGTTTTACAATACAGCTTGAAGGCAGGTGTTCAATGAAGAAGACATCTAATCTGATGCCATATAAATGGGATCAAGAATTAAAGCAGTCCTGGTAGTTTTAAGACATTTATAAGAAGGAGCAATAACTTCAGATGATGATTAAAGTCAATATAAGATGAATACAGGATTGAATTTTTAAGAACTTGCACCTACAGTACTTCACTTAATAAAAATAATTGTAAGCATTTTGCAAATTATTCAAATCCTCAGTCATGATAAACAGACATGAGGTGATTGACAAAGTAAGGGTGAGGTAGAGAGAAGAAAAAAAAACCCTGAAATACCCCCATGGCTGTAAGGCTAGAAAAGAGTTTCTGCACAGACTCTAGAAAAGTGCTGAGCTCCTGTTCTTTTTCCCTCAATTGGTACAAATAAGCAATTTTGAAGGCACTGCTTAATATCACCAGCATATTCATGTGTCTAAGGGCCACCATTCCACTCCTCTGCCAAAAGGAGAAACAGTAAAAAAGAGGAAATATCTATAGAAGGGGACCAAGATCCTGGAAACTCACAAGGAAACAGCACTTACCATACAGAGAACCATGGGTTTAGAACAACCACAAAGCAAAGAAACCCTAAATGAGGAGCTCTCCTATTTATCCAGAGTGATGCAGTGAAATGAGAGAACATCTGAGGAGCAGCATTTCATTTGCTTTTGAATCTCACCAGTCATTCACAAGCAAGCTCCTGGTTTAATGTGAATGACAGCAAAGAAACCTGAGCAAGTACAGCTGGATGAGCTACACAAATGATCTTCACACCTGTATATACTTACAGCAGTTCTTCACATTTCACAAATACAGACAGCCATCCTTTATGGAAATTAAACCTCTTCTCTTACATCTGTACATCCAGTTTTTACACTAGAGTTCAATTATTTTGACTGTAAGCTACATTATGTTCAAATTGCCAATTAAACAATTCACACTAAGCCTCAGATCAGCAAGATGATAAGCTTATAGTTTATCTGTCAGAACATCCCAGTTTGGCACATGCTTAGTTGGGCTCTTTCCAAATATCAGGGCTCTTTGCATGTGAGAAGCTTGCCTTAATTCACAGCTCACATGCAGTGTGTCCCAGTAATTACAGCTGCCCTAACAAGCTAAAAAAAAAAGGCTGCATCAGATAGAGGATGTGTAACTACCACAGTCAGAATAAACACAGTTCTGTTCCCACCTCCTTCTACGACTATCTCTGAGTTATGTTCTTTTACTTACCTCCCTTCCCACCGTTTACAAGCACATGAAGTGTTTACAAAATCTAACTTACTGAGACAAAATTACACAACAATATATGGCCTGGTTTATTTCAGATGTTCACCTAAACTGGAACATCCAAATGGAAATGGGAAAAGCTACAGTATATTATTAAAATAAGTCTGATACATCATCTTTCCACCAATAAGTCTAATTACATGTAACATAAGGACTTTGCAGTTTATCTCTCTGGGAGGTAGCAGTGGGTGAAAGTTTCTCAAATGAGTTCTGTTGAAACTGATAGAAGCTTAAAGGCACAGATTTGTTTTAAATTAAAGTAACAGTAATCTTGCCAACATTACAATTAATTAATTCACATCTTAAAATGGGCATTTTCTAACATGAATTACATGTAAATATATATTGACTTATACACAGAATCACAGAATCACAGAATGTCAGGGATTGGAAGGGACCTCAAAAGATCATCTAGTCCAATCCCCCTGCCGGAGCAGGATCACCTAGATGAGGTTACACAGGAACATGTTCCTGAAAGGCAAAAGAACCTCTAGAAAAGCACTGCAATGAGTTCTCTCTGCACGCTTCAGTCAAGGGAGATTCAAGTCACTCAATAGGTAGCAAAAAAGCCACCAGAAAGCAACAAAGCTCCACTTATAGAGGGATTTGCAAAGAGATTGCAATAAAGAGAAAAAAGTTAATAAGGCAGCAAATATCGTTTCCAGGCTGCCAGGGAATTTGCCTGGGGCACAGTAAGGCAGCAGCACTGCTGGATATGGTGTAGGAACAGGAGCCCATCCCCTGAGTACCCACAGATGTCACACACTGAGAAGGGACCAGAGCACCTCACTGGGAAAGAAAAAGCAGGTGTTGAGAAAATGGGGCTTTTGCTACATGGGTGAAGCAGCAGCTCAGGAAAGGACTTCTGTCCTCATCTAAATTCATCATTCAATGCAGCAATATCAGCAACTTCCTATCTTCAAACTGGGAGAGCAGCAACCCAGAGGAAGCACCTGCAACTGGGTCCCATATTCCTAAAGACCAAGCATATCCAGACAAGGAATCTGAAAACAGGAGTCAAAATAATCCCACTTTTAACCCTCACAATGAAATGAGCAAACTAGTTAAAGAATTTTCGCCCATGGAACAAAAAAAAAGGGGGGTTTCTGCATCACGGAGGTAATAAATCATTGAATATGGAGAAAAAATAGTGCCATTATTTTTAAGAGCTAAGATATCAACGAATATATTTTGCTAATGAACCCTTTTAAATTAATAAATGTGCAAGAAATAGTACAATTTAGTATGGGAAGTCAAATTAGGAAAGCTCATTAAAATCTGTAAATCTGTTACAGACACCTAGTGTTGAATAATTCATCAACTGTTTAACACATTTACTTAAAAAAAAAAATCCCATGTAAATGACTTTTGTCACTGGCCTAATTCTATTTTTTGTTTTGTTTTGTGAAGGGATTCTTTTTTCCTAGCACAACTCTGAAAAGTTTAATTGCAATTTGATTAACATGGAGCTTTGCTAATTAAATCAGCTGAAGGAGATTTAGGCTGACATTGTGCTAGGTGCTCAAATTAAGGGACTGTCCCATTGCATTAAATATAGTGCATTTATCATAGATAAACTAACAGGCTGTTAATTTGAGCTGGCAGATAATGGAGGGGGAAAATGAATCTTTACAGTATTGTGTGTAATAGATACACAGCTCTTTTACTACTAATTGTAGCTTTACAGGTTTCTGAACAATGAGAAATGGTTTTAATAATGTTGCTTTCAGTTTGAAATGAGAAGAATAAAATTGCTCACTAATACTCTGCTTATGTGAAGGTATCAGCACCAAAGATCCACACATACTTCAGTGTTGAGAGGCTGACTGTTAGTAAGTAAGAAAACTTAAAAATAGTCATTTAAGTTTAGAAACCTTTGCCTGGAGAGTGGTAATAAAAAGTAAAGAAATGGATGATATAGTATCTAAATAAAACCTTGGCTCTAATCTTTATTATCTGGACATTATCAGCTGGATGGTGACATTCAGTTAATGTAACATGTACAAGTTTCATGAACTCACTTGCAAGTTCCTTTAGTTCTCAAAGTTTCTTGGCACTGCCAAGTATCCATATCATTCTGGTTTCAAAGTTATCAATACAAAAAATTATCAAGTCAGTTATTAATAATATAGGTCTAAAAATTGTACTTGAATTTCTCCACTGGAGGTCCAAATACCAAGCAAAGAGATATCCAGGCAAGTAAAACTGCCAACATCCTTTACTGTAATTGAGCAGAGTCAACAGAGAACTTCATCAACATCCCACCATCAGGTCATCACCCCAACAAATGTTAGCTATGGGCACTCACAAGCTGTAGCAACCAGCACAGCCCAAAGTCACACATGTAAAGATGCCAAGGGGTCACTCCACAAAGCCCACGCTGCTGTGCACAGAGATCTCACAGCTGAACACGGCAGCAGGTACAGACAGGAGAAATGCAATACACACACCAGTGTGGCTCCAACACATTAAACACACTTGGAAGTTTCTGCCCCTCTCAGTTCAGATAAAATACATCACAACTGCAGCACTGGAAATGCATTTGGAATTGATTTGCCAGGTCCATACCTGAACCTTAACGTCCAATTGGTTAGCTCAGCCAATTAAAGACAACATCAAGGAGCATCTTCTCCTTTCTTTTTTCCACTGCAGTAAGCTCAAGACAGGCTGTCACCACCAGCCCCTCTCTCCTTGTTCATGCCAGCACCAGTGATTATGTACAATCAGTCCCTGAGAGAGAGGATGAGGGTTTGGGTAAAGCTCCAGCAAGATGGTTTGCGTGCCAGCAGCGTGTCCCTCGGGAAGCGTATCCCTGAGTGCAGGGGGAGACAACACTGCTCTGATGGCAGATTAACTGCTGCCTGCTCACAGAACTGCTGACTCCAGAGCACCAATGCTGCTACCTAAGTCATTCCTATCAAAACAGCTGTGTTCTCACTTGGAAAATCAACCCCTCCTCTCACCAAGATGAGGTAACACAAGAGCAGTCAGTCCAGTGCATATCAACAATGCTCACATTTTTGAATAAGAAAATCTCTTGCTCTCCTCGCTCTCCTTCCAAATGACTGGGTGAAAAAGAAGAGCAAAAGCCCAACAGTGGAGAAGAGAAGGCTCTGCAGGGACCTTCTTGTGGCCTTCCAGTATCTGAAGGTGGCTACAAGAAAGCTGGGGAGGGACTTTTTAGGATGTCGGGTAGTGGTAGGCCTGGGGGGAATGGCTCAAAACTAGAGGTGGGGGGATTCAGATTAGACATTAGGAAGCAATTCTTCCCCATGAGGGTGGGGAGACACTGGCACAGGTTGCCCAGAGAGGTGCTGGAAGCCCCATCCCTGGAAATTTGGAAGGCCAGGCTGGATGGGGCGCTGAGTAACCTGCTCTAGTGGGAGGTGTCCCTGCCCATGGCAGGGGGGTTGGAACTAGATGATCTTTAAGGTCCCTTCCAACCCTGACGATTCTATGATTCTATGATCTTAGGTCAAGAGTAGATATTAGCAAGGATATTTATAGATAAATAAGACTAAAACTTAATTAAGAATCTGTATCTAAAATGAATACTATTTAATTGTTAAGTTTTGCTAGTTTATGATACTAATGCTAAGAGTAGACTCACATGTGGTGCTTTCTCAGCTACATATATAGTCAATATAGAAAGCCTGCATGCTTCTAAAACATTAAAGTTCCATAGTTAAAGATTAATTTTTTGTAAAGTACATCCTAACAAGCACACGAGGTGCTCCCAATATACTCTACAAAGACTTAGCAGCAGAAAGTAAAATAATTGCATGTTAGCTTACAAGAAGGAAAAACTAATAAGGGTTATCTGCCTAAGAATGCACTATAGATTTTCAAGAAAGGTCAGAGACCTTTTCAAGACTAGACTCACTATTAAAATCAAAATACATTATTAAACTAAACTTGAGGCTTCATGCAACTAATACCCTGGGGTGAACTGCTGCTCGCCTAGTTTTCAGGTTTGTAAATACCTACAACTATGGTCTTGGTTAATTCATTTGCCTTGCAATAATTATTCATTATTACAGCTATCAGCCAGTCAACACTTTAAAGCCATTCTCACTCATGAAGGTATCTTCCACCCAGATCAGTCCTCCAGCCCTTTCAAAGTAACCTAAATCAATAGCAGGTAGCTGCTAACTGCACATGGCAGTGCTCGCTGCCTTTCTCCTACGCAGCACCTCTATATTAAACCACCACATTACTAAGAAACCACAAAATTGCTAAGACTAAAAACTTGCCACAAGATGACAGTGATTCCAGCTTTAAAAGGGAGTAGGGGCAAACCAGCAGGCATTAGAAAAATGTTATTAGCCTAGAAACTCCCCCAAAACCTTCCTATTACACTACCCAGAGAAAAAAATTTATCATACATGATAGATGGGTGGACAGGGTGTCAAATCCTCTTCTCAGAATAGCTTCCAGAGGATGCTAAGGCATTCCTGCAAGAAGATCTTCAAACATACCTTGACATTACATAAATTAGACCTTTGGAAGAGATCCAGCCGTTACAGAAATAGTCCACAAGTTCTGAGCTGCTTCCTCTCCATCAGCTGGCATTTTGCAGTAGGTAAGTACAGAAATAAGGCAAACCATTATCATTTGCAGAAGTGATTAAAAAGTTCTTGCTGGATTTCACACAATAGCTGGTGTTTTTCAGACACTAACACGTATTCATGCAAAACCAGAGTTGTTACTTTAGCAAAGCTGACATAACGTGTGCTAAAACTGAGGATATATTTCATTCTTCTACTGGAAATTTAGAGAAAATTTCTTCTTGAAGAAACCTTATCATGCCATAAACAACCAATAAAGCTTCCAAAATACGTGCTTGCACATAGTCTGGGATCTGACAAAATCCCTGTGTGGGACCCTAACCCATGAAGGGCAAACAACAACAACAAAAATACAAAACCATGCACAAGTCTTCAGACTGAGAGGATGACCCACTCCAAGATTTACTTACTATAAATTCCCTACCAATATTTATGCTTTTCATAGTTATTCAGCTCCACACATTCCTGCTTCTCTCTCTCTCTGCACACTCTCCATTTCCCTGATCCTTGCTCACAGAGGTGTGTGATTATTAGCAGGACAGACTTCCCCTTTCACTTTGATTTTCAGTCATATGTTATTAGCTTTAAATATTCTTAAACAAAGATAAATTAAGGTAGTGATAATGTTAATGTACTATTAACTTTTGGACAAACCTAAAAAACAAAAAAAAACAAACAAAAAAGAAAAACAAACAAAAAAGAAAAATAAAAAGTAATAGGCTTTTAAATTCAGATTGTCTTTTACCTTGTAATCCATTTAGAGTCATAACTGATGCCTTCTCTCTTCCGTGGTAGGTTGATGGTCTATTTTAAGAGTTTTAATTTCTCTTTACAAACCTTTTTCAGCTGGCTAATGCAGTTTAAAGCCCTGCATTTGTCACTCTGGCAATGGCTGGTTCTGGAGGCACTGTTCTGTTCTGCTCATTAGCTGCCCACTGATCATGAAACACTCAGAGCTCTCATCTTTACCTGGTCTCTTCACTCTTCACCTCTGCTTCTCAGAGCTGTGGCCTTAACTTCCAATCTTTATTGAAGTTTCTGGTGTCTCAGGCCTGGGACTCAGGATGGGACTGCACAACTTACTTGCACCAGCAAACAACTGCAGTTTCAGATCTGACACTGCATCACTAACAGAGCAGCAATACCAGCTGCTTATGGGGATTTTTGAAGCTATTTTCCTTGGCACACTAAACTTTTCTGTTGTGTTTTGTTGGTTTTTTTCCTTTTAAACCCATGCTGGATAAAGCCATGCAGCAGTCTCAGCCACCTATTAGGATAATCTTGCTCACAAATGACAAATTCTTTTTTTTTGCATGGGTTCAACTAGATTCCCCAGGAAGTTTTCTGTCACCTACATGACAGGTAGCATGGACTTCAGACCCTTCTCCACCACCTTGTATTCAGGTTGTGTATGTTATTTCCCTCTGCTTCACCCACGAACAAAGTGAGCAAAGACTTGGCAGTCATGGTGTGCTCACACAGAAGGAGTCTCTCAGAATCATGGAGAGAGTAAAGAGGAACTCTGTCACTCACCCATTGCTTTCTCTGAGGAGTTTTTGTATGAATAACTTGATGCAGGCAGTACAGAGTAGAATAAACAGGAAACAGGACAGACCTTGAGTTTAAGAAGAGCTTACAACATAATTCTACACCTGTAGAACTTCATCTTTTTTGTAACTGTGACTGAATAAGTGTCATTTTGCAATTTGGGAAACAGCATTATCTGTAGTAACACTCAAACATTTAGACCCCAGAAAAACAGGAGTGGAACATAATTGGGACAAATCCATAAAGAAGTCACATTAATTTGGGAACTATGTAAAATCGAATCAGATTTGGTTCTAAGGAAGCACCTCAATTAACTACTTCCCACTACTCTTATTGCATTACTCTTACCAATCAACCACTCCGTATTTAAAGCAAGAACTTGCTAGAAGTCCAAGAATTTTCAAGATATTTTGTAGAAGACGTAGAACAAGGAAACATTCCGTGTATGCTGAAAACATATTCTGAGTTTTAATCTCTTTTCATGAGTTGGTGCTTCATAGAGCTGAGAACAAAGAGCACTTACAACTACAGCTGAGCTTGTCTGACTTAAGTTTGATTTAAGATAAGCAAAGTTTATATTGTTTCAGAAGATAAGCAAAATCTAATTGGACAAAAGCAGCACAATCATCAACGGAATAAGGTGTCTCATTGATAAATGTATTGTTATTTCCAAGCCTTAGAGATTAAAGCTATTAATTTCTGGTTTTGTTTTTCCTATAATCAAGGCTTGCAGATAAACAGGTGGGAGAGAACTACTTCTAACAAACACGGTAAAAGCAAGATAAAGGCTCCATTATCATTTGTTGCTGAAAAACTAACAGCTCAGATATTCTTTTTGCCTTACCATCTAAAATTCAATTATTATTGCAATCTATTAGTTATTTGTGCAACAGTAGTGCCCAGAGGATTGAAATCCTGATGTTGATATCGAGGCCCTTGTGTGAAAGGCACAATTCCACTATGAAAAGTAACTATTTCTGCCCTACATTGCTTCACAAAGAAGCTACAAGGGGAGCACGAGAGACATGCCCAGGTGCAGGAGCTTGCTCAAGGTGGGAGAGCAGGTCTGCAATAGAGCTAAGGACAGGAATCAGCTCTCTTGGTATCAACAGGAGTACTCTATTGACTGAAATAAGCTGATCAAGTGTGAGAAAAAGGACACGTCCGTTTTACAACGAAATTATTGGTAAGCAGATAAACATTTCAATGGTATGTTTATAATTAGTAATCCTCCTTTCTGCAGCCTTTGAGAGCTGACGGTGCGATGACAGCTCCACTAGATAAGAAGTCTTCTATTTCCTAAAGCAGGTACGACAATTACAGTTCCCTTGTGCATGTGAAAGCTCCTTGATTTCCAAAATCATTTCTTTCAGGAAAACTACTTATTTGTAACCTTGACCACCCATACCCATGCAGTGTTCTTACTGAATGGCACTCCTGAATTCCCAGGCTTTAGATCTTCCTGTGTACTAGTACTACAGGGGACACTGCTTTAATGAACTAACATTTCTAGTACTTTTCAGTAGAGGACATTATGTGACTATAATAGCAATTCAAAACATTAAAAGTGTCTTCATTTTTATTAGGTATTATTTTAAACCAACCAAACGAAAAACCACCAAGCCATCAACACACAACAACCACCACCAATCCTTGTAGACCACAGCCAGGAGAAATCACTGAGAACTCTCAATCAGAAATTAGGAATTTAGGAGCAGCTGGGATATTCTCATGCAAAATTTCCATGTTGACAGCTGCATATGGAAATTTTTACTTGCATTAGAGCTACATATTTTGTGTTATGGTTTTACTATATCACTGTGGAGCATAACCCACCTCAAAATACAGCATCCTTCCCTTCTATCTTCAAAAAGATTGACCCCACTTGCTCTTAGAGGATTTAAACCTACAAAATACTTTATTCTTTCCTACATAGTGTATATAATGTGTAGCCACAACTGAGGTTCTATCTTGAAGTAATATTGGAAGTGATGACAATATGGGCTAGTCTCTTCTCTCTTAGCAGTCCTCAAACAAATTGTCCTGCTAAGAAAGTCTGTGTTTCCTGTGCACTGAATTCTTTATTTGGAGGGTTTGTATTAATTAGAACTAAGTGTTAGAAAGAGAAGTTAAATTGTCCTCTGAGCGCTTGTCAATTATAAACAAAAATATATAATGATGTGTAAGCAGCAAGCTCCACATACAGCTATTCTTTTTCTCCCAACACCACATATTACTACTGCTATTTACAGAAACCTTGCATGCTATTAAAGCGGGGAT
>VYZX01003257.1:5892-18772 GCA_013401335.1 Brachypteracias leptosomus
GAGACACACTAGCCTCAAAACAAAACACCCAAACCAACAACCACCACCAAAACAAACAAACCTAAAGCAACCTCTAAGAGTGAAGAATTGCTGAAAACCTGTAGTCTTGCAGATAGACAAATTAGATCTTAGGTGATAGATCAAGTTTCAGAAAACCAAGAAGTTTATCTCTGAAGGCAGAAAGGAACAAAGGGAACAGACAAGGGGGAGATGGCTCAGACTGTAGAAAGAGTCAAAAAAGGGCTCTTAAGAAACCTGTGTAGTGTGGAAACAGGCTACATGTCTCCAGGAATCTGTATATCTAGGAGCTGCTGTTGCATATATCAATCATGGTCAATTCCCCATAATTTCCAAGCAATGCATGCTATGGTACACACAGACGGCTATCAACTACTGCTCCCAAGATAATCATCAGAGATAGGAACCTGCTGCTTTTTCCTGTTGTTGGCTTGGTTATAGGGGCTGGGTTGTTGGGGGTGTTTTTTTGCAATAAATCTTAGTGGCTGCTTACAGGCTGACCCTTTAGATATTTTTAAGATACATATCAGGAAAAACCCAGTTATACTTGGCTGGTATGTTGCCCACTCTTCTTTAGTCTCCACGGAAGGTACCATTCATCCTTTATGGAGTCACATTTTAGCGAAAGAACAACGAAAGAAAACTGATCGGTAAACAAACCAAGAGCTCAGGCATGTGACCGAGTTCCCGCCTATCAGCTGAGCCACAGGAACTGACCTTGCCTGCTCTGGCTAATGTAGAGGTTAGATGCAAATGGCTTAAGCTAATCTTCACTGCCTGAGAGCTGCAACAAGTCACACGCCACAGCTCACTTCTACAGCTAAGCAAGCACTGCCTATATTGTTATATCACACTATCAGAATAGCAAAGAGCATCAGCTGGAGGTGCCTACAGTCTGCCCCTAAAACAAAGGTGAAGGCATGACTTACTGCATCTGTACATATGATTATGAGAAAAAGAGCTGTGTGACAGCAACCATAACAATTCAAAACAGAAGCAATCAAGAGCGTTATCTTGGAAAAGGAGTGAACAGAGACCCTTGTCTCCCAGCTCAAAACTTGTAGGTAAGATGAACTTGAAATTTTTCTGCTGTTATGGTCTCATCTGTGTTTGAAAGGTACAGGATTTTGCATGTATTTTTAAAATAGGAAAGATCTTACCAAAAAATACATCTTACTTGGCTAGAAGCTTTCACAAAAAGATAATAGATCAATGGATAACTTTTGAGTGAACAAAGAGCTTAATAATGTTGTGTGATTCACAATACTTTCTAGCATGTATTTTTTCTACCATTTCTTAACGTGACAAATGCCAAACCCCCTGATGTTATGAGTTCAGTCTGATTTTAACAAGTGCCATGACTCAAAATTGCCTCAGTGAAGGAAATGGAATAACAGCTTATATCGTTCTGTATTCTCTGTACACAAGCATGCTTACAGTATAAGCCGTAGCTTCTATGCTGGAATAAGAAGGCCTTTGCCTGAATGTTAGAGCAAATGTAGGTGTTTTAAACAGCTGAGTCTGCCTGAAAAAAATGCAGATGCCCTCCGTTAGCTTTTAATTTACTATGGTACGCTTGCCAACCCAAAGATTTATAAAATATATCGACATACAGAGCTAGTATTTACCTGGGAGCCAGGAAAGTTCATTCCTAAAACTCCCCCAGTGGCTCGTGCCTGATCTCCATCAGAACACTAGATGGAGCTCTGGCCTTGTAGCATCACTGGCGCAATTTAGTTACAGCTGTCAAGTGTAATTCCAATTAGTCACATGCAAGCAGCCAGATCAGTGGCTTGTTTAATGTCTTTAAAAATGCTAAACAGTACGTTCCTGAAAGCCTTTTTTTTTTTTTAAAAAAAAAAAAAACCCTGCACATATCCCTAANACATATCCATGAAAGCTTCTGGAATGTAAGCAGAAGACTAGGAGAAAAAAAAAAACCAAAACCCAGCTCAACAAGTACAGTACTCTGACAAAACTACCTCCGTATTAAGGATTTTATTTATTTCATCTGTTGTAGTAAGAAATATCTGGAAAAAAAGACTTTTATATCATGTGTGCTGCTATAGAGCAGCTGATGCTCTGAACTATGAGAGGAAAAAAAATCCCTAAGTTCTATTTCAGCAGCTCTCCTGCAAGATTCCAAGGAAATTTCAAGTGTAATTTCATGTAGAAACAAAATAACTTCATTTAAACTCTCATCTTAAATACTTCACAGTAATTCCACCAAATAATGACAGGGGGAAAAAACCACAACCATATCTTACCCATTAAAAAAGAGCATACCACATACATTAAAAAAAAGGTTTCAAAAGATAAGAGAAGGTTGTGCACCTTACCAGAGGAAATTGGTAACGTGACCGTCCACAACTCTGTATAAGATAAGGCAGGCTACACTTTGTAATGAGACATAATGGATCAGCTGTATGGAGTCAACTGGGAAGGATTCTCCAGTATGTAATTTCCTGTCTACAGCTGATTTTAACCAAATTTACATGAAAGGAAATCTCTTAAGTAGTTAAACAGACCTTTTTTTTTTTTTTTTCTACAAACAAGATTATAAACTACTTGCAGCTTTCACAGCCCTGCATCACAATCTTCATTGTTTTAATGCTGGTATTTCATAGTCTGTGCAGTCTAAGAATATGAGTACTGTGATTTGGGAAAAACACAGAAATCACACTGTGACTAACCTTTGCTGAAGTCTTCTTAGAGTAAAGCTTTTGATAAAGAAGGACATGAGGTCTTAAGTATCTCATAAGAGTTCTTAAGTTGATAATAAAAAATCAAAATGGTTGGGACTGAATTTAGACTACACATTAGTTGCATCTAATTTACTCTGCTTTATAAACATTAAAATTAAAGCTTTATAAAAACTCTTCAGCAATTTGGAACACACAGCAAATTAGTGTATCCTCAATCTAGGGAGCATAGCCATTCAGATCCTCCATCTAAGTATGTGGTTTGGTCCTTTACCCTTCAGTGACTATGAAGCATTTTGACACTTTTCTGTACAATCCAGCAACACACCAAGCAGTACACTACAAAAGAACTACTAACTTACATAAGCCTGAGCACCATTCAAGCACACTGGCAGGATGAGGAACATGGCCTGAACTCAAAAACATCACCTCTCAGCATTATCAGCATGACCCATAATGTGACTGTGACACTGAGGAACAGAAACTTGGACGCTTCACTCAGTAATTTTTAACAAAATATAAGTATATCCCGTTTGTTACATATAGTTGAGGTAAACAGTTATAGAGCAACATCTGGGATCTCACAGATACCTTTCCACTGATTTTTGAGATGAAAGAAATGAAGATGGTCAGTAAAGCCATGTCCAGTAGCATTCTCTTTTGGGCTTCCTAACTTGTTTTTTTCGTAGATCTTTTCTGAGAGGGATGGTTCTGCTCTTCCTGAATAAGCTTCATTGTTGTATAAGAGAGGCAAAGACTTAACACAATGCCAGCTTTGTGACAGTAATGTGTCTGCACTACTGCAGAAAAGAAACAAGCCACTCTTATTGAAGGGGCACTTCTGGAATGGTAATTAGCCAAGAGACCAGGACAGCTGAGGGAGTGCCTCTGAAACCTGCTGCACTGAGAGGGAGATGCAGAATTCATCCACTTCAGTTAAACTGATATTAAATTGGATAGACAGCATCAACAAGCTAAAGTTAGCCCAAAATTAGGATCCTCACTGCTTTCTGCTGGTACAATAATATTATAGCAGTATCAGCACTCCATGTATCAAATACAGAAACAGTGCAATAAAATGATTACACATGAATACTACAGCAGTAGCAGGACAGGGGGTTGTATTCCATGCTTAGCCTGTGCCGCTCAACCTTCCTCTGCTTCTGTCTGTGCCTCCCAGGGGAGGGGCAGTAATTGTACAGCCTCTACATTCCAAGTCCTCTCCCTTCACAGCACTAGGGCGAGGCCATGCTCGTCTTCCCATGTGCTGGCTGACACTGCTTTTCCCAACAGAGCACTGGAGTACAGCATGTACCAGGAGGGTCTTGACTATTCCAGGTGAGGAACAAACAAGAAAGAAAGTAACAACCCTACATGGCCATAAAGGAGGAAATGAAGTCCCAGATGTTACTTCCATCATGAAAGTCACCCAGACACCTGCCCTAGACCGTCAGTGAAGCCAGTTGGAGAAAAGGAGGGTAAAGTAGGGCTGGTGAAAAAGACTCCCAGCTTTGCCCAGACTGTTCTAAATTCCACTGTCCCTTTCCCCAAAACAACACTGCAACAAGCAGTGCTATAGTAACACCCTTTAGTATCAGTATTACAAAAGATGTTACCAGCCATTATAATTTTGACCACTCCTCTACATGACCTATTTAGGATGACTGCCTTTAAGCTGAGAGGAAATACAAGAAAAAAAATAAAAAACAAGCCAAATTAATACACAGCCTGTGGGTTCTTGCCAGTTTAAATTATTCTTTAGCATATTCAGAGATGTTTCAAGTGCACTCTACTTCACCTCCCATTTTCTCCCTCTCCCACCTTGGGCATGTTTGCTCTGTAAGCGAGGTCCAATTCTTTATCTGGAATATCTGGTATGGGATTAACAGTTTAGGTCTCATGCATAAGTTTAAAAGATACCTGAAATCATACATAACTCTGTGCTGCTAGCTCTTTTCTACCTCAGGCCAACACCAAACTCAGCAACATCCCCTCACCATAACTTCATCTTTTCTTCTTTATCTATTTGCTCTTCTCCATCTTGAATCAGCCAAAAGGGAACACCCCACTGAGAGAGAGGGCTCAGCAAGCTGTCCTCAACAGGAACTCTCTTCAAACTGATCAGCTCCTTGTTACTTCTCTCAAACTGGTCAGTTCCTGGTTAATATAACTCTAGGCTCACCCAACTCCCCAACCATGATCACCTGGGGGTAGGTGGGGCCTCACACAAGTGGGCAACATTCTATCTCTGGGACCTGAAATCACCTGGGGAACAAAACATTCTGCTGGGTTGTGACTCATCCATAGGTCAACTCCAACTGGGGGCCCACAGCCCAGGCCCCAGCATTTCAAACTCTTCACAAGGTCAGAGAGCGCATCAGTCAGTAACAGTGTATAAAATATTCCAGCATTCTAAATACAATACCAGCTTACACTAGGAAAGGGAAACTGAGGACAATTATTATAAGCAATATAATATACATCATGTTTTAATGTAATTCAATAGACTACTTAGTCAAAAGTCAACATCATCACAGAAGGAGGAGAACAAACTCTGGTGGTTGAAATACAATCACTCTGCAAGCTGTGAGACATGTGTGTTTTAATTACATTGTGATGTTTCAAGTACTTGAAACTATCTCACTTTCTGCTACATGCTTACTGTTGTTTAGCCAACTCCCTGGAAAACTGACATAATCAGAAGTACTTAGCACATGAATGCTGTGAAAAAGCTGTGCCAGTATCACACATGGGGGATGACCTTTTGGGGTAGAACCAAACCAACAGAAACCTTTGTCAGATTTTGGATCAGCAAGGCACATAAACTGCCCAGTAAACTCCCTGAAAACAAAGCTTGTGGCGCTTTCTATATTTCTAGATGAAATCTAGAATCTCTACAGACAAAAGAAAAACCTACATCTTCTGTAAGTTAGTCTTTGTTTTATGTGTTTGCTTCCTTGGAAACTTCCTGTACTAGACTTTTACAATCATAAGCATAACATTAAAGAATGTTTTTAAACAGGAGTCAGAAGAAACACGACATAAACCACTTACACCAATATAAATGCCCCATGCTATTATTTCACTGAAAGAATTAAAATAGATAAGAAGTGGTTTAAGTATAAAAATACCTGATTTTTAAAACTTTGGAGAAAGAGAGTGTTGCTTTTCTCAATTAATAACAACATATCTGTCAACCTAGAAAAATCCCTGCTATGTAGGAATATGCACCAAAATTATGTCTGGTACCACTATTTGAAACAACTTAGTATTAATAATTTGTTCTACTTCCAGTAATAAGGGACACAAAGGATAGAACTCAGAAATTCGGGTGGAAAAGGGGAGGGGCAAGTTGTCCAAATCCTTCCCTTCACACTGAGATTCGCTAATGGGCCGATAATGCCCAGTTTCTATCTCTGCAATGAGGTGATTGGAAAGGGTTCTGTGGAGCAGGGGAGGTCATGAGGAACCCACCAGAGCACCTGAAACGGGATTTGCGTCCGCTGTCCGCTCTGCCGGGTCCCAGGCCACGGTCGGCAGCCAAGAGCTTGGCGCAGCCTGGCTGTTGCGCTGGCACGGTGGCGGGTTCTTGGTGGGTGTCGGGCATTTCTACGCCGCTACAGGTGCATGGAACTACGCGGGGGCGCCGCTGCCGAACCTTTGCGGCTCTGTGGGGGACCGGCAGTACCCACCAGCCTGCCCGGGCTCGGCGGGACACGACTTCCCAGGGCCCGGGCCTGCCGCGGCTCTACTGGGGGCTCCCGCAGAACGCAGCCCTCACTGAGGGAGCGGTCACGAGACGGGCTAACGGCTGCTGCACGCGGCCCCATTCACACCTGTCCGCGCGGGGGAGGCAGGACCGCCGCGTGCAACCCCGGCTCGCTGTCACGTGCTCCCGTCTCCGCAGCCAATGGAGCGGGGCCCCAGCGGCGCGTGAGGGGAGGTGGGGGCGCGTGCCAGTCGCCGCGCGGCACACCTGGCGGCGAGGAGGGACGAAGGCGGCGGGGAACGGAGCCGGGGAGCGGGACAGGGGAGCGGAGCCCGGGAGGTGCGGCTGCTGCCGCCGCTCAGGTGGGTCCCTGCGGGCGGGCGGCGTGGGAGGGCGCTGGGCGGAGGGGCCCAGCCTTGGCGGGGGAGGGCTCGCACCGCTACCCGGGCGCTTGAGGTATGCCTGCGGTACGGGCTCGGCGGACGCCGGGCCGGGCTGTCCTGAGACGCCGCGGCGGGCACGCGGGGGGCTCTGGAGCGCTTCGGCCGCTTTTCCCCAGGGGATCCCTCCCGAGCCCCGCCGCGGGTGAGACTGCAGCGCCTGTTGCTTTCCCTCTTCTAACGCTGTGCCTCTGCGGTGGGAGCTCAGGGCTTCGTGCTGTGGAGAAGACTTTTAAATAGACGCGGCTTCTGTAAGTTAAATATTTATTCTCACAGCGAGCAAAGCTTTGAAACTTGCGTTCAGCAAGCAGTTCAGCAAATAAACCGTTTTATTGACACAGAACAGTCGATTCAGAAATTCTGCTGTCAGTAGTGACATCCAGCTACAGCCAAGCTCTCTAATGTGGAAGTGAGGTGTTCTCCCCCCCAAGTATGTAGCTGAAAATTAATCCAGAAAAGAGGTCTGTGGGGGAAATAAGAGAGTTAAAAGGCTGTTTAGAAAAGAACAGCTGGAAGATGAAAGTGGCTATTATGGGTTGTTTTACCAGTACAGAGATAAGGAAGGTAAGACTATGAGGAGATGTCAAGTGATCTCCAGTTTCATCATTCAGCACTCGTGTTATTGTGTTACTATGATAAAAATACCTCCCCCTTAACATTTACAAGGAGGATAATGAACACACCTCTTTGTGTGTGATAACTTGTTGAGTTTTGCATGGGGCAAAATAAGATATTATGTATTAATTTTGTAGGTCAGTAACTCTGGATTTGACTGTATATAGATGAAGTGCAATATGTGCTTTTGAAGATTTGCATGTACAACACATTGCATTCCCATAGTTTTTCTGCAACTAAAGATTTCTAATTGCAGGGGTTTGGCAGGAGGGTGAACAGTGAGGGGCACTTTTCTGTGGTTTTTAGGTTTTGGGTTTGTTTTGTTATTGTTTGGTTGTTTTTCTTGTAAGCAGGAATATGTGAACAGGTGCATGAAGGGCTTCATTCTGAAGCTTGTGGGGAAATGTGGAAAGAGCGGATGCGAGAACAAAGAAGGCTGAATTTCAGTTTTCCAGGTGTATTGATTTACATTGATTGTGTTCCTGACTTTCACTTGGGTCTGCTGTAGGAACTTAGCGAAAACCAATTGATCTTTACACTTTCTTGTATGAAGAAATGCTTGAAATAAAGCTCGGTATACCAGAAGAGTGAAAGGACAAATGGGGACAAACCTAAGCAAATATGGGTTGTTTTCAAATGATATGGATTTACCCTCCATTTGCTGATAGTTCCAGTTGGAAGCAATTGTAAGGGCCTCTTTGAACCTAAAGGAAACCCAGTATAAGTTAGAGCAGAAGGAGAATTCAAAAGAACTTTAGGTTTGTCTTCGTGACAAGTATAACTCGATACCAGAACACAAGGAAAAAGTTATATGTAAAAAAAATATAATTTGCAATACATAAAATAATTTCATGTCCCCAGTAACAAGACTGAAGAAGGATGGCTCAGGACTAATCTCGCCACTGAATGCTGATGTTTGTATCTGTTGTAGACACACATGATATGCCCATAACTGCTTCAAACTAATGTTAGCATCACTTTTGAAAACTTAAATGCTTTATTTACCTAAGCTAGGTAATGATCAAGTGTCTTGGCAAAACATACAGCAGTTTATCTGTCATACATCTGGGACTCTGCCCTGTGGAAAACACCAAATTAAAGGGAGGGGGCTGAAACTGATTAATCTGCGTGGCTGAAGCATGGTAGGACCTGGGCTGGGAGCATTGTTCCCTGGTTCTGTGTTCCCTTGCTGCTTTCATCACCTGTCCCAGGAAGTTGAGGAATTAGAGGAATGGTGGCAGAGGACACTGCTGCTACCATCTTGACTTCATGCCAGCAACCACATCCATATGAGCACTATTCTAGAAGCAGGGAGGACAGGAAGGAAGTAGAGAAGGAATAAATAGAGATGGGATGATAAGCAATATCCTCTCCTCCTACCGCATCTGATCTCCCTTCATCTTTCTTAACATGGTACCAGCAGTGTGGAAAAGTAGTGTGTGTGTAAACACAGAGAGCATATCAGTGTAGGTATAGACTAGAGAAATGCTTTCTGGCTTCCTGAATCAGTTCTCCCTGCTTTCTCTGTCGTACACTGAGTCTTTCTGTTACTATAGAATGTCTGTGCAGGCTCTAAGCCAGCATAATGTGACTTAATGTGGTAGAGTGTGTTTGAATGGAGGATGGGAAGAGAACAGATGGAAAAGAGTAAGTGAAGGCCCTAAGAATCACCTTCCCTGAACACTTCGATATGGTCAGCAAACAAGGAGGAAAGGCAGAGGAGAGGGAGAATGTGCTGTGAGTGCAAAACATGGGAAGATGAAAAAGAACAAAAGATAGTGACACACTTTTTTTTCCATGTGCAGCTCTGCTTCTAGCCCTCATTTACCTAACCTGTTTCCTGTTTGCATCTTTCCAATGTCTCTCTCTTCAAAACAAACTCCCCCAAGAACCTGTAAAGCGCTTATGCCTAGGCGCTTGTTTCACTCTTATTAGACTATTCAGAGCAGAAACTTAGTTCACTTTCCCCACAGCTAGGGATTTGTTTGAGCTCTTCAGCTCAAACAAATGAGGGCCTTGAACTGGTAAGGTTAGCAAAGGACTATGCTCATACAGGTAATGCAGAGCCTCAGTGGGGCTTTGCTAGTTAGCAAAGAGAATTCACCTTCCCACCCAAAACAATATTTACAGGAATAGGATGAAACCATCTTCCTACTTTAGGTGTCTATAGTAGGATTCAGAAGATTTAGTGCTTATCAAAGCAGAGAAATAATGCATGAGGAAATGTTTTGTGATAATGATCACTCAGTATAGATGCAAACATGTTATCATTCAACACACTGTACCAAGCAAGGCTTCTCTGCATTTTCCAGAAATACCTAATAGTGTAGGAATAGTAATGCAACAGAAGACAATGTTGTTTAGGGCGGTAGATAAGAATGTTCAGAAGTCACTTTTCTGTTAGTGAAGTTGCATCATTCAACTCTTCGGAGACATTTATAGTCGCAGTTTGCCAACTCTCCTTCAAGAGTTCAGTGAATACAACTTCATAAGGTATAATGCAATTCTCAGAAGCTACTGAATAAAGTTTAGCCAGCAACAGCTGCCCTTGGAGGTGTGCTTGATCAGTCACCAGAGTTCAGTATGAAATCATTTCACTTCAGTAATTTGACCCCTCGAAAACTGGAAAGTTTAAGCTGTGAACTATTCCAAGTTCTCTAAATTTTCCCAACTTTCTTCTTGTCTATTCTGTGCTGCCTGTTACTTTGAAGAGCTGAAGAAACTGAGACTCCTACCTTTGGACAATCTGTTCTTTAACTTTATCTAAGCACCAGTTAGGAGGTGATAACATGTCTTTGATAAACTGTGACAGCTTGAATTTCTTCCTGCCACCCCTTGACACTATTTTGTAGTAGTTCTTTTAAATAGGTGCACATGAGGCAACAAAATAAAGGTACTTTTTATAGCTAGATGTCTCTGCCTATATATTTTAGCACAATGTTTTTATTTCAAGTCTCTTGTGACCTTATGATATTACAGTTACCTCTCTTGTTTCTCTGTATCTTCATATGTTTATTTGCTATAAAACTTT
The DNA here is from genome assembly GCA_013401335.1 of Brachypteracias leptosomus. Taxonomy (NCBI): domain Eukaryota; kingdom Metazoa; phylum Chordata; class Aves; order Coraciiformes; family Brachypteraciidae; genus Brachypteracias; species Brachypteracias leptosomus. Next base: position 16,408 of record VYZX01003257.1, read on the forward strand.
TTCCTGATAGCACTTTGCTCTTATTTGGCAATTCATTGATGCAGAGAACAAAGAAGTTAAATCACAAAGATAATTCCTTCCTGAAAGAAACATAAAAACCAAATCCTTATGGTACTCTTGCCGTTCTAGGTCAATTTGTAGATTCTATGTTTATACTGTGCATCTGCCAAGTTACAGTGTAGTGATTTAAAGGGCTGTAAACATGACCTGGATTTTAAACTCTAATTTGATAACCTGTAAAGCAAGATTGTTATGAATATTGTATCGCTTACAAGTATTTCTGGAAGACCTGTAACCCAAAGCTGCTGAGTGGAAAGAGTTGTATATTTTCATACCAATCAAAGAGGAAAATTAGGTATCTTCACATGCATATGACAGGACATTATTCCTCTGCCAGATGATCAACAAACTAATGTGGAGCCATTCATGTTTTTCTCTACTCTGTGTATGTGATATATATGAAATGTATTCTTAGATTTATTTTATATCCACATAAAAATGCATGTTCATATGTTTAGCTGAATTTTTCAGGTAGCATTTGAAGTAACTGAAGATAAAAGTTGAGAATTGAATATAGGGAAAAATACAGTGCTTTGTGGTTTAGAGTGGGTGAAAGATAAGAAGCTTTATGATGAGCAAATAGTACATGGTAAACAACATGCCTGGAATGGTAAATGATGGGTCTGAGTTCCAAAAAGCTGCAAGGACAGAGCATGAACTGCTGATTGTATGAGAAGTCTTTTGTGTATCACCCAAGGGCATAGTGGTTAATAAGTTGATGATGGTTTCCTGAAGCAGATGTGAATTTGGAGAAGACAGATCTGCAGACCTGATTCTTCTTCAGCAAAATCTTGAATTAGGCTGAAGAGGTAAAATAAGATTGAATGTTCAAAGACAAGACGTGCTGGATGGAAGAAAAAGGTCCGAAGCTTGGCTGTCTTACAAGTGTTGCTGACTGAGAGTCTTGGTATTGTTAGAGCAATGATGTCACATGTATGAATATTCATAGAGAATGATTCATTTTGTGGGCTATGTCTTCATGCTCTTTAAGATCAACAGATTGTATGCCAGTTACAGTAATTACTAAGGATAAATGTAAACTGCTGAATTCTAATCTTGTTTTCAAGCACTGACAGTACGGGAACTGCTGTTTCACTTTATCTTCTGAAAACAAGTCCGGTTGGTCTCCACATTCAGAGGTGACATAGCTGGGGATACCTTCTTGTTTCTATCTGTACTGATCAAACAAGGAAGTGATTTCGCTTCAAATTTGCACTGTTTTCAACCCAAAGTTTATTTCAGAAGTCTTAGTTTGACAGTGGGAAATATTTGCCAAGTGTCTCTTGAATATAGTGAATCATATATTTATTCCACTAATAATGCGTAATCAGAGCATCTTATTCTAATAGCATCGCAGCAAGATTTATGAATGTGTTTCTGGGATAATGAGAAATTAATTCATGTAATCCAGTCAGCCCCTAAACAGAAGTATTTTGATGTGGCACTCCAGAGAAATAAATATCTCTAGCAAAGACCTTGGACAGGTAAGTCTTGATATTTTAAGGAGATAGGAAACTAGCACAAACCACCTCAGGAAGCCAAGTTTTTTGCATTTCACCCGGGTGGTATTTGCTGCATGTAGTATTAGACAGGGAATGTACTAAGATCTTGCATAAGAACTCTCTTATCTTCTACTTAAACTGTTCTATCACTCTGTAGTTTATAATGAAATTTCTGTTAAATCATCTTTGTCCTATACATCCAGTGCCTTGGTGACTCCAGCCAATGTTAACCTATACACTAATAAAAACAAGCTCTTAGGAATTGAAGTAGGTGACCCAAAGAGGTGCCTTCCAACCTCAACTACTCTGTGACTCAATTATTCTGTGATAGCACTCCCGTATGCTTCATGAAACTGTTCTCATTAAGTACAGGTCTTTGCAGTGCAGTTAACATAAGCTCTTATCTGAAATTTAGTATTAATTCAATTTAATGCAGAAACTCTTTTTTTTCAAGCTTTATGCCCAACCTAAGGTATGAAGTTGAGCTTTGGTTTATTTGTGATTGTAACCTCTCTGTATACTTTGCAGTGAGGGTACAAGTGAGAAATCACATAAACATAGGTCTTCTTCCAGTGGCCTTACCATCCTCCCTAAACATTTTCACTGGCAGATTCATGGTCACTCAGCAGGCCAGGAGAAGAAATGGCACAATAAGTCACTGGATCTTGAGATGTGTTCAGGACATGAATTAACAACCTCAGAATCCATGAGGCTGTAGGAAATGTGGTAATAGCTTCAACACAGATTCTCAGGCATGGAACCTAGCTACTCTTATTAACTGTATTAAATGTACTTACTACTAA
>VYZX01003258.1:20301-46115 GCA_013401335.1 Brachypteracias leptosomus
TACAAAATTTCATTTATTTCTCACATCTGATAATTCTATCCAAGCCCAGTGGTTGTTAAAGTCAACAAACCTGGAGTCTATTGGAGGTCTGTAAGCTGCTGGAGCTCCATCCCTTTGTGTAAAACTACGGTGATTCACAGCAGGAGAAGGTCTGACTCAGGGATTTCTAAAAGTCAGTGAATTCAACAAATTTTGAGGTCAATGTGGATTGGGAGGGGCAAAGATTTTTATTTACTACAGCAGCTTAGTTTACCCTACAACCCCTCATCACCACCATACTTAGAGCAGAAAGTGTTTACAAGCTCACCAGTAAACCACACACTGCCTGTTTAGAACAGATTGGTGGTGTTAGCAAGGTGCCAGGCACCAAGGTAATACTGAGCAAAGCTCCACTTATGGCTCCCATAAGGCACTTATAATTAATGTACAGTAACAGTATTCTCCATGAGATCCCATTCAATGCACTAAGGTATTTTAATGAGCAAAATGCATGAACTTTTCAATTTGCTGCCAGATTAAACCTTAGTTTATCTTAATGCTCATGATTTGTCTCTGACTAGACCTTTTTCTCATCTAGGTTCTTACGCAAATTTGGCACCACATAACAAATTTGCATATGTCACAACAGCTGCTTTAAAAGTCACATTGCTCAGGCACACAGACTTAAAGAAGGACAGATGATGAGAAATGTAGGACTTGATTTACCATTTCATAAGAAAAACAAACAAAACTAAGCTCTTGATGGAAACTCAGAAGAGTTTTAGACTCAACTACCATCCCAGTAGTTTCTTAATTAAATTTCCAAGTATTCCAGTGTTAAGATCATGCCACAGAGTCAAATAGGGTGTGCTGGCTTGCTCTAAACATGGTTAACTCTACCTTGGACTCACTCTATCCAGGGCAATAAGTTACTACAGGAGCTCATCTGCTTAACCATGGGGCACAGAAGAACCACGCGTTCTTAATGCTTGTCAAGGTTCTCCAAGTAATTCTGTCATGGGATTATCCCAAAGGCCACAGGACTCAATCCTTCTACCTGTACATAATACATGAGGATTTAGCTGAGAGTCCTTTTTTGGCAGGTGTATGGTAAGTCCAAAAAAGAAAAGCGTGAAGGAGTTGTGCATTTCCCATCAGTACTTAATATGGTGGATAGAGGAGGAGCAATGATGGACCTGCTTTCAGTGACTAGCACAGAACACTGTAATCATGTGGAAGACCACAGATGTCTTCACGGATGACTTGCCTAAACATCCAGATTCTGCTATGACTGTTGCCAAATATTTCAAAGCACTGCTACAAGAAAAAATTCCAGAAACATCAAAAATGCCCATTTGTCCTCAAATTCACAGCAGCTGCTTAAAGTAAGAAACAAAAACAAAACAAGCAACAAAAATGAGAATGAGAAACTAGCAGACCCTTGAAGTAGTAGCAATTGTCCCTTTCTGTGAGTGCTTACCTTAGCTCTGGCTTTCAACTCTACTGGAGTGTATTTTATTCCTCTTAGAGATGAAGTAGGTGTTTGTCCTCATGGGAGGACAGCAGAGGAGAACCACAAAATTGTCTGCTGCTACAAGAGTGCAACCAAAGGGCCTGCTGACACAATAAATAAACCTTCCTTGATTTTCCATCATGTGGCATCCAACCACAGCACTTGTTTTATTGTATCCTGCTTTCTCATCTGCATCCAAACATTTATGTCTTTCTTCCTTTTCCTGCTACCTTTCTCTGGTCTTTGTTCCCCTTCTTGTTATGTTTTTCTTGTTTTCTGACTGAACTTCTGCTACTGGAAGCTTTGTGGCCTCTGCTGCACAGTGACCTGAAGAAGATTCAATCTGCTTCTGCAGCATCAGCTCCCAGGACTGGTGCAGTGCTGGTCACAGGCACTAATTATAATTATACAACTAAGTTGAGGCAATAAGAAGCAAGTAATACTTTCAGCATATTTCCTTTGTGAGGAGTCACACTCATATGATTCAAAATGACCTGACAGATACTTCTACATGCCATCTGTTCCTGTATAACACATGCATTGTTTCTAGTGCAATATTAACCCTTCTCATGTTTCATTGATCATCCTAGGTTACTCTTTTATAGGGCATTTTTTAAAAGCCTTGACACTAGGAAGACTCAAAGACACCATAACTTGTACTGTCTCAGGGGAGAGGGCTTATTAGTACATTCTTATAATTGGCATAATTATTAACATTACGTAGAATCATACAATATCTCAGGTTGGAAGGGACCCATAAGGATCATCAAGTTCAACTCCCTGCTCCTGACAGGACTACCTAAGACTGAACAATATGACCTAATACCATTGCCAGATGTTCCTTGAACTCTGACATAGAATAATTGAACCATAATCATAGAATAGTCTGGGTTGGAAGGGCTGTAAAGAACATTTAGTTCCCCCCCCCCCGCCATAGGCAGGGACACTTTTCACTAGACCGGGTTGCTGAAAGCCCCATCCAATCTGTCCTTGAACACTTCCAGGGATCAGGCATCCTCACTATTAACATTCTCACATTTCAAGAGAAACAAGGACCATTCGTCCTGTTTCAGGAAGACAGGCAATATCAAAATGCAATCAAAAGTGATAACAGCTCTTTTACTCTATCATTCACTGTCTCACATCCTCCCTGAGGTGTAATCCCCTGTACTTCTGCCCTCATTTTCTTGGTGTTCCACTTGAGACCCCACAACCACCAGCTTTCCTAAACCATCATCCTTGCCAAGCTTTTGTTGATAGGCAGTGCTTGAATTAATCCTGTTCTGAATTGTACCTCACTAAATTCATGGGAATAGGTGTACACCAGTGGTTTCTGAGCTGCAGGCTATAGGGTAATGGCTGCAATTACAAAAGGAGTATTTATCCTCCTTTTATCATTTCACCATTGACACTGATAGCATTGGACATTAGCCTCTGAAGGACAGTCTTTATAAAGCACTCCCACCAGAGTCTGTGTCCACCAGACTGTGGCTACAGCACTGAGATTTCAGCACTTACAATACCATGATAAAGCCAGCACAGTGTGCAATGTATTGTTCATTTTATAAGTTTCATATTCATGAAATATTCCTCACTGTTTCATATTCACCTTTTTTTAGTGTATCTTTGGCCATATCTGAGGAGACATAGTTGCTAAAATCACATTTCTTCAAATAGCAGATATTCAAGATGTATCTCTGTTTTCCCCGTGTCATTGTTGCCACCAATTTACCTGGTAAGAACATATATATATGTTAAAAAAAAAAAAGAGATTCCATGCTTTTAGTTTTCTGGAACCACTGTGTCTACTGACCTTGCACGCACTGCAGTGATGGCTGCTCTGTGGAGCAGGAACTAACCAGGAGTTAAACTGGGATCACAAGCTTTTCCCCAGGTGGGACAGCTTAGGGAGAGAGAAAGAGAATGGGGCACCCAAAGAGTTGCTGGGTCAGGATGTACTTTTGGATCTGTTGGATATGACGGCAAAGCCCATGGCAGTTAGCCCAGCCCCTGGACTTCTGCACAGGTTGTGACTTTCTTCTCCTGCTCTACAGCACAAGGTTGCCACATGGCCACTCTCATGAGGCTGCTCTGTAACCAGGGTCACAGAAATAGAGGTTGCATATAGGTTAAATATAACCCTCTAAAATGAGAAGGAAAACAGAATTAAGTTCTCCAAGCACTGTTGATGAGGAGGTGGGGGTATGTGTGATATGTGCAGGAACTGTTGTGTGGGAACAGGGGACAGCACGTATTTCTGAAGCCGGTTTTACTATGAAAAGCAGAATTTTGTGAATCCACGCTCTCCTTAAGCATCCCACCCAACCAGCTGGTGCTACAGCACACCACGTTTGGGGTTTGTTCTTTTTCTCACCATCCTTATATGTGTCTTCTACAGTTTCTACATCTTTTGTCAAGACTGTGTTTGTACTTTGCCTGGTTTTCTATCAGCTGTCTTGTCTTGTGCCTTATTTTTTTTTCTCCCTCATCTAGTTTCCATTCTGCCTTCCTGGCTTTCTGTGTTCTCCTGGCTCCCTTCCAGCCTTGCAGCAGTATTTGTCCTCGCAGCATCTCACAAGGTTCCTCATGCTGCTAGGTCTTTTTTTTCTAATTTATTAAAATCCTAGGGTTTCCTGTTAGGCCTATCAGACTTAATTTCCAAGTGCAACATTTTCAAGTGTATATTTGAAACACTCCCACCAGCATCTGTTCACTTATTAAAAATGCTACATTTTTCCTTTCAGAAAAAAAAGCCTTTCTCTATAGATATGCTGAATAGAAAAACACAATTCTGCTAATAAGAAATAGAAGAGCAAAAAATTCTCTAGGGGAAACAACTCAGCTTAAAACGATGATACAAACTATAAATACATCTCTCCAACCTTGGATCACCAACAATAAGTCTTGATGGGACTTGGAAAAGCAAATGAGACATATCCTTTAATTAACTTTTAACTTATAAAGTAACTATTCTGATGACAGAGCTATAAAAACTCTTATTTCTATGACAAGAACTTTCATGACGCTTAGTAATAAATGAAAGTTAGTTCATAGCATCCTCTGAGGTAGATAGATGTTGGACACAATTCAGTTTCCTAAACACATGCAGCTAAAGTGGCTCCTCATTTTGGGTGCTATGGGACAGCCCACATGACCTCCAGCTGTTGCTTCAGAGAGTGCTGATTTCTCATAAGTCCCATGTCCCACCTGCTAACCTTGTGCAGATGTCTGGGATACCCAATAATGCCTGTGGTTGTGCCCTAAGCCTAAGCTTAGGCAACTGAGGCAAGCCTGTATTGTCAAGCATCTTTTGCACCATGTACAGAAGACTGAGAGGAGGTTAAAACTAAGCCTATCACAGCTGAGGTCAAGCTGCCCTTACACAGACATCCTGTGTGATCCAAGATACCCCTGGACACTCCACATCTGCTCTTCATTTTATCCTATGTCTTATCTGTCAGCCTATGTGAATGTCTTGGATACTTTAGACTGTCTCAGATGGCATCTCTGTTTATGTGACCAGATCACACTCATGGAGGTGCAATCACTGTTAATTAAGATGATTAAATTGAGATCAGTGTTTAAAGGCATGCAGCTGTCTCATCTCCCATTACACTCAATGGATATCTAATCAATACAGCCAATGGCTTGCAGAGAATGACTCAGATCTCCCAAAAGGAGGCACCTCATGACTGATCTGCTGAATTACCCTCTGAGCTCTGCTGAGAGCAGAGATTGATTACCTCTCTGCTGGTTTAGGCACTTGGATTCCACATAGGCATTTACATACAGACACTTGTATTGCATTGTCTGAACCCCAGACTGAACTCTGCCCACAGAGACCATCAAGTACACTAAATATCTCATTGGTTAAATCCTAGAAAATAAAGTCTTTCAAATCCTGGACCTATTTCAGAAATCTGGAGCGAAGTGACATAATCAGGGCTCAATTCATTCGTATACACAAAGGTGTCTGATGTCCTTTCTGATGCACTAGGTTGTCCAAAGATACCCAGATGGAGCTGGCAGATGTGACATTGAACCTACAGGAGGCCTATATGTTCTGGCATGTCAATCTCAGACCAGCAGGATAACCCCAGACATCTCACGTGCTACTAAACACCCATGCTCAGTGCAGCTGCACTGTGGCCACACAAGTAGTCTGCATTAAAATCAGACAATTTTTATAAGCACCACATCTCAGTTTTGACCGCATGACAATCCTTCCTCTCCTCAGTTAGCAAATGTAACTGTACTGCTCTGAGCTTGGAAGGCTCTCTTAGAAGAAGTTGAACAGTTGCCCACTAAAACCTTTTACAACTGAGAATGTTTTGGGGGTATTTATTTATTTATTTATTTATTTCTGTAATGTATCATGAAGATCAGATGATTTGAAACTACTCTTCGAATATCCTGACTTTACCTGAGGCTGGATGTGCAGCAGCACTCCTCGTTTTCATGGACTAACAAATGTAAGTATTTCCTTTGCTTCCTTGCCTACTTTGATGATGTGAACCTTCCTATTTCTTTGGTGTTCCCCATGTCATCCCATTTCTATCTAATTTTCCTCTCTAAAACATTGTGCAATGTCCCCAGTGAACACCTTTCCAGTCTGCTCTCCATAATTTCCACTCAAAACAGAGGTCATCCTCCTGCCCAATCTCGTTGTTGCTTTCTGATATCTCTATTCCAAAGCTTTTCTGTCAGCCAGTTGAAATGTATGGATGACATTAGCTGCTTAGGTATAGCACAATCCTCTCTCTATAAAGGTACTGTTAATGGAGCATAAAGTGTACTTGATACAATGCATACATTCCTTGGATCCTAGATAAGTCCTATGGCAGGCACACCAGCATTATCACTGTGACTAGCCAGCAGTTACAAGAAACCCAGTGAGATTCTGAGCATGATGTAGTGCTCATGTCTCTCTCACTTTCTGGACAATAAAAAATTGTGGTCAAAATCAAGCCACAAGATGTTATGGCAGAATTAGATATGTCTTGAAGTTATCCTGATGGATGACAGTGGCTGAGTTTTTTCATACCAAGATCTAACCACTCTTAAACTTGTGAAACAAAGGAATATTTGCACAAATTCAGTACAGCTATACAGTAAGACTGGCTGATCATTTCTTGCTATAATGAAACTGTAATAGCCATCTATATTCCTAGAAAATATTTAACATCTTTTAGAAAATATTTTTTCTCTTTTGGTTCCCAGTTTATCAGCATCCTTCTTCCAGCTGCAGTTGACCTGACCATCCCTTGAGCTTGACGTGAGCTGAACTTTTTCACCTTTTAACTGTCCTCATTTTGAGCCTCTATTACTCAACAGTTTCCAAATATGGGCTTAGATCTTAAATTTTCATTTTGCTTTTCCTATGGAATATTTCCATCTTGAAGATCTTGGCTAGATGAAGTCTTCAGCACAACAGATATGAGCGTGTGATTAATACTGATGGCCCTCCTCAAGCCAATTGCAAATGAGTTTTGATCTCCTTAGGGAGAAAATTTTCAATAATTACTTACTTCAGCCCTGTTAATTTTCAAAGTAAGTAAAAGAAATACTTATCTTGAACTCCAGGACTGGTAAAGCAGACCCAGAGGCTGAGCCTTGATGTGTTAAGAACACTAGGTTGTTTAGCTGGAATACTTTACTTTGACTTCCTTTTGTACTGCAGAGAACTTATTCCTATTAGGACCCAACTAAAAGTAGTTGAAGGCTGCAGTCCACACCTTGGAGACTATGGAGGTGGATGCCTAGAAATACCTGAGAAACAAGGGCTGAGAAGGATTGCATGTAAAAATAGAAGCCAGACCTTCTGTTTGACTTTTTCTTGGTGTTGGTGGGAGGTTTTTTCCTGTCCTGTGTGAGCATAGTGCATAATCAAAGAGTGGAAAGAACTGAGATGCATAAAAGCCCTCAGGTATCCAAAGTATTAGATTAAATAATGTCAGCATAATTTGCATTTTAAATATCTTTATGGGGACTCTGTGGCTTGTGAATTGCTATATTGGGTAACAAAAAAGACTAAATTAAATGTCTTACATTTTGTGCAGCAGTCCAGTTTTTCAACTCACTGATTAAAGAGGGCTTCTCTTCCTCTTTCACTCCAGAAAAAAAAAAAAAAAAGAAGAAAAAGAAAAAGAAAAAGCATGCGATCTAATTTTTAGTATCCTCAAATAGGTGTTTCTTCAAACATGAACTCTTTTGTCATAGCCAAGGAAAAAATTATCTAGTGAAAACATGCATTTCAGTTCTGTTTCTATTAATTTTTGAATGATTGCAAATGTCACTTTTAGCATCTTTTAATTGGAGTGTAATGGTGCATCACTAGATTTCATAAGCTTGCAGTCTGGCTTTTATCACCTCTTATCATTTCTCTTAAATATCGAATTCAGCAGGAGTTATGATAGTAATTAGACCCTTGGATGGATGAGAATAATGTTAGGTACACATTAAAAATTAGCAATGCTCAATGGTGTAGTTTTCTCCATTATACTATTCCCTGTCCCTTTGTATTTGTAAGTTATACCTTAGTGAATCAGTGTTGTATGACACTGATTCACTAACTGCACCCAATGTGAAATCTATATTGGTGTTTAACAATCAAAAAAGAACGGATTCCACCTGTTCTGGTTCTTTTTTTTTTTTTCTTTTTTCTTCCTTTCAAAAGCTTTGTTTTGTCCAGTAAAATTTATTATAATGTGCAGGACTGCCTATGTTGTAATCAGCATATTCACATCTTGGCACTGTACATGCTACCATCACTTTCCTGACCATCAGGTATCTGCACATTGGTTAAATTTACTTTTCCAGATCCAGTAAGTGCTTTGCAACTTTAATACTTCCAGAAATCATCTGAATTTACCTCAGTCCTCATAGTTCAATATTACAGGTAGTTTTTGCATAACAATTTGGAGGAGAGGTAAATCCACAGAGGGAGCAGCTCTGAACTTAATCAGTAACAAGTACATTAAAAAGGAAGTAAAGATATTCAGAATCAGCCTCCGATGCCAACAAATATTAACATAGGGAGACAAATAGAAGGAGAAAACAGCATTTCTAAATTTTCTAGACAAATATTTTTCTTTACAGGTGGCTTACTACTTGCCAATGCTTACAAATAGAATTGAGTAGGAAACAAAGTAAAGCAGCTTCCATAAGGAAGTTGAGTAACTAACCTTTTGTTGTTGTTTTAGTTAGGAAAAAACTCCAAACTAAATTTTTTTTCATAAGATCCATGTAGACAGTTTGTTTAGATTCTTTATATTGTGTATGTTATCTGGTTTTATGCTGCATAAGATTTTAAAATACAATTTTAAAATATTTGAAGTAGATGGGAAAAGCAAAAGATTTTTACCTTATTTTACTCCTAAAACACCAAAGCAGATAGTTTGAAGAGTATTGTAGATGCTTCCCTTTATATGGAATGAATACAACCCTTACATTCACTGAAACAATTTCTTAACCAAAAATGATCATACAAGAATTTCCCAAGTCACTCAAACCTCCATATCTTTGAGTATTCAGAGTAGCAGATACATGAATATAAAAAACCTGCAGTCATTCCTGACCTCTACCTGTTTCTATTGGTCCTTTTCACCCAGTCCCACAACACCTAGAATGAGGTATTGCAGCTTTGCATTGCCCTGGACTAGTTCCTGGTTAGAGATAGGCAATAGATTCAGTCACTGAGCTTGTGTCCGTTCTTACTACATCCCCTGATAACAGGGATTGGAGACTATCCAGTGCTAACAAGGATTGTGTGAAGTTGTTATGACGTACATCTCAGCCTGAAAGTACTGCCATTTGTATTTCCATCTTCATGCCTCTGTTAATGCACTACTGGAAGATATCCGTATGTATTTAAGGAGCTTCCCTACCTTGGTGGGCACACCGTGATTTGACTGTTTGTGAAAATCCTGACCATACTTCAGTGTAATTTTTTCAGAGTTGGTTTCATGATTTTATGTGTCAGCGAGGGGCTGAAGAAGACCATGAGAGTAACACTGTTTTCTGATGAAAGGAAACGTGCAGACAAACCCCGTACCAGTCATTGCATTTGGGATTCCTTTAGACTGACAGAAATATCTGGGAGCACATTTGGAAACTTGACATGGTTCTTCACTAAGCTGTATATCTTAATAAGATGTTCAAATTCAACTCAGGCAGTCTTAATTTTGCCTAATCCACTTTGCCTATTTCTAATTATGCTGTCTGGAACCTCATGAAGTGGAAGAACATCTGTGCCATCTCAGTGCCTCCCGGCTGTCCCCGCCTTTGCTTGATCCTTTCACAGGCTGGCACTGAACAGAGCAGTATCTACAGGAGGGGAGAAGGAAGGCAGGAGGTGCATCACATGAGCACGTATTGACTCCAGCAGGATGCCCAGACAAAACACAGGCTGCCCCTGCAGAGAAGGGCCGGTAGGAATTTTACCAAAGACATTAAAAAAGGCAATTCACTGGCTGCACATTGACCTGAAGCAGTCACATGCTGAGAAGACAAAGAAAAAATGAGGACTGAAAATTAGCCATGATTAAACCATCCCATCTCGTGCTTTATTGACTGCAAGTAGATATGCTGGATCTGACGTCAGGAGTAATCCTGCGGCACAGAAACAGTAATTGTAAAAGATACTTGTGCTTGAAGCCAGCCAGCTCACTTTCCACAGTGGTGGACACTGGTTTAGAGACGAAGGCAGCAGTGTCATAAAATAAATATGTTGATTCACAAGTTACCTCATGCACTGTCAGGATTGGCACTCTGCTTCTACTCCTTCAAGAGACTCCTGAAAACCTTTAATACATCATCTAAATCTCATTCAAAGACTTTTGAAGTCACTTTGAAAAGATGACTGAGAGCTGAGACTGGAACTCATAACTGTAGCTACACAGGGTATTTATTTTCTTTCTATTGTGTGCATCAGGGGAAAATGGACATGCTCATCACTGACTTCAGGATGTGAATTAAAAAAAAAAAGGTTGACAGGGAAAAGGAGAAAAAAAAATCATTCCATCCTTGAGTCTGACTGCTCACCAACTGATGGTCCACAGTTGATATCAGAATAAAAAAATTAAGCCAGTATTGCTCCATTTCAGTCACTGCAGAAACCCCAGTTACTCTTATGAAGAGTTTGCATGAAACCTTTTGTTAACTTGTGCCAAACAACCCAAATCAATTATGTTAGTGGAGTGCTGTCATGTAGAAATATTCTGCAAGCCTGATTGGTAGGTTAAGCAGCAGCCATAGGCAGCTTTGTAAGTGAGAAGAAATTTCCTGTTCTTGTCCACTTCATAATCTGAGAGGCTAGATACAAGAACTGGAATGAATGACCTGTACTGTTTTCAAGATTTGAAAGAAGGTTAGAGGTTTTCTTAGGCCTGGAATATGACTGTGTTGTGAAGGAAGGTATGTTTATGACTGAAAGATGTGTTCCAGGTTCATTTGAAATATAAAATATTTTTATTTTCAGGGAAGAAAAATGGTTGTTTTCACTGTAGAAAGAACTTGCAGTTTCATAAGAACTTCCTTCTTCAGGATAATTTCTACTTATATTCAGATATTTTATATATTCAATAGTGTTTAAAAACATTCAGACAAGCATCTGGTTGAGTAGAGAGTCCTAAACAAAGTTTTTACTCTACGGGCTTCCAGACAGGTGGGGAAATCTCCATTCAATCCCAAGAAGAGAGAGAGAGGGTTAAAACATTTTAACTTAAAGACCTGGAGTCTACTTTTGAATACACTTGTTCAGTTCAGCAAGTTGCATGTGCTATTAATTTTAATGATGCTATTAGACCAGCAGAGGCCATCATCCGTTACTGCGCATCCCTAACAGAGTGAGAAACCCAGGCACACTGGCCCTGTCACCCTGAACAAAAGCACATCTGCACTAAAGAGCTCCTCCGTGCTGCACGTCTTGGCCAGCAGAGCAGATATAGGGAGATATAGGGTGAAGGTATGTATGTTTTATGCAGCTGGCTGAAAAACTAAGATTTCTTGACAGTGAGCACCACAGAAGATAAGAATATTACTAAGCTTGTAGCCAGAACCTTGACATTTTCCCATGAGATATATATATATGAGTGATAAAACAGACTTTTCTAGCCTAATTTTCTTACCTAAGTTGAAAGAGACAAGAAAGTAAGATACTCTGGCTCTTCTTACTGATTTCTGAGCCTTTGCTGATTCTAAGGGTGTCTACACTGATTATGGGGTACAGATAACCCAAGATGGCTTCAAGTAAAGCTTTAGAACAGAGCAGCCAAGGATACATGAAGCTTTCAGATATTTAGACTTCATGGAGTCACCAAGCCAGTTTCCAGTTAGCTTGGATATCTTTATATAGCATATGTTTTATAGGGCAAAACAGCCCAAGCATCCACAATTGTTAAGCACAGTGAGAACATTTCTAAAATTTTGGAGTCCAAGTATTTTGCTTTCTTAACCTAAACTTTATGTAGAATTGCCGTATTTAGCACAGTAATGTTGAAAATGAGGGGAATGGGAGTGCTATGGGACTATGAAAGTTGCAAAGGCTAGAAAATTAGATTTTCTGAGAAAAACACAAAAATATGGGATGATTTCTCCCAAACACATTTGCTAGGGGAAAATATAATGAATAATAATTCTCAACCTGGCTTTGTTAATTTTCCCAGTTTTATTTAGGAACTTACCAACAGGCTAATCAGGAAGTATCATATCTGTTAATGTTCGAACAGAGGGGACAGCTTGTCCTAAGCATTTCTGAATGACAATGATCCAGGGAACTAGCAACTTTGTGTACTATACAGAGACATAACCATAATATGAAGAGGAAGGCAAATAAAATAAGAGCTTCTGTTGGCCATATTTCTTCATGCAGTGCAGGTCTATTTGTGGCATTCAATTATTTGTGTAAATCAATGCTACTGCTTTGCTAAAATTACAATACAGTATTTATTGCAACAGTGGATTGGTTTTAACAATGTTATTTTCCAGCTTGCCAAGGTCATCAAAAGCAATTTCTGAAAAAGCAAAGGAAGAACCCCACTCCCTAAGAACAACTATGTCCCATGCAAAAGGACTTTGAAGGGTTAAAGTTCAGTGCAGAAAGTGTGAGAACCTTTCATAGTGCTAGATCTAATTATTAACATGTCTCAGGGGGAGGAAGAATATGAAATCAAAGACTTTTGTGAGACAGTAGTGGCAAGAGGCATGGCTGCTTTCATATTTTTTCCCTGAGAGATCATCCTTCTGGAAGTCCTCATGGCTTCAGGACAGTTCACTGCAGTTTAGTTTTGGGAGAGGGAGCACAAACTGCAGAAGGAAAGGTTTGTAGAAAGCAAAACAAAATCAGTCTGTAAGCACATGCTATAGGCCAGTTTAGCTCTAGAAATGTGGAGTCTATGTGTTATTTATCTCCCAGAACACAGGATCTAAAACTTGGTGAGAGATACATGATGAGCTTGTATGAAGGTGATCTGAAATGGTAGCAAAATGGTGCAAGAGGGTGCACAAGTGGTACAAAAGGATATTGCAGGGGGAAAACTGCTTAGGTAGTTTAAGCTAGATCAGAATCAAAGCAGTTTGTTCATTTTTTATCAACACATAAGTAACTGCCAAATGGTAAACTGTACATTCAGGGTCAGGATCAGTAGATGATCCCAATACTAGACACAAATGTTAATACCTACAGATTTCTAAATGTGCTGTCCCTTGCTGGCTCTATACCAGATCTCTGCAGCATCCCAGGGGAGGATGCTCAGCCCAAGCTGTGTAGGTTGGTGCTGCCCAGGGCAGCTTCTGGCAGCCCCAAACTAGGTTCACATTGCTGGTCTTCTCACTTCAAGATCTCTCTCTCCCAATACAAATTTTTGTGCTGTTGCTTTACTTCTTTTTAGGATTATTCTTCCTTCATTTCAGAAATCTCTTTGCAATTCACTGGTAACTACTTAATATGGCCAATGGTCATCTTCCTACTTGACATGATGAGTTTTGGGCACATGCCCTCCAGACAGTTTCGTGTATGCTTTATGCACTCTCTCTGTGTGCTCTCACACCCTTAGAGAAACAGGGGCTGCTGTCCAGGTCATTTGCCAAGTAGGCCAAGCAAGCTCTCCCACAAAGGGTGTGAGCTACATCACCTTAAACTACATCTCTGACTTTGAACTGTAATATTAAAATTTTGATCGCTGTAGTTGAAAGAAGTTAAAAGAGGCCACTTGTTCTCATAGTTTCCTACTTGAGTTCCCAGTGGTCTTTTCCCTTGAATTTTATTCCTTTCATATAATATGTCTTCCTTTTTTTCATGTCTCTGTGTTTATTCTGATAAAATTGTATTTAAATGTAGCTGTTTCTTCTATTCATTGCCTGTAGGCTGAAGTAATAAATCTCTAACAGCCATAACTAGAGCATCTGGCAGCCATTTTACATTTGGTTCACAGGAAAAAGTTGCAGAGGAGACATGTGTTAAGCTTTCTCCTTGAAAACGTGTAGTTGTTCTCTTTGTTTTGTATAGAAAAGGAGCATATAAGTGATCCTAAGACCCTCAAGAAAATATTACAGGGCAAGTCATATATTCCTTGCCCATGCAAATCACATTACTGAGAGCTGTGGATTAATTGACCCAATCCCCATATCATTTAATCACATTTTCTTTGCTCATTCCCTGCTGTATAACCCCATTAAACAGTTCTCTTTGCCATGTGCAGAGAGAGGTAGCTGCCTACCCTCATAAGTTTGGAATGCATGCACAGAGTGGATCAGAATATACATTATTACAGAAATAAGTATGAATAGGGATCTCTGTATTAACATTCTCTGTACACAAAGACAAATGAAAAGACAATGTCATTAGGATTCCAAAGAGAATCAGTATTGACTGAAGGATGGCAGATACATTAGAAGCAGGGGCTGTAGAAAGTTTTAACTTTTTTTTCTCAGACTTCTTTATTATGATGAGACTTCTGCAGTTCTAAGATGTATCTTTTGGCAGACCAAGCAAAGAGTTATAGTATCGTAGGAACTCTTTATAAGTGTTGGATCCTCAAGTACATTACTGATGTGCTAACACAATTTCGTTGATCCCAGTGGAATGTATTATGTTTCATACAGCTAGAGCATGGTGCAGCTGGCAGTAAAATACACAGAGATCTGATATATCCTCCACTTGTTTAGACAAGTTTATTAGTTCCTGGGCTCAGCCAGCTCTACCTGCTGCTCACTTATTATTTCTGCAAGAATTAACAAATTGAAAAGGCCCTGGCCTCACCTGGAGTTTGGGCAACTTACAATGCTTCAGTGGTGTTAAAATGCCACATATTGTTGAGCTTCCTATACTATGTTAAAAATCATTTTGCAGATGTCTTTTTACTTCTATGAGGTATATTATAAAGGCTTGTTAGAGGTGGGGAAGTCTTGATCTTCAGTTCTTCTCATCCTACTTCTGGATAAAGGCTTTATTGGCTACTGAGCTTGCAAGAGATAAGCAAATCCTTGGACCTCAAGGACAATTGCCTATCATGAGGTCTGCTTTTTAATTAAGAGGACTGAGAAGCAATGACCTTGCTGCACTTTCTATATACAAGTGCAGGAGTAGGATTAGTGATGCATTCTTTCAGAATGTTATATTGATTGGAGGGAATCTTGCTTTCAAATGAGCATCATCCAGCTTCAGCAGATTTTAATTTTGTACACACAATAGCTCAGGACATACCACTTACTCTTTACCTAAAGGAATCAGACTCTTCTTCATAACTAGGTGGATGAGCATGTCTATGAGGTGGACATCTTCAGCTGGGGCCCCCAGGATTCAGAAGGGTAGACAAAATATACTACAAAGGGTTTGAGTTGTGCTTGTAACAACACTGGCCCAGCCTCTAAAGTGAACTAGATCAGTTTTCACCAGCTGAGGATCCTGACTCCCCACAAAAAGTAAAGTAACACAGATACATCTGATTTAACAGGAAACCTCTTCTTTGAATCCAATTATATGTGGTGACTGCAAATGAAGAAGGGACAACACTACGTAGTAGTAGATCTGTTACATTCTACCTCTGCATCCCAGGCAATTATTGTCTTCTACAGCAGGAGTAAAAGCAAAGAGCATCTCCTCTCATTTACTTGATGGTGCTGAAAAGCAGTTTGGAAAACTCCACAGCACTTTTCCCCTGCACTCACATCACATAAATGAGGTAATCGTTACAACTGTCTTTTTTTTTTTCCCCCCAAGGACACTGAATATTGTGCTCAGGGTGAAAGCAAAAGCAGCAGTCAGTGCAGCAAAGCATGTGTGGCACAGGCAGGTCCTGCCCATGGCTGTACCTTGGAACATATTATTCCATGAAGTTTTCTTTATGTACAGAAAAAGGCCAATGTCACCATGATCCCCAGAAAAATGAGTAAAACCCTCAGAGCTTTCTGCAAACCACATGCATAGACTATATAAAGGAATGCAAAAATTCCTTTGTGATTAATTGACATCTTGGGGGGGGGTCTCTCTTTCTATTCAAATATGGCCAAACCAACCCACACAAACTAATTTGTGGAGAGCTAATGATAGGTGTTCTAAGTCCTGAAGGAGATCCCACAGCCCATTCTTGGGACTGGCAGGGTTTTTCAAAGTAAGTGGAATCTCTGCAGTCAAGCATGGACAGAGATGTAGTTCCTCTGTCCACACTCAGATCCCATGAGTCCCAGACTTGGTTTGGAACCCATGCAGCTCACACCAAGGCTAGTGAGGAGGGTCATGTACACAGAGGGCTTCTCAGGTCAGGGCAACCTGTGTCACACTGCCTGAGAATACAGTGTATGTGATTGTGGATCAAGATCTTAACTGTCCTTTGAAAAGATCTGTCATTTTTTCATGATGGCTGATACCAGTAATTCCTTCTTCATTGTCTAAGCCCTATCTGACTGTTGCTGCTAGCTGAATCTCATCACCCTGAGTAAGTACTATAGTGGAAAGCAGTAGTTGTAAAATATCTTGAGTAAAGCTTTTGACATCTGATTGCAAAACATTTTCTGTGATTGAGAAAAGTACAGGCTGGATGAATGGGCTTAAATGGGCTGAATATTAGTTGGATTACCAGGCTTAAAGGGCAGTAATGAATAGTTCAGCATCCAGCTGGCAGCAAGCAGCAAAGTGGAGTACAATAGGGGTTGATTCTGGGACGATATTATTCCACATCTTTATCAATGGCCTGGATGATCAGACAGAATGCATCTTCAGCAAGTTTGCAGGTGAAGATGGGATGGATGGAAATGTGCCAAATGACAACAAAACTTCAAGTCACAAGGAACTTGATAAACTTGAGTCTGGGGCCAACAGAAATCTCATGGTGTTCAGAAATGAAACAACACAGAATTCTCCCCATGGAACTCTCAAACTGCATGCTTGGCTGCATGGTCAGCATATTAGAAGTTGTAACCTTCTCCTGCTTGGTTATAAGTAAGTCACACCTGCAATGTTGCTACCAATTTTGAGTTTCCTGGTTCAAGAAGTGTATTGAAAAATACACTTGCAGAGCTCTAACAAAATTATCAGGGTTTTAGACCATACAACCTTCAAGAAGAGGATGGGGGAGTTGAGTTTCTTTAATCTGGAAAAAGGAATCCAAAGAAGTATCTAATTGCAGACTACTTGAAAGAGGGTTTTAAAGGTAGCGGAGCCAAATTCAGATAAGTAATAATGGCAGGTGGCAAAACATTCAGCAATACCAACAAAGTGCAGCTTGGGAGGTTGAGATGCAGTCCTGAAATAGCTTGCCTAGAGAGGCTGCTGAATGTCCAGTCTCAGAAGTTTTAAAAATTCAGCTAAACATTGCTATGGTTTACACGGTTTGCTGTCAGCAACAGCTCTCCTTAAGGTTGGGTGTTGGATTAAGTTCTTCCAAAGGTCTCTTCCAGCCAATGTTTCTATGATTTGTTCTCCATAAGTGCTTACATTAACCACATAGATCTGACAAACACTGACTGAGAACAGTTAATTTTCCTACCTCTCTAATGGCTGAGCTAGGCAGTGTTGGAAGAGTTTTATTTTAGTCATCATGCCATAAAAATCTTGTCCTTAATGAAACAGAATCATAGGACAAATTACTGGATTGGAAGGGATGTCTGAAGATCTAGTCCAGCCTCTTTCTCAAAGAGTAATATCAAGTTGCTCAAGGTTATCCAGCTTTTTGAAAATCTCCAATCTTGTCAAGCTGTTCCAGTGCTTAACCAGTCTCATTAGGAAGAACTTTTTTTTCTAATGCATAATTGAAATATCTCCTGTTGTAACTTGTTCCCAACTGTCCCTTTTCACTCTGTGTGTCTGGGAAGATCCTGTTTCTCCTGTCAGCCACTCATTCAGACATGGAAGACTGCAAGTGAATCCCACCTTAACCTTCTGTTTCCTGGTTGAATAAACCCAACTCCTTCAGCCTCTCCCTGTAGGTTGGGTACTCCAGAGTCAGTTTAATGCCATCACTACAACAGCACACTGATGATTTTTGTTCAATTTGTTGCCACGCAGGACCCACGGGTCATTTCTTGCAAAACTCCTTTCCAGTCAGCCTTATTAGTTATTTCCCCAGTTTGCTGTAATTTGCTGTAATCCACAAATTTGCTAAATCCAGCCAGTTTATCTCCAACTTTTCTCTTCAGCCATTCAGCCTATACACCCTCAGTCTGGCTACAAGGAGACTCACCCCAGCAATTTCCCAGGTAAGAGGCAAGACTGACCAGTCAGTTCCCCCTTGATTTTTTGCAGATGGGAGGAACAATGACTTTTTTTTCCAGTCCTCAGGGAACACCCAACTGCCACAGCCTTTGAAAGATGATGAAAGTGGCCTTGGAATGAAGCTGGCCAACTCCTGCAGCACCATGCAAAACATATACCAGAGAATTAAATCTATAATTACATTTTCTAAGGGAGCTCAGAAATATCTTTCCCCTTAGCTATAGCTTGTATAGAATTAAGTCAGCACATTCAGAACAGGGAAGCTCTCCTCTCTCCCCTTCCATATCACTATTCTTAATGTATTATTTTCTTGCTATTACTAAGAAATAAGGGAGGATATGAAGGCTAAAAATAACACCAAAAGGGTCTAATTAAAGAAAAAAAATCTTAATTTCAGGAATACATTGGAAAATGCAAAGTAGGAAAAGCTTTAGAGAGAGAAAAAAAAAACTCCTTCAGGAAAAGTTTCAGAAGCAAAACTGAAAGTGAGCAGCAAATAAACTGACGCATGAAAAATCTTTTTCTGTTGGTCTTCAGCAGACAGAATGTCTCACTTCATTAGAGAAGTAAGAGAAGAACAGATGAGCTGCCCTTGCTGCTCCTTTTGCATAACTGCCAATGGTGCAACACACAAGTGTTGCCAACTCTCTCTGCTGTACAAAACTCAGATTAAAATCAGCTATTGTTTCTTTGATTTTTCCTGATCTTTTTTTCCATCTTCTAGCTGTTCCTATTTTATTTTTTCCCCTTTTTCTGTGATATTTATTGAATTTTTTTCCCCAAAATTCTTTTTTCATTGTGTTTCTCTTCACTAAACTTATTTTTCATTCCTCTCCTGGCATGCTCCTTGGTTATTCTGTGGTACCCAGCATAGCTCCCTGACATCACTTTCCACCTCCTGACTCTTGTCTCCTATTTTACAATCTTCAGACATATAGACTCCTAATTCAAGTGGCACAAATGCAGATAAACCTTATTCCATGCCTGGAGCTCCAGAGCATTAATGTAACACAAAAAATAATAACACACTATAATGGTTAAGAAAATGTATTTTATGTTACCAGAGAAAATTATTGAAACAGCTTCTCAAGGCAACTTTCAAATTCATCACTGTTGGATGACTTTACAGTTAAACTAACCTACCTCCAAGTCTGAACAGTTAGAACTAGTGCAATATCTCTGATTATTTCTCCATACAGTCTATTTCCTGGCTGTTCACAGAGCAAGAAACTCAGCTGGGTCCTTGTTATCCTGTGCAAATTCCTGTTGTTATCCTGTGAAATTCCTGCTCACCTTGCAAACAGCTCCATTTTTGTTTCCCTCCTATTCATTCTGTTTGTGAGACCCACTGGTACCAGGCTTATCTCTCCTCCCTTCCTACCTCCAGAGCTAAATCCCCACCATGTTGAAGTCTGAAGCTCATTTCTCACTCCCCAGTAGATGCTTGCAAGTGTTAGTTGCAGCCATTTCTCACTCTCTGGCTCGGAGGAGTTGAGTTGCTGCCCTGTTCCTTGAGCACTGCCAGGATTTATGTGAACGATCTTTCTTAATGCTTGGTGTCCCATTTTCATGCCAACCACAGAGATGGAGACCCACAGTTTGAGAAATGTTCCTGTCACTTTGTCAATATCCTCCTTTTTGAGATTCTCTTTCAGTTCCTACTCTCTAACACATCAAACATCAGGCATGGACAGTTTATCCCAGACCTGCCAGGGCTCTTTCATTCGGTGTCACACAAGTACATCAGGGCCGCTCTTGACATCAGCAGCATGTTGTTTTCAAACACCTTCAGCTTGGCTTGTTGTGCTGACTGTCCCTGTAAACATCTGGGAACCAGTTCATTGCTTGCTTTCCTATCTTCTGAGGTTTCTTCTGTCCTGATACCTGCAAAAAATAAGGCAACTATTAAGCTCTGCCAGCATAACAGCCCTATTTTAATGACCAAAATGCTGTTCATTTGGGAAGAAATTTATTATTTCTTCTCTCATAATGGATTATAGATACTTGCGGGGCAGAGAACCACTCTGTGCTGTTTTAGATAGCACCTGGCATTTAACAGAATTGGGGCATCTAAGCCAAAAGGGTGCTAATGTTCTCTGCATGTCATGTTACCTGACCCAGCCAGGAGATTCAGTCAACACTTGAGCTTGTGGGGAAAAATTTCAGGTCCTGGTACAGAACAGTTCCACACTGCTCAGCTGGGCAACCAGGCGCCTGCCTTCCACAAAGCTGCACATCCATCACAGCTCAGCTGCTCACCTTGCCTGTTCCAGAGCTGTGAAAAGCATCAGGCTGCAGCGAGCCTCAGCTGTTCTTTCACCAGAGCATCAGTCCCAAACCCTGTCCCTCCCAGTTCCTTCCTGACAGTTAAAAATCCTGTCTGCACCCCTTCCTCCAACCTCCTCCCACAGCAGGAGCAGCCTGCAGGACATTCAGGGATAAATAAAACTCAGTTTTGCCTAACACTGTGGAGAACTCCTGAGGAAGCCTTCTCCCCGTGCCCAAATCCCCGAGGAGCTGGATCATTAAATGTGTTCTGAGCTTGTCCAAAACTTGAAGACTGTGGCAGGAGGAAACTCTCGTCCATAGTTCTCACAGGAACTGCTAATACCAAATACCAATACAGTGGAAGAACTGGAATTAACAAACCTTCCTAGGAAAGGCTTTTCCTATGACAGTCAATGCATTAAATACCAGCTTTCCAAAGAAAGAAATGACACAGATGAATCTTTTGGGGAAGGACTGTTCACAAAGGCCTGTAGTGATAGCACGAGGGCTAATGGGTTCAAACTGGAAGAGAGTAGTTTAGATTGGAAATTAGAAGAAAATTCTTTACCCTGAGGGTGGTGAGACACTAGCATAGGTTGCCCAGGGGGGTTGTGGATGCTCCAGCCCTGGAGGTGTTCAAGGCCAGGTTGGATGGGGCCTTGAGCAACCTGGTCCAGTGGAAGGTGTCCCTGCCATGGCAAGGGGATTGGATCTAGATGATCTTTGAGGTCCCTTCCAACCCAAACCATTCCATGATTCTATGATTCTATGAATCCTGATAACAGTTTGACTCCAGGAGGAAACAGTTTTCTTATAAGCCAAATTTATTTCTGTGCTGCAGGAGAGATCCAGTTATTCTCCAGCCTCCTCTGATTCTTCAAGGACTTGCATGGGGTTGTTTCCATTTCCTGGTGATGCTCGTTTCTTTTCATCTCCCCAGAAATATGTCTGCTAAGTTCTGCCATCCCCTTGATGTGCAGTTTCTTGGCACCACTGCACAGCAGCATGGTTTAACGAGAGGGGAAGTGCTGGAGTTACCCACTGGCACCTGCTCTCATTCCCTCTCCAACTTCTTTCCAGATTGAATGGACTTCCGTTATGCTGGATATTAAATTGTACTGAATCCTACACTTGGTCAATTCTATTATCATCTCTCTTGTTTTTTTCAAAAATACAACCACCATTGGCCACTTATAAAAGATCATCTTTTGTTTGCATAGCACATAGGTTGTATACTGCATACAGTGAATTTAGTGCACAAATGTCCAAGCATGTCAGCAGAAACAACTGAGAACCGGAATATATACAACCAAGCAGCCAGGAGTGACAATGTCATTAAAGGAAACCCCAGTGTCAGAACAGAACCACAGCCAGGAGTGACAGTGCAGCTGAGAAAATGTCCCCAGGCCCATGAAACAGTGGCGGAGTCATAAATACCAGACCTTTGGCATTTCTTCATCCACATTAACAGTCTCCTTTCCTGGCCAGGTTTAAGAAAGGTTATGCTGGGACATGCAAAACATGAAGAATTGTGGCTTTTAAGTTTTGAAGCTGCTAAGTTCCCTGGCTATTTCCACCCAGGAGCAGGTTCTGACCACCCATAGCACCTCTCATCTGTGACCTCCTGGGAGTGAGGATCCCATCATGCCCCTTTCTAAGCCATATAAAGGGCAATAGGACAATCTGAAGGACTCAGAGGAGCCCAAGATCAATAGATCAATACTTAGCAACAGGGAGTGGGAGAGTGGAAGAACTGGCTGCTCTAACCTGCAGTACAAATGGTGCATTGCTACCTCCTCCAGCAGCTGCCAAAAGCAGCAGTAGTGGCTAAAGCAGACAGCAAGGGAAGGCTCTCCTCTCCACCTCAACCTTCTCAGATCCCACTAAATCTTTGCTGCACCCAAAACCCACCCTGAGCTTGCTGATGCCCCTCAGCTCTATGCTCTTGCCCTTTCCCCTAAATTGCAGCAAGCCCTCCCTCTCTTCCTGAACCAAGCCTGCTGTCACAGCAAAAGTGAGCTTGTTATCCTTTGGATATCATCCTAAGGTAGTTGATCTCACTCCTGCCTGCAGTGCTGAAAAGCCTTTAAATGGCTCCTCCCCAAAATGAAACTAAGGGGCTATTTTTCTCTGCTAAGAAACAGACAGAAGGATCTACTGAATGGCCTCTGATAATTGTGTGGGCTCTGGGGAGGTGACTGCTTACAGAGAATCCCTTAGCCATGGTCTCCTGCAGGAGCTGTGCTCTG
This sequence comes from Brachypteracias leptosomus, assembly GCA_013401335.1. Classification (NCBI taxonomy): domain Eukaryota; kingdom Metazoa; phylum Chordata; class Aves; order Coraciiformes; family Brachypteraciidae; genus Brachypteracias; species Brachypteracias leptosomus. The sequence goes on from VYZX01003258.1 coordinate 43,019, forward strand.
TACAGCAAGGAACCTCTTTTCCTGTGTGTACACTCTCAAATCCAGGCAGTACAGCTCCCAGACTGGGCTTCCCCAGAATCAGAACCGCCACGTTAAAGCATTTTGTGGGCTGACACAATCAATACCAGAGCAGAGAGTCGAATACTTTTATTTCTTCAGTCAATGCTCTATCCACTAGATTGCACTGTATCTTAATCAGCAACCGTTTAACCGGATACTGACTAAATCCGCCCCAAATGTCAAGTTGAAGTGAATAGAAAAATTTTCTTCATGATAGTTGAAATATTGTTTCAATCTTTGGAAAAATACATCTGAAGCAAATTTTTAAAGTATTTTAAAGTCATTTTGAACCTTTCAACATTTTATCTTGTTCTTTTTTGTCTGTTTTTTTTTAGAAATTTCAGCAGATTTTGTTAAAAATCAAGAAAATCAGTAATTTTTACAAGTTTTGCTTACCTTAGAATTCTTACATCTGCCCTAACAACTGATCAAGATAAAATTTGCTGTCTGCTGATTTCAGTGGGGACTCTGTTATTAATCTATCTGGAGACATCTTTTGAGGCCAAACATTTATAAACTTATATAATTTCAGCTAATATTTAGAGAATTACATTGGGGTTTTAAAAATGCTGAACTAAAGCAATCACATTCCTGCTATGTGATGGACTAGTCTTTCAAGAAGCACTACTTCCAAGTGATACCAGGCATGAAAACTTGCAGATTATCACCTGACATAAGTAATCAGGTTGGAAAATTGCTGCTACTGTAATTGAGTCGTTCAATTGCAACTATTGTTGGAGTTATCTCCTCCCCCCTGGCCCAGGAGGCAGAGACAGATGAGCAGCCAGATCCTTGTACTTGAAACACTCCTAGCATGGAGAACTGCAATGCTGCTGTTTTGTTTTCCAGAAATTAAAGCTGATCCTCAGGGGGAAAGTGTCATTTAAAGATGCAGGGAAATTTATCTATGAATCCAGAGGAGACTGTCAAAATGAGTATATCTGAATCAGCCAGTATTGGGACTGATGCTTCATTGGCTTGCTGCTTTCCTTGCCTATTTATAATATCTAAAAGATAGATACAAAAGAGGCTAGCTGTAGAAACTTAGGAATTTTTATTTAGTGGCAGTCTACTCAGGCATTTGCTTACCATACCAAGGATCAAAGCAAATGAGAATCACAAACACACTGAATTTGATGGTCTACTTTGAAAATTCAAAGTAACATCAATCATCCAAGTCCGTCAATTGCACACATTAAAGCATTACAGGGGTAAAAAGTAGCTAAAACTCTTTTCCAGTTCTGCCTTGCAGAGAAGCTTGATGATCTATCAGGACAACAAGCTTGTCTCCCCAGGCTCTGCAACACAAGCATAACCTCAGCCTTTCAAAGTACATGAAGCCCTATGAATGCGGTTAATTATAAATAGTGTTGAAATGGAAGCTTAAAAATGGAAGGTCATGTTCCCTTCATCTGAACATTAAATCCCTTCAAGATCAGGCTGCCCTAGATAGAAATGGCTGCATTCAGCTGTATGGTATCTGTATTACAAAATGTTCTTTGAAATGATCAGGTGGTAAAAGGAGCTTGACTTGTACTTTACCAAAGATCCAAACAAAGAGGAAGGGTTAGATACACTGACTTTTCTAAGTGCTCAGCTAACAGCACGAGCATGTTATAGCTGCCTGACCTCAGGAATGTCTAACTGTACACTCTCCTTATCCAGCTTGAGATGGGCTGCAGGGAAAGGGCAAAGCCCACAGAGCATGGGCTATAAGGACTGTAGCTATTCAAATAGATTTGTTGGACTTGCTAGTATGCCAGGAACCATGATTTACTTGGTAGAATTTATCAGAGCCACCCTTCTTTAAACTAATATTCAGTCACAAATGTCAAAAATTGAGACCCAGAAGCCTTTGCTAGTTTTCTGCCATTGCAAATTGACACTGGTCAGAATTACTTTGTTCTTCCTTGAAAGACAACAATCAGCAGAAAGGCATGTCAAGCCTGACTTCAGACCTGTCCTTAGAGAAGCATTGTCCCTGCTCTCCTTCAGGCCTCACTTTGTCCTATTGCTCTTCTTTTTGCCCATATTAATCCTGTCAGCGTTGTCTGTTTCTCACAGTGTTAACCTGTCAAAGGCAGTTCCTGCGAAACAAAACCATCTCCAAATGGTTGTGCAAATGACTTAGCTTCTTGTCTGACTGTACCACAGCAACCAGTTCCTGGAGGACTGTTGCATCTCACTAGAAGCACTTTCCACCAACATTGCCTTTCAGCTGTTGAGGGCATATGGAGTCTATGTAGAGTCCACAGTCCACATAGGTCTCCAATGTGAAACAACAACAGCCATGGGGACCAATGGTGCTACCTGTCATCAGCTGTGCAGCACAGTCTTTCTGTGTGTTTGAGCACCTTTGTGAGAACAGGAGATTGAAACTACTTCAATCCAGTTCAATCCACTTTCCAACATTCAGAAAAGTACCCTCAAATATCCCTTGGGTGAGTTGAATAAAGAAAGAAGCTGCTACTCTTGCTTCTTGTGGAGAAGGGAGATGGGTCCTGGTATAGCCACCTGAAATTGCAACAAAAAAAAATTTCTGGAGCTGAATAATATATTTTTGTTCAAATTTGGGAGAGGAAGGATTATTCTGGTTTCAGTGAAAACCAAAAATGTGTCATTTCTTTTCAGCTTGTTCAGTTTGCTCTTTGTGTTGTGTTTTTAAGGTTGTGGTGAGGTCTACTTTAGACAGATTGATTTGGTGTGCTGTATCTATGTAAGAATATTTAGGAATTGTTGGAGACAGTTTTGACAACTGCAAAACAAGACAGTCTTGTGTCTCTCCTTCTATCTTTTAAAAACACAACAGTAACACTTTCCAGAGTAAGCCTGTACTTTAGGAAGCATTCAAGTTCAGGTAACAACCAAGTGAAATCAGTGAAAAGCTTCATAACATCACTGCTGTGTGGTATAGAGCAAGGTCATGGCCTGAAGAACTATATGAATATTCCCAAAGCTATCACAAAATGGCAACAACATGAAGCCCATTCCTGACACAATTTAGCCCACAATTTAGTTTAATTTCCAAAGTCTATAA
>VYZX01003266.1:1802-22871 GCA_013401335.1 Brachypteracias leptosomus
CCAAAAAAAATATCCCAACTGCTAAAAAACCTTAAATAAATACCACTATTTAAAATTCTATCTTATTTTGTTCATCTTTGTAAGAAAGAATTAGAAATCCATAAAAGTAGGGTTTGCAGGCCTCTGTGAAGTTGATGTAGTTTATTCTTTTGTCTTGTGGTGAGATAAAATTTTCTTAGAGATCAAAAGGAAAATAAAAAATAAAAATATTATTAGCTTTTACTGTCAAGGATTAGGAAGGGGCCCACCACAAGACAAGTGACAGATGCTCTCTGTTAACCCCTCTCCCTTCCCAAAGGTGAAGAGAAAGGGAATAAAAGAGAAAGACTTATGAATTAGAAAACAGCTTCAATTAAAATAATAAAATGGAATATATATTATATAAATATATACAAAACCTACATCTACCTGTGGCAGTTATGTAACTGTCATCACTGATGCTGTGGAGCAGGTACTGGGAATGTGCCAGACTGGATCCAGAGGCAGGCGGGAACCAGATTCAGGAGTTGGATTCTAGAACTCAATTCAGGAACACACAGATCAGGATTGAAGGCAGAATGGACAAAGTCTTCCTTAGATGCCTGGCATTGAAGAAGAGCCTGACCCTCAGCTTTCTACTGAATATGACATATATGGGGTGGAATACCTCGTTGGTCAGTTTAAGGTCATCTGTCCTGTCCACTCCTCCCCACAGATGTGGCCTTTTTCTTTTGCAGCCTCCTATGTGGTACACAGGATTTAACAGTGACCTTGGTCTGCACACCTCAGCCCTTGGTAGTAACTCTAAACATGAAGCGTTATCACTGCCAGAAGCAGACACTGTCTGCGAAAATATGCTCCTAACTTTAGAAAGTGCAGTTAGTTAGAAGAGACTGAGTTGAAGAGTAAAATCAGTGAGAAAAATTAGTTCTGTTCTAACTCAAATTAGATATCTAAAGATTAAATATATGAGAGCCACTATATACATAAAGCATACTGAATAAGAAAAGTAATATTGGAAAATTAAAAAATAGAAAGTGTAAAGGATATAAGAAGCTTCATTTTCTTGAAAATATGAAGTCTCTGACTTTCTCAGGATGACTTTCCTATTTGGTTCTGTATTCAGTTGACTTTTATGTTTTCCAGTCACTCATATATAGCTATCTCGTGGGAACCTAGCAGAAACCAAACTGCTAAAACAATGGGGCAAAAATACCATGCATGATGTAAAGAGAAGAATTCTGCATGAAATCTATAAATTTTTTTCTGTGGTTATTAACTCATGTCTTATACTGTGTGAGTGTTTGCTCAGGGTTATTTCATATATATAATTTCAAATCGGGGGGGGGGAATTTAACAAAACTAAATACCAATTATTTTTTCAAGAAATGAGTAGTCAGAAAAATTGTCATTAGGGAATATGAAGCAATTATCACAGGTCAGTTAAAAATCAGGTATAGCACATGGAAACACTTTCCCTTTAATCAACACCTGAAAAGATGAAAATTCACGGAGGAAGAGGAAAGTAACTGAGTTTGCCAATTTGTTTAGGAAATATATTTTAAATATCAATCTTTTCATAAAGGAAATAAACATCAAAAAACAGCAACATGACTTTAACACTTCATTAACAAAATAACTACAGGAAGATTGTATTTCCATTAAATCATAGAATTATGCAGGTCAGGACTGATCTCCAAGGAACATCTACTCCAGCCCCCATCTCTGCGCTGGTCCATTTAGATCAGGTCCTTCAGGGGCTAGCTCAGTAGAGTTCTAAATACTTTGATCAAATGTTCTTCAAATATTTTTGCATAAAATTCAAATTATTAAAATTGCTGTTATGATTCATGTCTAACAGGTGTTTCACTTTATGTTATTTTCATTCCCATTTTCAGATCTTTCTTCTCTATTTATTTCCCAGGCTTTTCACCCAGTTCTGTCCCCATGTCGATGCAGTTCATTCCTCTCTTCCTTTCTTCTAATTTTTAGGTAAAAATCTTATTCTTTCCTTAGCTTATTTCAAAATAGTTTCTCTCACATTCATGATCAACTGAAATAGTTAATCAGATCATTAAAACCCTCTGGTTTAAATGTGTGCCTGAGTGTACTTGAGTCTGAAATTTAAACTGGCAATGTAGCAAGATACTCAGTTGAGGTAATACATCTAAAAATCTAAAATTATTTTATTTTATGAGGTTCAAAAATTCCTTTATGTCATCCGTTCTGAAGACGATTTGAAAAGATAGCAGGGTGATTATTTGTGCCTCATGTTTTCACTTCAGTATTACTGTACCAATCAAGTAACGTTCTATAGAAACATAACGTATGCACAGTTTCTCTTTGCTTGCACAAAAAAATCTTGTGCACGTGTACACCAAATCCTTTTATGGACAACTGGTTCATATTAACTGAGTTTAGCAGCAGGCTTTCCCTCTTAGTCCAAACTACATAAAGAGAATCTACTCTCTGCCTTGGGAATGCTGTCTCTTGCAAAGGCACTAAAAAAATACAGATAAAAGACTGCTTATCCAGACTCCCTCTGAAATGTTACTGTGTATGAGGACTGACAGAAACAGGATTGGAGTTATAAAGGATGTTTGAGTAGTCCATAACATACAGACCCTGGTTTAGACTGTGAGATAGAATGGAGGATAACACACAATCTCACACTGAAAGCTTCTATGTGCAAGGATTCTGTGAGACCCTCAGTTTCTTTGCAGTTTAAAGATATATGACAGGAAGTTTACCACACTGGAAACTTGTTTGTTAGACTACAACCTTATTAACTCTGGCCAACATGAGAAGATGTTTATAACAAAAGACAATTTCTGCCAATTTTCCTGGAGCCTAAGGCACTTAAAGTTGGGAGAAGTTTCTAGCCAACAATCAGAAAGACAAAATAGAATAAATTTCATCTTTAAAGGAACAGTATATATTAGTAAGGATGCTGCATCAAGAGTGCATATGCACTTGTATTTAACTTGCATAAGTTTATGTCAAAAGTTGTAACCATAAGATGGTAGTTTTAATTGATTGAAAGAGTACAATTCAGAGAGTCTAAGAATTCTTTACAAATAGAAGTGAATATATATGAGCTGTAAAGGGCTCCTCTCTCTCCTACTTCACCTAGAAATATTCACCAAGTCTTTCTTAACCAAAAATTACCTAAGAAACAAACAAAAAACAACCAACAAAATTCCATTCATGTGACTTTTAGTGTGTCATAACATCAAAGTACTACATAAGAAAAAACACTTAACTAATGTCTTCCTATAAAGTTTTGCAATCATAGAAATGCTGGGGAAAAAAAAAAAAAAAAGAAGAGAAAAGTAGAATGATGAAGTTGTAGCAAATGGAAGAATGGAATTGCAAGTCAGACTGTAAAACTGAGGACTGTGTCTTGTTAACAATAAATGGAACTTTGAATAATGAATCTCCAGGATAACTCCCTATCCAGGGCACAGTGAACTTATTGGGAGTTGGACTAGATGACCTAAGGATTGGATTAGATGATCTTTAAAGGTCCCTTCCAAGTCAAGCCATTCTATGATTCTATTTGTAACTTCGTAGTGACTTGGCTGTAGATGCACCTAATTTTTTTTGTGCAAAACTACATTTTATGGTTATTTTCCTGAATGTGAGGGAATAATAATAAAGAGGCAATAGTGCATAAGAAAAATAAATATTTAAGTTCCTTATTCAGTTATTAGAGGAACGGGAACTTTGAATGGCTCCAGAAAATGCTATTTATGACAGCTCTAGAGAAAGAACCAGTCTGTGTAGTCTGGGAACCTCTAATATGCTTACTTGCATTTTAGATCTGGTTGTTACTAACTTCTGCCTGTATAAATAGTGTAGAGAATCTGGGGCTCATGCTTTTCCTAGCAGAATATTTCAAAGAGTATCCTATAGGAAGGCTCTGTAGAAACAAAGCCTAACACCCAAAGGGAACACAATCCCATTTTTTATTTGTCACCTCAGTACATAGATTTTTTTATTACCTTTCAGATATACCCAATTTTCTGTATTTGCTGTAAATTATGTTTGTGAGTCACCAAACTTTGTCCACTGATTTCATGGGAAGCTTAAATTTAAACTACCGTAGGCCACTGAATAAGATTTCTGCTGATGCTGCAAGCTTTTTATTTTTATATCGGGACTTGTCTGGGCTTGTCTTGGACTGAATTGCTTTTGACTTGTTTCAGCTTTAGTAAAAATTGTCTATGACATGGCTATGGCTTTTTTTTTTTAATTTTTCCTTAACTTAACCTTCTGAACACCAAATGTAATCAAAGTACACCAAACCTGTATTTTAACCAAAGTACATGCAGGTTCAGCAGCGCTAGGAGACACTATTGTATAGATGATGTCTGTGGTGGGTTTACCTTGGCTGGGTGCCCAGTGCCCACCCTTAGTCCCTCTATCACTCCCTCTCCCCACCCCCAAAACCTCCGTCAGCAAGGCAAGCAGCGAGAGAGTAAGATGGAAAAGGAAAACCCGTGGGTTATGATAAGAAGCAGTTTTAATAAACAGCAGAGAAAGCAAGGCCACGCACACGCGAAGAAAAAGTAAGCAAAGCTGTTACTCTCTACTTCCCATCCGCAGTCGATGTTGGGACTGTCCCGGGAAGCAGGGCTCCAGAACGCGTACCAGTTGCTCGGAGGACAAACGTCTTCCCCCCAAATCCCCCCGTCCTCCTCCCTTTATAGTTGAGCTGACGTCATATGGTATGGAATATCCTATTGGTCAGCTCGGGTCAGCTGTCCGGGTTGTATCCCCTCCCAGATCTTGCCCCCCCATACCTTTGGTGCTGTGTGAGCCCTGCTAGTCATAACAAGGGTGTGTTATCAACAGCCTCTGGGTTCTAGTACTGCAGCATGAGGGCTGTATGGGGAAAATCAGCTCAGACAGACACACTACAATGTCTAAGTGAACATAATTGAAATTTAGCTAGGAACTGAAGACAAATCAGATGACTATATAAAGTGGATCGAAACTCAGGAAGTGAAGGTCCTCACCACCATTATCCATCTTCTCCCAGTGAAGAACTCCTGAACTGAACCTCCTCTTCTTCTCTGGTGGAGGAAGGTTGGAGCCACCAGACCTAGAGCCCAGAGGAATCACAAAAAAGATTTAAAAAAACAAACACGTAGGCACTAGGAAACTTTCATGTAACAACTTTATCTAGGATATTATTGAGACTTTTTATGTGGTTGTTAGATAATGCAGTGTAGTGGGTCTGTCTGANTTGATCACATGTGTGACTGCAAATTCAGTTCTACCAATGTTTTGAAAACATAACCAAGAATCTCAAAACCTGTTCCTCATCAAAACACAATGAAATGTAGGAGACCCAATTCTGCAGCTTTTGAAAATACTCATATAAGCAATTTTATAAAGCTAAATGTAATCTTCAATTGTCGACTTCATTCAGTTTGGGCTCAGGAAATTTTTTTCTATTGTCTCAGTTCCTCTTTTGCCTGTGTGTCTAAGCTACATATTAATGGAACTGCCAGAAAACAAGCTTCTTTCTTCATAAAAATAATTAATGTTAGTAACTTAGCTTTTTATGTAGTGCAGCTGCATAGTGTGGACTGCCATACTGTGACTCTGTCTTTTCCCTAGATCATTGCTCAGCATAAAAGTCAAAAGCACACAGATGAGCCATTAAATGAAATAAATGTGTAATTGTCAATGGAATTCCTTTCAAACTATATATGAGCAACAGTCATCAGAATCCTGTTACAGGGATTTGAAAGGAATTTACAAAAATCCTCAAATTACTCCATCTAGGAGAGAGTATTGACTAGTGGGTAAATTAAAAGTGTGTAAAAACTGGTTGATTAATTAGTATTTGTATAATGATAAGAATCTTGCATAAACTGTTTTTCTATGAAAGTGAGAAGTACTTCTATTTTCTAAATGTTTTTTTCTTTGAACAGAAGGCCAATATATAACCACTGAAGTCCTATGTACATGTTGTTTCGAGACCATTGAAGGCACTGACTCACATTCAAGCTGTTATAGCTTCAAAAGCTGAAGCTGGACCTTGTGTACATGTTCTTAACTCACAGAAAATGTAAGTTGACATAACTTTAAACTTTTTAACTGTACCTTACATTAATCACATTTGCTTGTATTCACTGTGAGTTAATAACATGCAGAAGAACAGATAAAGCAGTTCAGCTTATACCATTTGGCTCCAGATCAAGACAACTTAATTAGATATCTATATATGATATCCAGGCTCCTATCAGGATCAGCTACTCAATAGAACTAATGAAGTCTAAAGAGTTATTTCACTATGTAGACATGAATATCTGATCAACTGAATTGCACTCTAGTGATTGTATTATCAAAAGGCACAGTGCAATCCCTCAGACACATACATCTAGTACCATCTGAGATGTTGTACAACGTCCCATTAATACTTGATGGTCCAAAAAGGCAAAAGGTCTCCTAAAGACTTTGTCAGATGAGACACTCCCACATGAATGCCTGAAATACCTTAAGGCATCTGAAATTGCACATCTATGAACTGAATCAACTGTGTGGCCTCTGCTGAGTTAGATTAATCATGAGCTAATCAGTAAATTCATCATGTACATGCACCCTACATGAATTTGATCTAATGTGAATCAAATTCTTTAAAATGCTTTAAATTTACATTTTTTGTACACTTTCAAATATCTTTAATAAATACATCACAACTAAGTCCTTCATAGGACACATATGTAAACAGATCATAACAGCTATGTCTAACAACCAATTCCAGAATATGTTTCTAGTAAAAAGAACACAGAAGAGGCCTTATCCATACTATTGAATTCTTTTACCCTCTAAAACAGGATTATCACAACTGACCTGCCTTGGGAATAGTCTCTGGCCTGAACCATGTCGGAAATTAAATGCTACTAAATGGTTTTCCATTTGCTGAGCTACTTAAATTCTCTTGTGTGCAGATTTTAGCTTAGACATCAATTTCTCTTCTCATTTGTGGAATCTTGCTGTGTGGAGGAACGGTTTCAGTGGAGAATTCAACTCCATTGAAATCTTTACAGTTGTTCAAATTTATATTAGCACAGAAATTTTTCCTTTGCAATTACCATCATCTTGCTCTCTCTTTTTAAGGCCTCATGGAAACTTTGCAACAGTCATTGAAACATTGAAACATTGCAACAGTTGTCGAAACATTGCTTTATATTGTGTTTCCAACACAGAAGACTCTGCAATTTGGTTTTCTGGCTGTGGTGTTTAATCCCTGACAGCACGAGAGGTTGTGGTTCATGTTTGAAGACTAGAATATGAAGAGATGTAAAACACAAGGTAAATGGTTTTCTACTGTCACGTGAGGAGAGGAGGGGTGAGTAGAGAGAACAACTCAATTTCTCTCCAATCTGTGAATGTCCTTTTTTGCCATTTAAAAAAGATGGAAATAAAGAAGAGTAATTCCTCCAAAGTAAGATAGAAATCATATCCATTTCAAATGTAGTAGCTAACCTAGATATTTTATAAATGCATACACTGAAAGTGAAGGATGATTACTACATCAGCTGTTGTACTTACTGTGTTCACAGAGGACTGTCATATCTTTGTTACACGGTTGTTTTTCTTTCTGTCAGTCAATTTATTATGTAAAGAAATGGAAAACAAAACTTTAATTCTTCCTGCTGTAGTACAATGCACAAGTTCTTTGAATGTTCTCAGCTTTCTGCTGATTTTCTTTCCAATTGTAACACAACTGTTTGTCAGCTCCTGAAATGTCCTGAAACAAACATAAATACTGAGTGTATCTTCCAGGTTTTTCTTCAGATATGTAATTATAAATGCATTTAACTAGATCATTAGTTCCACAGTGGTATTACTTGCTGCATCTAAAGAGTGTAGTTAATGTCTCTTACCCAGTTTTCAGAATGATCCAGAGAAGTATCTAGTTTGATTTTAAAAGTATATTTTATAGCTTTAAAATGTGGTAGGTTTCAAAGAATAGTCTTGTAGACAGAAAGAGCAGAAATACAACAGTACTGTAGAGGAGGATGGTAGAAAAGAGTTGTGGTTTACATAGGCACATACTTGTAAAACCTCAGTATATAAAACTTATCAACATTTTTCACCACAGAAAAAAACACTCTTTGTCTTCCAAAGGACATCTTTGTCTCACTAGATGAATCTGAGCTATCCTTTTTGATGACAGCCAGAGGAAAAATCAAGTAGGAGCAAACTAATGATCAATAAATGATTAGCCCATTTTTCAGATGTTCCTCATACACAAGCTATACCTCCTGGTGAAAATCAGTTTAGCACTATTTTAAGCTAGTTTATTTGGTTTACTCAAGATCTTGTTAATAGGCAAGGGAAAACAAACCTTATTAATCAGGCCAATAATCTGTTATTAATGTAATTGAATAGTCTAATCCAATAGTCATTATAAGTTCACATCTAATCATTAGAGAAAAATACAATTCCATACAAAATCTCATTGATATTAATAGTATAGATACTATTTTCATATACATAAATCACTATTCTTACTCTTTTTTCCTGTTATAATACTTAGCCTTGCATGGCTCTTCTGGTTCCTAAGGTCAGTAGCTTCAGCTTGGTTTTGTGAGAAGTGTTTTATGACAAAATGTTAGCATTTTTAGTTCCTCCAAGAATCCATCTAGCTCCTGTTCACTCAGGTTTTCAACTCTCTTTAATTCTAATCTCAATGCCCAATCACATTTTCTTGAAAAAAACTATGTTGAGTTTGTTCTCTCCTAAGAGTTCCTGATGTTTTAACAAAAAGTTCAACTTTACACAACCCCTTTCTGTATATGCAACCACAAACATCTCATTTTATTTTATCAATGCCCCATGGTCTTTTTGCTTCTGTTACATTTGAATTGGAAAGTTTTCTTCTCCCTGGTTCTTGTGTGCCAGCAAAGCGTAAAAGAAAGTCACTGTGTTTTTCAATAACTTTGAACTTTTTTTCAGTTTTCAAAGCTGGAAAATATTTGACATGAAGTCAACATTCATTGTTAAATTTCAAGTATCTTTAACAAAGTCGTAGATACTAATTGACATACTCAAAAAATAGTGACCCAAACAACATAGATTCACTAGTCTCATTTTTATAAATAATTTATAAATAGTCTGAAATAATGTAGGAAAAATACTAGGAATACCCAGTACTGAAAAATTCACCTTGTGTATTTTATTTGTGCTGAAGTTCCAAGCAAGTAAAAAGTGTTTTAAAAGTTGATAAACTCATAGTTGTTAGCATCCCTAACCCCTCCTATTTGTGAAGTTCTGAACTAAAAGGATAGTACAGTCCCTGGAAGTATGACAGTTATTCCTAACAAAAATTATCTAAATTATGTTGAAACACACAATGTGTATGCATAGCTAAATATATGACGAGGCAAGTTTTTAGAAATTAAATATCCTGGAAAATAAGATTCAACAGACCATTGTTTATATCAAAAATGTGTTTTAATAGATGTAAAACATCAGAGATAAAAAGAGATATATGAGTAGTTTTAAGATCTATCCAGCAGGAAAAGAAAGAATGGACAACACAAAATAAAGTCTACTATGTGAACTTCCCAATTAACTAGGGAATGAAATCAGTTGAATCTTATCCTTGCTATCTGACGTGTCTATGCTCAACTTCCCCCCCTTCCCCATGCATTTTTGCATTTTTGCAAACAGACTTATATCAAAGATGGCGAAATCTGCCACTGCTTTTTCATAGGAAAAAGCCTATGAGATCTGAAAAAAAAGGTGGTTTTAAAATTCATATATAAATGTGCATATTTGTATATATTTAATACAACTCATTATTTTTCTAGTTGTGTTTTTTCAGCTAAAGACATTCATGTGTCTTCTACTTTTTGTGTCTGTACAGAATAAAGTGTAGGATTTCAGATTAACATTTCTTATAATTTTCAGAATTTGAGTACGGTTATATAATACAGTATTGTCATAATTTTTTTTTTCAGTGGTTAACAATTCAAAAATGTTTCTCTTGACATTGAAAATAAATGAGACAACAGGAAAAAAAAGAATCTACTTACATTTATAGTAATAACATTGTTGTGGTTTAAGGTTTGGGGAAGGGGAGGGACAGGTGGAGCAGCTATTCCACTCCCCTTCCTGCCACACTCTATAAAAGGACACAGCAAGTTCTGCTCACCCTTTCCTCGCTGGGATTGCTGCTGGCTGCAGACGGCTCTGTGGCTGCTACAACTCCACGTGGCTCGGGAGAAATCCAACAACATCCGAGGATCGGTGTTGTATATATTTGTATATATACCTCCCCTTGTTACCTCTGTATATTTCCCTTCCTTTGATATCCCTTTTGTTACTCCCTGTTCAAAGTTGTAATCTTGATTTCCAACTTTGTGTGAGGCCTTTCTTCCTCCCCTGGGAGGGAAGAGGGGAGGGGGAAGAGGGGTGAAACATATTCTGCTCCATGGGGGGTTGCCCTGAGTCTTAAACATAGACAAATATACTGACTAATAATCAATAGAATGAAACTCAAGGTTTTGCCAAGCAAAAATTAAAAACATTTTTTGAAGTATAATCTGTTTTAATTTTTACTGGACTTGTAGTAATTGCAGTGAACTCATTGTATTTGATTTACATTAACATAATGGAAAGAAATATTTTCCCTCCGACTCTAAGATATGCAGTAGAAAACAAGATTAGCTTTTGAATCTTAGACTAGTTATGATAAAGTTTTTATTTACAAAGGAACACTCTAAGCAGAATGTTGGATTCTTCTTCCACACATAGTGAATAGTTGGAAGACACCCATCCAGAAAAATACTAGTGGATAGAGTAATTATACTTAGACATTTGACCTCCTATTGTCAATGCCTTAATTCTTTCTGTGTGAGAGGAGAATTAAACATATCCAATGAAATTTCTTTAAATAATAAGAAGCAGTGCTATCAACCATAGCATGTGTCCTCTAAAAGAAAATCTGTTTATATAGAGAATAAGCTTTTATTGCAGACACAGTGCTTAAAAAAAAATCTGAATACAGTTGATTGTGTCTCTTAGAGTGTATTTTCTGCTACATATAAAGGAATTGCTAGCTAAGAGCAAATAGAAGATCACAGTGCGAAATATATATAAGGTATTTTTTTTCAAAGTACTTAACCTCTGATTAAAGAATAGAAGTTTGCAACTGAATTTAGTGTAAAAACTTGTCCTTATATGTTTTGTTATCTTCAAGTATTAGAGGGATACAGCACTTTTTCACAATTCAGTCATAATACGGAAACCTTCTGTTAGTTTATGGTATATGTCTTACCTCTCTTCTAAGCTTAAGAAACAATGCTGAAGTGACAAAAAAAATCTTCCAGAATTTTCTTTTAATTATATTTTTCAAGATGCTTTGTAAACCAGTTTCTTTGCTTGGCTAACCTAGTCATTGATTGCAACAACGGTCTCACTTTTACAATATCTAAAGAATCTCTATATTATTACTTAAAATGCAATATAACCTGGGATACTTTATGCACAAGTGAAATAGTTGCCCTCAATAGGTCTATGCAATGGATAAGATAGGAAGTGAAGTTTTGGGTTTTTTTAGTGGAAGCTCTAGGAAAATATTAAGTTAACATAAGCCTGTTGTCTAGGTGACTTAGCATTTAATTGCAACTTCAAAGTTAAAAGACTAAGAAGTTAAAATCTTAGTTCCATCAATATCAGTGGCAAGTGTTCATAAAAATCAATCAGTACAGGATTTCCACATTCCATACACAATTAGAGGGAAAAAAAAAAAAGTCAATTGGATTTTAGTAGACATAAGTGATTCTATTTTGTCTAAACCCATGTAGATGTATGTATCTTCAGTATTATAACAGTCATAGAAATAAGGAAAAACTGAGTTATGATAGAAGGGAATTTTTTGTTTTAATTTTACTATCATATGTTTCAATATAACCAATTAAAATGGATGTTTCTCAATTCTAGACACCTTTGGAATGTCTAAGCATTGCTCTTATAATCATTTTCAAACTTAGTTTATTTTTAAACTGATTATGGTGTGTCCTGTACCATCTATTATGCTATCAAAGATACTTTCCCATTTTCATTTAGACTATCCTCTTCGAATTACTTTTATTTTTCTGAAAAAAAGTTTTTTATGAAACCTTTACTGGTTCATCACAACTCACAGTTGATTACTTCAGTTCTAACAATATTGCAGATTCTCTTGAAGCCTTAAATATCTAAATAAGAATTTAATTATATACACATAAACACGTATAGTTATCTATGAAGAAAAATGAAGAAAAATTCTTGGTTTAAATTATTCCATTTAAAAAATTGGTTTAAAACAATAAATATATGAACCTCAGAACAAATTTTTATAGACTTCTTTACCTCTTTGAAACTATCTTAATTAACGTTTATGTAGAACTCTCCTGAAAAGTTTCAATTTCAATTGAGCATTATTTTCTCAACAAAATACTTTATTGAGGGGGGGAAATAGCCAATAAATTATCTGCAAACAGATTGGGAACTGATTACTTTTATTCTTAGCATGCTCATACTTTTCACCCAGTTACCAATTCACACTGCCTCACTTGTCAAACTAGAATAAGCCCTAGAATCTCAAGAAAACGAGAACTTCTTTGGTGGTGTTATTTATTGCAAAACTGAGACTTGATTTATTGATATTCTTGTCTGTTGACATAAGAAGCGATCTGTAAAAGACGATTCATCTTATATCTGACGCATGAAACAGTTGTCAAAAAACTAGCACTGAGTGTTATGCATCCACTGGGTTTACTTCAGGGGAAGAAGCCGTCTGAGAAGGCTAAATCACTTTGCAATAGGACCACTACACTGTTACCGTATGTAGGTGACTTTTCAGAAATTTCATACACTTTATTCAGTGTAAACCACTGTATGGTAAATGGCAGGTACGTTTTATGTTGAATTTGAGGCTTCAGAGAACTGAATCAATTATAAACATGGAGTTGACGTGACAGGAAAATGTGCTAAAGTACAGTGATCTTAGAATTAAGAGAAATGCAGTAAAATTAAAAATTAAAATAAAATAAAACAAATGAGCTTATTGAAATAAAAGATAGAAAACTGTAATAAATATCTTAATTTGGTATACAGCAAATATGAAAAGATTAATATCTGATCAATGCAATGGGTTGACCCTGACAACTAAGTACTGACCAACCTTTCCCTCACTCTCCCCTCCTCTAGAAGGACAGGGGGAGAGAATCAGAAAGGCAAAACCAAGAAAAAATCATGAATCAAGATAAAGACGGTTTTAGAAGTGAAGGAAAAAAAAAAAAGAGTAGCAAAACCAACCACTTACTACCTACCACCAGAAGATGGATGCCCAAGCAGTCTCTGAGCAAAGGCTACACAGGAAAAGAAGTATTCCTACTCTCCCCCCTACCCCTGAATTTTATTACTGAGCATAGTGTCATGATTTGGAATATCCAAAATGATTCGTTGGAGTCCACTGTCCTAGCTGTGCCTTCTCCCAGTTTCTTGTTCACCCCCATCCAACTCTCCAGGGGAGGGGGAGCAGAGAAAACACTTGAAGCTGTGCAAATACTGTTCAGCAGCAGACAAAACATTGATTTGTTATCAATACTGTATTGGTTGTAAATATAAAACACAGCACCACACAGACTACTGTGAAAAAAATTAACTCCATTCCAGACAGACCTAGTACAATTAGAAAAAAAAAAATCAAAACCAAAAAATCCCAAAAGAACCAACTCTGTTATTTTTCTGTTTATTTTACAATAATTTAATAAACTAATTGCATGGAAAACAAAGGCTTTCATAATATGTGAAGTAGTCATCCTTAGTAGCCTTAGTCAAATATCTATGTTTTGATGGCTGATGGATTCTTTGAGGTTCCCAATAAAGGAAAAATGTGCAGAGATGGATCTTTTACATCAATTAATTTCTTTAATATCATGGAGTTTATCCTAAAGGTAATGAAGCTAAAATATTAACTTGATGTCCCAAAGAAAAACATTTTATTACAGGCAATGTATAACAAACCCAAATGTTGGATTAACTTGCCATCTGCATCAACATATTGCCAGCCAGGTGCAAATGCTCAGCTGGCAAATCTGGCAGCCCATCTTCAAGTTTTGTTTAAAAAAAATGTTTTTCGTTCACTCTGTGAATCTTCTTCTGCTTAAAGGAAACTCTTAGCATTGCATCTTTCCAAAGCTTTTAAAAATGATATTTCTTTCCTTCTACACATTCACACACTTGCCTATTTCCTGGATGCCCATTTCCAAGAGGTGTTCAAATAACATTAAAAGAGCTGTCTGGCTCACAAGCACATCTAGTCAGAGTTAATAAGTTTTAGGAAACAATTCTTTCAAATGGCGGGGAGTAGCTAAAATTTGACACAGATCTTTGAAATACTACAGTGGAAGAGGTAAATATTTTTCTAATGATGCATCTCAGTTGGACCTATTTACTCTGTAAAGACAATAATCACAATGTCCTTCTATTTAAAATATTTAACTCAAAATCTTGCCTCAGAAAAAGGTCATATGTTAAGACAGGGATTTACACCAAGTCAAATTAATATTTTAACAGTCTTTTCATCTGAATCAGTAGAATAGTTATCAGTAATACATGTTCACAGCCCAAATCTACACAGACAAGCCTCAATTAAACAGTTAAAAATATTGAAAAAAAGCTTTCTAGTATCTGCTCCATTGTCTTGTGGTGTTATGTAAGCATTGCCCATGCTCCTCGACTCCCAAGGCCAATGTCTGCTGGCAGAGATGAGAAGGTTTTGCTGCACCATCCTGAAAGCTTCACAGGAAAGCTGCTATATCACTGACAAGGGTTTCATCCTTCCCTTTACAGCAAGGTGCAAGATGTAGGAGTTTTCTTCCTTTTCTGTTTTGGGATCTACTCAAATCCATTTTCCTGCATTTTTTGGCACAGTCTGCCTAGATACTCTTTCTTTTCATTGATTTTCCATTACTTGGTGTTTCTATTCTCTATCTAGTAGCACAAAAACAGTGGTAGTGGAGGAAGTTATTTCTATAGCACCAATGTAGCATCATGTTCCTTCAAGTAATCTTTGAAATAACTAATGACGTCATAAAAATATTTCCAAATATCTTTAAAGGTACAATATGTTGTTGATATTAGAAACCTACAGTTCTAAGAGCATGCTTTATGTTCTGCTGTTAAGATAATAGTTTTTAGGATAGTTAGTAAATTATAACTTTTTGTATGTGTAAATATTTATGTATAAATAGAAAAACAGAATACCTTGAATAAAAAAAAAAATCACCTTATTGAAATGTGTATACATATATGCACTTACTTATAGTTTCATACAAAATATACCTGTTATAGATTATATACTATGCAGAGAATTGTCCAGCTTCTCAACTGTTCACAATTCTTCTTGAAATTTCTGGAAAACAGAAAATTTTTTGGAGCTCTATATCCAAACTCCAAGATTGGTTGGAACCTGAGAGTGATGAGAAATAAGAAAATAAATACATTAAAATTTCAGAGTCTTAAACAAGGTCTTAAAGAATTATCATTTTAGTCTTTTATTTTGCATGAATAGTAAAAATTAAGTGTCAATATAAAAAAAAAAAAAGAGAGAATTCATAATTAATTTAATCAACCAGTGGTTTTCAGTTGAATGTTTGATACAGTGTTAGGGTTTGGTATTGTTTGCATTCAGTCAGTGAAATTTGAAAAGAGGTTATATTTCAATAACTTTCATTACAATATATCTAGGACCAGTTTATTGCTTAACATGCTCAAAAGCTAACTTTTTTTATATGAGTTCAAATCTCTCTCATATACACACACAGCTCTTTCAAAGTTTGAGTTCAGCATTCTGGCCTTAGATCTATCTCTGTATTTTGCTCCATTGTGAAGATTTTTCACTGATTTTAAATTGTGTTTTAAATATTATACAAAATTATATTCAAAATGTGTATTATACTCTGTGTTGTTTAAATATATATACATTATATATGACTTGCAATACTATGTTATATTTTCATATATTTATTATGTTAACAAAGGACATTTCTATAAATGCAGGGGAATAGTATACGCAGTGATCTGAAAAAAAAAATATTTAGAACTCTGTGTAGTATTGTGTGTTATCTTCATTATCATAACGACAGAAAAAAAGTGTAGGCTTTTTAAAGGATTTTATTACTGGTTTTAATAACCAACTTTTATTTCTTTTGTGGAAGATCCTGCCGTAGACCAGGTTTTCATTGTGCCACTGTTTGTGCTGTCTAAGATCACTAGTTATACCAATGATTTACAGTGTCTTCTGAAGTCACACACAGGCATCTAAGAACAAAGTTTGTGTTTATGTAAATGTCGCTTTTATTGCTAACTGTAAAAATAAAAGTTGTCAAGTGTACACAGTCAACTAAAATTTGATTTATTTCTTTTCAAATGTAGTGACACGTAACTATATTTTTCTCGTTGAATTATACTGACTCCAGCATACAAAGAAAGATTTCAGACCCCTGTATTCTCAGAGAATAGCAACAGCCCAGTGCAGAAGGCTTAAATATATGTCAGATGGGCTGTGGCCATGGAAGCAAGAACAAACAGAAGTCCTGTACTGACAAAAGTTCGTTCTAACCACATACGAAATACAAGCATATGGTAAATTAAAATCATAAAACATACTTCTATATAATGTTAGCCAGGCAAAACTTCAAACAGTAATTCTGCATTCTAATAATATTTAACAAGAGTCAACCATTTTTGTGGACCCTGGTCTGCATTCCCCTACACTCTTCATACCATTTCTATTTGATGTCTTATAAAGGGAGAACTGCTGACAGTTGAAGGCAAATCCAGGGTAGCTCAAGTTTTCAGTAGAAAAGACATGGAAAATGCTACCACAGAACAAATACATACATATATGTACAAATGAATAATTTAAGAACTGCTGAATATTATATTTTTAATCTGGAAGTAATATTCATAGAATCATAGAATGTGTCGGGTTGGAAGGAACCTTCAGAGGTCATCTAGTCCAAATCCCCTACAATAATCAGGGATATCTCTAACTAGGTCAGATTGTTCAGAACCCCATCAAGTCTGGCCTTGAATGTCTCCAGGGATAGGGTCTCCACCACCTCTTTGGGCAACCTGTTTCAGTGTTCCACCACATTCATATTAAAGAACTTTTTCCTAATGTCTAACCTAAATCTACCCTTTTCTAGCTTAAAACCATTACCCCTCGTCCTGTCGCTACAAACCCTTGTGAACAGATCCACACCCACCTTTCTGTACACCCTTCTCAAGTACTGGAAGGTCACTATAATGCTCCCCCGGAGCCTTCTCTTCTCCAGGCTGAACATCCTCAACTCTCTTAGCCTGTCTTCACAGGAGAGGTGCTCCAGCCCCTGATCCTTTTTGTGGCTCTTTTCTGGACACACTCCAACAGGTCCACATCCTTTTTGTGCTGGGGGCTCCAGGACACAGTACTCCAGGTGAGGTCTCGCCAGGGCAGAGTAGAGGGGCAGAATCACCTCTCTTGATCTGCTGGCCAGAGTACTTTTGGTGCAGCCCAGGATACAATTTGCTTTCTGGGCTGCAATTGAGCATTGCTGGCTCATGTTCAGCTNTTTGTGAATGAGATGAGGATCTGGAATCAAATTTTTACTTCTTCAGCCTCTGTCTCAGAGTGTCTTTTGAGCCAGGTCTCAGCACAAGCCACCAGTCAGGTTGATCCACAATGACTCTGAGATTTACTTTTCCATCAGTTTCACTTACAACCCTTAGGTTTGTTGTCAATCTGCAGTCCATACTGAGCCTCCTTACTCTCTGGTCTTGTTTGCATTGTCCTGTTCAACCTGGCTCACCACAATTGGCCCATTTAGATTGAACTCATAGAATCATTTAGGTTGAAAAAGACCTCTGTGATCAAGTCCAACATCTACGTGACCCCTACACCATGTCCTGAAGCACCACATCTACTCATTTTTTTAACACCTCCAAGGATGGTGACTTCACCACCTCCCAGGGCAGCCTGTTCCAATGCCTGACCACTCTTTCAGTAAAGAACTTCTTCCTAATGTCCAATCTAAGCCTTCTCTGGTGCAACTTGAGGCTATTACCTCTTGTCCTGTCATTAGTTACTCAAGAGAATAGACCAACACCAGCCTCACTACAACTTCCTTTCAGGTAGTTGTAGAGAACAATGAGGTCTCCTTTAAGCCTTCTCTTCTCCAAGCTAAACAATCCCAGTTCCCTCAGGTGCTCCTTACACGACATATTCTCCTGACCACTCACCACCTTTGTTGCGCTTCTCTGCACCTGCTCCAGCACCCCAATGTCCTTCTTAAAATATGGCTCAGCTCCTGGCCAAGATGATTCCATCATACTGCCAGGTCAATTGCTGATTTATGAATTTGATATCAAGGACCTCTCACTGACTTTAGATATCTTTAATGAGACTGAATTAATTTCTCCTTGGTATCGTGGAGCAGTGGTACTGATATGTATTTCAAACAGCTTTGTGAAAAATAAAAGCCAGTGATTGGGAAGCAGTTGGATCTGTAATCACCTTAAGATAATATCTTTTTGTCCTATGTTTACATAGCTATTATCTTCAGTCTCCAAGTAGTACTGAACTGTAAATAAATGCTTAAGCTCATAGATAAATAGGCTGAATATTCTACTTGGTTTAAACTTTTTTTTTAATTTCCCAGAGAGGCACTTTTAAGAATAGTTTCACTTCCAAAAATGGTATTAAAAAAATAGCAAATAAATATGTGGCTATGTTTATTCAGAATTATTTACAAATCAAGCATAGGTGTAATAAACACAAAGGTGAAGGTGTCTTCACTTGCAGTTCTGCAAGCTCAGTCTGAGATCTGAAAATGCACGTGTATGGTTTCTTTTTTGCTCACTGTTTTCACTAATAACCTGTGAAAGTCAATAGAGGCTCTCAGTAGTCTATTCCCAATATGTTGTTACAACTTGTTATCTGTCAAAGTTTTTGAATACAAATAAATAGAATTAAGTTACTGATCTCTGATCTGTGGTATGATGTGTTAGCCATTAAAAAAAAATGTTTTAATTTCTTATTTAAGTGGCAGAAAAGTATCACTGATTCTGAATGCAAGCAGGGAGTTTGATTCACAACTGTGTCCAAAGAGTAAAAGGTGACTGAACACACTGATTGTAAGCCTAATTTCTGAATAGGAAAAGGAATGTTTTAGTGCTTCTCCAGTTTACTGCAACTGCTTGTTATAAACCAGGCAAAAATACAATTTCAAAGTTTGTATTATCCAACAGTATATTGTATAGACACTTTTCAACTCTGTGAGGCTGGAACGTGTGTTTCTACTAGCAGAAACATTCTTTCATAACAATGTCCTCTGAAATGACATTGCCCTAAAGGACAGGTCTCCAAAGTGACAACAAACCAGAGCCGTCCATAAACCCTCCTGCCTAGGAACTGTTTCCACTCCAAACATGATCCACTAAACAGCAGAATTGCTGAGGGAGAAAAAACTAGTTTGCATATGTTTGTTTTCCAGAGAAGGAAGTGTAAGACTGCAATAAGAAAATATAGGAAAAAAAGTACATTAAATTCTACAATGCTTTAGGCCATAATACAAGGGCTGTATTACAGAATATAATTTTACTAATTATGTACTAAATGCTTTTGTGTGTGCATAGTGCCTGACACCAGAGCATAATGTCAAACTATTATGCACTATATCAAGGAGGGAATATTTCTCTTTTCTTTACAGCTGCAAGCATTTTCTGTTGACAAGAGGAAGAATATATTTTCAGTAGTTTTTCTCTTTGAAAACAGAGTGACTTCCTTCATATGTACTTCAGAAACTTTACAATTTCTAGTCTTTTGAAAAAAAATTGCACTCAGTATATTTTATTGAGTAAAACTTGCTTTACAGAATGAGAAATAGCATGAAAATAATTATGTATCTAACACTGTATCATAGTTTTCTCATTGTGAAGCATGGTGTATTCCCACTGAATTTTTTGATTCATAGCATAACTGAGATGACTGTATTTCTGCATTTACTGCATATCATTTTGTAGTGCTTTGAGATCTTTTTTGAAATGGAAGACGTTATATATAATACATATGTATCATAACTTGTTGAACAGCATATGTTATTTATCTTAAACATACTCAGCTTTGTTAGCAGCAGAAGCAAATATTTATGTTGTGTTAAATCTGGAGGTCTTTTTGTATGTGGCAAATCCAGTATCAATCCATATCTTTTTGGGCCACATCATTCTGTAATGATAGATCTCATGCACATATTGCTATTATGATTTTGTTGTCCTTTTTAGTATTTTTCAGATATAGTAGAAATGAATGAAACAATGTGTCTATACATCAGTAAAACTATAAGCAAGCAAAACCCCCAAACTACTATGCGTGTAGATGCAAATGCATGGTGTTCATCACTTTTATTCTCTAATATGAGAATTCTCTAATATGTATGAAATTTCAGTAGATTGATTAGTGATAAAGAGAGTAAACCAATCTAAAAATCTTAGAGAGAAAATTGAGCTACAGCAGTTTAGCAGTTCACCAAGCAGCAGCGAATCTGCTTTTATTTCTCTAGTTTGAGGCAAAATGCAGAAAGATTCATATTCTTGAAATTGCAGTACAGGGTTTTTTATAGGTAGTGTAGTAGTTTTTGCAAGTTCTCAGTATGCAGGAGTTTATAAACAATATAATTTTGAGATCTTGAATATATGATACTTCAAGCTCACATGCTATCAAGGTTACGTGTGCTAAAATGTAGGAATTCCTCATGTAAGATGAATGTAGATAAAGAAGGATGATAATGTCTGTTAAGTCTAAAAATGCATCCCTGAAATACACAGGTACATTTTCAAAACTCTGAGAGTTCTAACACAAAGTATACACATACCTTTGCCTACCATTTTTTTTTCCATTTATACAGAAAATCAGACCTGACAGGTTTGCTAGGTGTAAACGTCCTCAACTTGTATGCCCAAAACAAAATCTTTTCATTAATTAGAAATTTGATTTGAAATTTGATTCACAAAGCGTGGTGGGTTTACCTTGGC
>VYZX01003270.1:5482-72550 GCA_013401335.1 Brachypteracias leptosomus
TCAGGGCACTTCTTTGACACTTTGTCTAGGGTTAATTTCATGTAACATTTCAAGTTAAGTGAGATGATTTTTGTCTTTGAATGTTGTATCACATCCAAATATCCCTTCTGTGCATCTCCTCTACCACTTACAGAATATGTTTTTAATTCAAGAGGTAGAGAGTCTTCCAAACAAAGGTAATTCTTCTTAAAAAAAGAAAAAATCAGATGGTCAGTTTCAATCCTATTATGAACCTAAAAAAGAATACCAAAGAAATCACAAAAGAAGAAACAAGTTCTGATTGAACAACTCTTGTAAGTCCTAATATCATTTTTTTAAAATAGTTTGGCACATTTTTAACTAATTGGTCTATGCTTTTTTTTTTTTTTTTAAAATTGATTTTAAAAGGAAATACAGAAGATTTGGTGCAAATTACATCTGGAAAACAAAAGTGCTGTTACAGTACTACTTTAGACGCCTTTCTCTTTGTCCTCTCTACTCTAAACAAAAACCTTCAATGAATCATACAGTCCTTCCTTGGCCATAAATCCTGTCATACTGTAGAGTGGTACTTCACTGCTGGAGGTGCACGAGACATTTAATTTTCCTGCTTTTCTCTGGTTACTGTCCAGGTGGATAACCTCAGGGTCCTGGGAAACATTCACCCCTTCAGTAAAAGAGATCCTAATGTTGAGGGCTGCTGTGAGTTATTGTAAAGCACCCGACAGCTGCTCTGTTTATCTAGTAGATGTTGCATTACCCTTACTGAGACTCATTACTTTGTAGTGTGCTCAAAGCCTCGGTGAGTGTGAATACATGAAGGGCTGTTGAAACCAGATGTGGTGGACTACTGTGATGGAAAAAAAAGACTTTTTGAGGAGGAAAAATGTAATTTAAATTTGAAAATGTGAGCATTTGTCTTTCATATAGAAAGACAAAAGGAGCAGAGATATGTGTGTCTGTGCTTGATTAAACACATAGTGCTTTGTATATAACAGAATAAGATGCTAATTTCTTGTTTGTAACAAAGGATTTTGGATACTTTAAAGGCTGGAACTTGTAGAAAATTAAAGTCTCAATGTAGGATTATAATATGTAATAGTAAAGAAATTTATTTTTTCTTGTATCTGGAGATGAGCATGAGAATGAACTCTGTGCCTGTAGGACCAGTAAGCTCACCACAAAGGGATTAACAACCTAGAGGAGAAAGAGATTAAAATTCCAAGGTTCTGGTCCCTGGGTCTGAAAAGCAGCAGTTACTTTACAAAAAATGTATTCTTGGAAGAGATGAAGACATCAAAGCAGGAAGAATTAAAAGCACATCTATTTTCCCTGAGAGCTGCTGAAAGTCTTACTTAAAATGCAGATAAAAACCTCCCTGAAGCTGAAAATATATTTTACAGAATTATTGGTGATTTTAAAAAAAATAAATAAATCATAATTTCAAAACCACTCCCTCCTTGCTAGCAGTTACAAATGAAGACAATTCAGAATTGCAATTAACAAGTAGGAGAGATTTAGATATTACAGAAATTGATCATTATGGCATTCAATTTTTACAGGTGTAGAATGGCAGGAAGCAGAGACTTTAGTTAAAGACTCTGCCTTTTGACCTCAGTGACATTTGAAACTCTAGAAAAACCCATGTGGAGGAGGAGGTAAATGTAATCATGGGCAGGAGCAATGGCTGAACGTTTACACGGGAATGCAGCTGCTGAAGAGAAATCATGCCTGTAAGATTTTCTTACTTTTTTTTTACATCACCATAATTGATCTCCTTGGTCATTAATTTTCATTTTTAATATTGTCTGTAAGGAGAAGAATGGAAGTTACAGAGGGATGGAAGAGATGGCAGAGTATCAACTTCAACACCCATCAGTTGTTCCTGTTACAGCAGACCATTTGTATGTCTTGAATTTCCCACAACAGATTTTCCAAGAAATGCCTACTCCAGCCACCATACATTGGTCATATGTAGCAGACCTTGCTGTGATATTTTCAGCTCATTTGAAGCTGCTGTTGTGATATGCCCTTCTAAGTAAGATTTTGAGGAGAAAAGAGTAATTGACTTTTGCCTTTAAAGTGAAGGGTACAAATTATGACTTGTTTGTTGAAAAAACTACCCATCAAAACTATGTGAATCATTTGGGTTAACCTTATCAAAAATATTTTTGTTTTCTCATCAAACAGAACATTTTCTCAACATAAGCTCAATACAAAATGTCATTGTTTTCAGAGGCTATTCATTCTTTCAGATTTTATGCACATTTGTTCTCCAAATGCCAAGCAGAATCCATGGTGTTTCAATTACAAAATAATGGAAGTATTCTTATTTGTGTTCGTTTTGAATTCTAAGCTATTATTTTCTTGCTAATACTGTTTGTGGAGTTGAACAAGAATTCCCTAATAGGTACCACCAACCCAAAGTTAAAATAATTTTGAATATACTTTTAAAAACTATTCCTTAATTAGCGATTCTGTTTTCCACTGAGTATGAGTGCTTCAAGCTTAGGGAATGTGCCTTTTAAAAACTCATTATAAAGAGATCAGATTTCAAACTGTAAAATGCTGGTAAAAATGAGACTTTTGTAAAAGAGCTGCTAAAAGAATTTGAGACCTCCTATATTTTACATTATTTTGCACTTCAGAGAATACAGTCTGTTTTTCTCTTAGTGATCAGACTGATTTGCCATCTGCATATTTTTGAAGTTCTTGCCAAAAGATTTGTTTGCATTGTCTGCTTATTCTTTCTCCCCCTCCAAAAATGATTCAAAAATTAATGTTTTTTCTTCAGTATAGTAGTTTCAGACGTAAGGATAAAGTTTATCCTGATAAATACTGGGCTTATTTTGTTTATGATTAAATTTATCACAAGGCATTCATTTCAACATGCTAACAGTTTTATCATAAAGAAGCTTTAGCAGAGTTCTTAGTGTAGCAAGAGTGATCAACAGACAAATCAAAGTGTGGAGTGTATCTCCTCTGCTGGCATGCTAATGATGCAGGGGCAGAGTGGGAGAAAGTATTCATGGAGGTGGTGGTGCATTGCAGGATAAAGAGGTTGGCAATTGGATTCCTATTTTTAGGACACAGGAAGTCAAGCTTCTAGGAGTTTGAAATATCAGAGTCAGTATACAGGGTGCAGGGAAGCCTCTACAGGCGTCGTTCTGAAGGAGCTGTAACTGGGTGTGATCATGTTCAAGCCATTTCAGTGATGACTGCTCAGAAAGAAGGGCTGTACGTCCCATCATGGTGGACAGCTGGACAGAAGAGAGGAAAGTCTTGAACACCAAAAGCTCCACATTGCATGTAATAGTAAAAGGAAACAAGATTACAGGCAAAATTTAGTCTTTTAAGTTAGAGAAGAACTAGTGGATGAAAATTGCACATGACTATCAATTATTCCAAACTGAATTCTGCCATTTTGTAATTTTTCGACAGCAGTCCTTGAACCAGCTGAACTGTTTATTCACAGTCTTCTGGATCTGAAAGGGTGTTTTTCCATCTACTTGAAGTATAATCAGAAATTGTGGGGTCATTGTCAGCTATGCATTTTAAAGCTATGCTTACCTTGATCCTAAAAGCCTTGAGAAGTCATGGTTCATCCCCGAAGGAAGATACTAAAAATAGGATATACTTGTGATATACAGCAGTCATGTAGAAGGTTTCAAGAGCATGATTGCTTTGGTTTATTGAAATACCAAAGGGGAAAACTGGTATTATGCAATTGAATGCAAATTAATGCCTACTGCAGTCACAACATCTCTGAGAGTCTATCATGAAAGTGAGAAGGAATAGCCAATAGCTTTATATGGTGTTCACAAGAGCTGTTAGTCTCTATTTAATGACCCTTGTATGTGTCTGGAAGTCTCTTCTGTAACAGTCCAGGATTTCTCCTGGAGCTGCAAAGGAATGGTAGAGCTGTACCTGAAAGAGGAGTGGCTCTCAGCACCTCATTGCTGTTACTGCGTATCGAAGTACAGCTTTGGACCACCCTTGCAGCCCCGCTGACTTCAGTGAAACCCCACAGGATGCTTGTCAGCTTGGGATTTTGCGGTGGCTGCACACAATTATGTTATAGTTGGCTGGTGTAACCATTTTGGTTGTTTGTGGTCATGGGGGTGTATCATTCTCTGTTGACAGCTGGGCCTTTGTCAACAAGTGCACACATGTGCAGTGCCTGGGTTGAGTGTGTTCAGTGCGTAAGGAAATAATTAGCAGAGATGGAACTTAAAATCATCTTTCTGTGTCTGCTTTAATTGCTGTTTAATTTTTACTTGCACACTTAGATGTATATGTCTGTGTGTATATATAGTTATCAGTAAAATTTTTCACAGAAATTAACTGTCAGAATGTGGACTACCTCCAGTTAAGTCAACATTCCCATTTTCCCACCAGCTCTTTTCTGTCTTGCCCTTGTTGTCAACTCCCTCTCTTCCTTTGTTCAGTCCCTGGCCTCCCAGGTCTTTTTTTTCCTGTGCATATCCCCTGTGGATGATGAAACATGAAAGAAAAGCAACTAAACAGGGAGAGGGGAAAATACAGTCACTGACCCTGTAATTTGAATACCTTTTGTGTAGCAGTTTGCAGAACATTTTGAACTCACATTCAACTCTGAAAATGATATGAGAAGTATTTAATAAATGTAAGCCTTGACAGTAGAAAGTCAAGGCGGAAAATGGCTGTGTATTCAGTCAGCACTGAACTAAGCCTCGGGGTGAACAAATGGAACTGACACAAATATATTCCTCCTAGGACTTGCACCTCTTCCTTTCCCTACCGTGCTCTAGAGGGATAATAAAGTCTGCTTTTCTTAAAAAAAAAAAAAAAAAGCACCAACTTTACCATTCATTTTTAGAAAGCCACAGACGTAAAAATGAATGAGGGAGAGAGTTGGCCAAATACAGGATTTATGGCTTTGTCTTCCCGTTAACAGTCAAGCTTAGGGCATTAATGAAGTTCTCATCCTTAAAACTGGCGACTGGTACACTGAAGAGAGTTGTAGTTTCTCTCTCCTCTTTTAGCATAACACACATCTTGGCCTGGAAGAACTCTTATCCAAAGGTGACATAATATTTCCCTTCACTGACCATTCTCAGCTTTGTTATAAATGCCATTACTGATTTTTTTTCAATGCCTTTGCCATTTTAGTTCTTACTATTGACTGGAAGCTGCTGGCTCAATTAATGCAGCCCATTAAGTTGTTTGCAGCAATAATTGTTCCTGCTTTTACTGATGTAGACTTGTTTAGAACTGGCAACCCAGAGGTAGGACGCTTTGCACATTTGCAGTTTCTTCTCTGGCTAGTTCTTAGAACAATCACGGGTTTGTTTCATTCTGTTTCTTAAGCCCAGAGGAAGATTCAGGGAAGATTGCCCAATATTTTTGGGACCTTTGCAACTCGTTAAAGCTCATTGTGAAATATAATCCTTCGCTTCTAAGGAGAGAGACAATTATACAAAGTTGTTTGGAGATAAGTGCTGTATCCTGCAAAGTGAATAAAGAATCCCATCAACCCATGAAATGCTGAATACCCCATTCAGATATATGAAAACCTGGGTCTGTATTGTTTTCGGCTTAGAAAAGTGTGCAAACAGTAGGACCAGATAAAATGAAACCTTTTTCATTTTCTTAATAGCATGGGACAATATCTGTCTTTTTACTTTTCTGTTTAATGGAGTTTAGAATCATTTTCACAAGTTGGCCCCAGTCAGTCCAGGAAAGAGTGTATTTTCCCTGAATTAATCAACATATTAATAAAAATTTTGAGTTTTCCTGTTATTACTGAGAGCCAGGGGCTGGTGCTCCAAACAGCCTGTAGTGACATGGAGTTTAAGGAGTGCTGAATTCAGTGTGACATTTCCTTCTGTTAGAGTATTTTGGCAAGAGCTTACTGGCTCTGCAGTATGTGCCTTTTAAGGCCTCTGATAAATGATTAGGCAGATAGTTTAGCCTATTGTTGCCAGTGGGAGCGAGGCAGTGACTCCAAGAGAAGTGTCCAGCTAATGTATTAATGCCTTAATCCAGACCAATAATATAATGTAGTTTGACATGTCTGGCATATGGTTTCTATCATCTCAATATCCTTCTCTATTCCTCCATGACATTATAGACAACTAACCAAAATAAAAAGAAGCAGGAATTTCTTCACCCATAAAATGTATTTTAAAATGTCCTGTATTTCGTTCCAGCTCTTTGGTTGATTGGATAATGAAGTGATCCTGAAATTCAGTGATTACTTCACTGTCTGTCTACATTATTTTCTTTCAGAATTGCCTGTGGCGTTATCTGGGAAAGAAATACTAATCTCTGTCATTAGAAATACTTGCACAAAATTTGTGACGTGCAAGTGCTTTTGACTTGTGCTGCTAAGTAGACATGGGTGCATGTATTGGGTGTTTGGGCCCTTACCAGCCTTCAGGTTTGAGGTGCTGACTTTTCAGAAATGTGGTTTTAAACCAATGTACATTTCGCAAGCAAGCAACGTGCGTTTTGCAGTGGCAAGTAAAGCAAGTGGATTACATCCAGGAGATGTTTCAAAACTAAGTAGAATAATGGAGTTTTTGTGCTGTGGTTACACATTCATAGTCACATATCCCTTTCTGAACAGATAAGGAACAGCCAAAACATGTGTCACTGGCTACCTGTGAAAGAGTCTGTGGGCTGGGTTTGCTTTAAAGCCCTATGCAAACTGCACTTGCAGATTGATGTAAAAGGAGCCTTTCCCTTCTGTCCTAGGAGGTGTAGTATAGTGGTGGTTCTGAGCAAAGCAGATTACTTGCCTCTTGCTCCCCCACTGGCTCCACTCTGCTCTGAGCCCAGTAGCATAGGCAGAGCCCACCAGCACCACTGCGGAAGATACCGAGAGTGTAGTCAGTCCACAGTGGTTATTACAGGTAGGTGTGGTTGTATGCACTGAAACCACAATCTAACCTGTGTCATTAATTATATTTCCCAATGCTTTCTTGTTAATTGTGTAATAAATCATTAGCAAACATCATGGAAATGTCTTCAGAAAAACTGCACGCAGTTGGGTTGCAAGATTGCGTAAAGTATAAGACAAGGCAGCACCTTATGCAGAGTACACCAATAACAGTTATGGCCTAAGCTGAAAGGCTTACTGCTCTGCTGAGAGGGCTATTTGTGGCTAACATTGTAAGTGCTTTAGCAGAGCTGTAAAGGGAGGGCTGCCATCTGGCTCTTGTTTTCACTTCAAACTTTATTTTTGCATTCACTGATGAATTAACTTACTGTGCTGTTCTGTACATTCTGTGGCTGTTACAGTTGTGTGTTATGTCTGTTGTTAGTAAAGAAATGTGGATAGGCACGTATTAGGCAAATGAGGGGATTTATCCTATCTAAGTTGATGCATGATTGTCTGTTTCTTTCAGGATAAAGAGGCCCAGAAAGACTTAGAGGCTTTACTACTTACACTGAAGCTGTGATACTACGCACTTTTTAACTCTTCACGCTGTGATAAAATTGTAAAACTGAAATGAGAATCTATAGAGGCTGGAAACTGCAGGTGAATTCCAGCTGAGTCAACGGGAAAACTGTCATTGATTTTGGTTGGCTTGGATCACTGCCTCTAAGCATCCAGTGATTATGATATGAAAATGATGCATTCATATTTTGATTATTTATAATCTTGTACTGAAGTTTAATTTTAGATTGCTGACACTGTGATTCTTATTCTCTGAACGTGAAGTCCACTGCTGGCAATGGACATACAGGGGGTTAGAGTGCAAAATGTGTAAATCTCACTCTTTGAAAGTATAATCAACTAGTACATGATGCCAGCGTAGACCTGTGCGTAGCAAACCAACCAAACTGTTTCTATAGTAAATTATATTTGTATCAACTAATTTACACAGATGTGTACAAAAGAAAATGATGAATGTTTATGTTTACACATTTCTCTACTCTTATAAAATTAGAATCTTGTTGAAGTTAAAGAAAAAGCTGTTGCTTCCACAAAGCTCTTTTTACTTTAAACCTACTGTTGGTTTTACATGGAAATGTGAAAACTTTATAAATTAAATATTAAAGTTATATTTTATTTGTAACATCAAGTATGGTATTAAAAATCAGACCAATGAAATTAAGTGGTTTAGATTAATCTATTACAGCTGTGATGTTTAATGGATTTGTTACAGGACCTCCATACAGTTTGTGAATCCTGGCTTTCTCTCTGAACAGTTGACTATCATGGTGGTATCGGTGTGTCTTCAGAGAACCTAGTCCAGCATGTGAACATCACTAGTCTTTTATATCATCTGTATAACATAACCTGTACATAAAAATTGACTAATTCAAGACCTACTACTTTTGTCGAAGTATGTAGGACAGCGGTGTTTTCAATAAAATGTAACAGGTAGGGAAAGAATTTTGTTCAACAAAATGATCCAGAATTCTCTGTAGAAAAACAAAAGCCAGTTTTCTTTGGCTTTCAACTCAGGATCTTAATCTGGATGCAAGGAGTGTATCTGGAAGAAGTGAGCATTTCTGTTAAAGGAAATACGATTGGATAAGGACAACTGAATGTTCACTTGACGTATTTGATGTGTAAGATAAACTGGTTCATGTTTATCTTAATGTTATGGATAAGACAAGTAGGACTCATATGGCACTGATATATTGGAACTAGTGACTGGGGCTTTAATTTTGGACCGACAGGGAGAGTGACATTAGCTTGTAGGCAAGTAGAAAATACAGTCACCTCAACAACGATTTAAAAATTGGGCAGATTTTGTGAAGGAGTGTGTATACATATGACTGAAGCATCTCATAGTAAAAGTGAGCTTTAACTGCTACCAGCAGGAGGCAATAGGACTAATTCTGGACTAATTAGTAGACTAATTAGTTACATTTGAGCTTAGCCTGACTCTGTAACTCCTCATAAAGTACAGGGATTTCTTTTCATAAAGTAGGGCTGTCTGCTTTTTCAAACATTTTCTTTAAAAATACATTTTCAGACATACGGGCGTTACTGTGGCATATCCCCGAACAAAATCTCAATGTTCAGAACTATTTGTGAGTTCTCACTGTCATTGTCATGGTTTTCATTATTCTGAAGATCTCCAAAATCAAAATATGCATTTTGTTGTTAATGTTTGTTCTGTGATAAAAGAGTTCCTATACCTTTTTTCAATTCCAGAGTTTCCTTTTTCACATAAAATTTCAGAGAAGTACCATATGAAATAATAAATCCTATCAAATAATTCCTTCTGTGATGCAGCAACTGACATGTGAACAGAGAAGCTGCAGAGGTGGCACATCTTAATTTTGGTAAAGACTGCTTTTGCCATTTTCATAGCCAGTTGCAGGAAGCAGAATTCAAATGGATCTAGAAGAGTGATTTGTACATAGGGTTGTTGTTAGCAATTCACTGTCACCTAGGAGGGTAAGGAGATCTTTACTTAGGTCGATTTTATGCTAATTGATATACTTTATAAAACAGATCAGATTATGCAATAGATATTTCATTTACAAACAGTTCTTGCAAATAAAGGCTGAAAGTGTATTGGAGGACTCAATTAGAACAAGAAGTTCTTTAAATTAGCTGCTGAAATTAGGGGACATAAGTAGGATTTGTTTCCTCAGGGGCAAGGGGAAAGTATTGAATAAGTAAGCAACAGACAGGGGATGAAGGAGACCTGGCTGGTTGTAGTAATTCTGGGAAAAAGGGCATGCAGACTCCAGTGAGTGGCAAGCTAACCATGGGTCAATAATGTCATGTTTTTGTGAAAAAGCAAATTTCATACTAGACTGAATAAATAAGCATTCCCCAGTAAATTCACATGAAATAACCTTTTACTCTAATTAGGCCTAATGAGGTCTGATCTGGAATACTATATCCAGCTCCAAGCATCACACTTCATGGAGACTGGGGGCTAATTGGAAAGAGTCCAGTGGAGAGAGACAAGAAAGATGAGAGTGCTAGACAACATCATTGTGTGTGTAAAAGTTGAAAGAATTTGGTTTGTTTAGTCTGCAGGAGCAATGACTAAAGGAGTATTCACATTTGTAAAAAGCTATTTCAGAGAAGACAGTTTAAAAAAAACCCTTGTTCTCCAAATCCCCTGTTCATAGGACAAGAAGTAATTGCCTACGTTTAGATTAGGCGTTAGGAAAAAATAATGCTGATGTTAACTGGAAAGCCCTGCAATACAGTACCTTGAGAGCATTATAAAATCAGTTACAGAAGTTTTAAAGTAAAAGTTAAACAAAGGAGACTTTAAGCATTGGAAGTGTTTAAGGGACAGCTCATCCTCTGGGAGAGGTTGGACTAGATGACTTCTTAACATCTCTCCTGGCTTTGCTGTCCCTGAGGTGTGCACAACTCTAGCCCCTAAGGAGCCACAGACACTCCCTGCTGGATTTCTGCAGTTGGTGGGATTGTGTCTGCACACGCTGGCTCCGTGTTTGGGCCCAGACTGTCTAATTAATTTGTACCATGAAACAGTTACTAGCACGTTTCAAGACTTGGATTTAATGATGCTCATTGTGGCTACCCATGACTATTTATTTATCACACTGTGACTTTAATCCACATGATTACATTTTAAAATGAAATTTCTGATTTTATGAATGAAATTTACTGATCTTTCTTTTCAGCCTTCTGAATTAAGCCCATTCTTCTGTTTTAATTCTTGCTCATTACTAGTCTATGTGTAGAATCACAAAATAACCTCTGGGAGAGAAAAGGCTGGTTTTAATTATTCATTATAAGTTCTTTTGTAGTTCGCAGAAATATTCCTCACATAGGTAAGAAACTGCTGTTTTATACAGCTAAGCTATTTTGTCCTTTTTGAATTTTTACTAGTTAGTGTATATGAGCATTCACAACTTTTTTGTGTTTCTGCTTTGCAAATCTGAGAACTTCTTAAATTGAAAGTGTTCCCTAAATTGTTCTCTAATTGCTCCTTGGAATAAAGCTTTTGCATTTAGTTCTAGGCCTAGGCTATCTGTTCTCTGTGTCATATCGGCTGGAGAAACAGCAAGCATAGCTCCAGAGGGCCATATGTTTTCTTTTTTGTTTAAAATATCCACAAGCAGATGTTCACTTCCGTAGTTTTGTCTTTGTGGAGGAGCTAGAAGTTGACCGTATTAACCCCTGCAGGCCTTAAAGCAGTATGGAGCAGATGGGGCTGCTGCCTGAAGCCATGGTGCCTTGGCCGTGTTGCCCACTATCTCCTTCAGCTCTGCCACTGTGGCATCTCTTGTTTGGTCTCTGCTCCCGTACATACACTGTAAATTCTCTGGGGACATTTGTCTCTCTACATCTTTGCAAAAGGTGAATTCAGAGGGCCTTGATCTGGTACTGGGATTCTTGTGCTTCATTACAGTTCGTTACAGCCTTCCTGGATAATTGAGATAATTTTTATTTCTAATGGCTCTGTCATTGGATCCTGATCCCTTTGGGATTGTCCCCCTGCAACAGCAGGTAATCACAAATTAAGTTATATTTTTGGTAGCAATTGGCCACTGGCACATTACAGAAATGGTTACAGTGATACATTCTCATACTACTTTGTTTAAATTACTGTCTTTCATTTTGCAGAGTCTTAAGGTGATTTACTCATTTTTATGTAGTAATATCAATACACTGACTTCTGGAATGAACTAGGAAGCTGTCCAGCAGTGGTGAATAGCTGATGATTTAGAAAGGAAAGCAACAATTCCTGTGTCCAGTTAAATTTTTAAAAGCACATCTTAAATCCATGCCTGCAGCCCCATTGTAGTAGTAAAAGCCTGAACTAAAAAACCCCCAACAAACCCCAACAACAAAAAAACCCCCGCTCCACAAAACAACAAAAACACAGTAAAGAAGTGGCTACCAGTGATCCATCTGTGTTCAGCCCAAATCAGCTTATCTGAATCTACTTATCTGAAGCCATCATCAATTGAACACCTTCCACCTGAAGTACCTAGAAGTGTGGGGAGGTACTGTGGATTCCAGCAAGATCCATGCATTTTCTGGAATTTTACAGGACACCCTGGAGTGTAGTGGTGTTTTCTTTCAGTGGGCTCAATAGTCCTGATGGATACATTCAACCTACTCCAAATCAGAAAATCCTGCAGTAATGTGGCAAATAAAACTATTGCAGTTTTCATCCAGTGCAAATACAAGGAGGAATAACTCTGACTGACGTGCCAACATTATTGTTTGCTGCTTTTTTTACTTTCGTATATAACATTATATTCTTATTTTGCGACACTTTTCCTTCTTACAAACTCCAAAGTTCCTTGGAGAAGAAACAAACCAAACTGTCTTGACAATAGAAAAAGTAGTGAGCTTTTCTGGCTCCATCTATGTTTGTGTAACCCACTCATGTGTGACATTGGTAAATGAAGCACTAGAACTTAAGAATATGAAACAATAATTATTTTTTTTAGGAAGTATTTTACTCATTTCACTAAAATAAACAACCAGTCACTCTAGAAGTATCTGTGGAAGCAATGCCCAGCATGAACTTGAATAAGAACAATCTGAACTCTGTGCTTGGTAGTGCTACTGACCCATAATGCTACTGTTGTGTAAGCTGCTTAGCTACCTACCCGAGTTACACACATGCAAACGCCATCTATTCACTCTTCGTGTGTCTTGTTTATTAAGATGAGTGATGAGCTGTTTTGAATGGCCTACCTGTATGAGCCAAAAAATCAGCCACACAATATTGACTCGGAATAGCATAACCTAAACATATCTTAAGGGATATGGGCATGAATGTGGATGTATTGTTTAACCTACCAAACCAGTTCAGGTTTTATACCAACATGGCTGATGAAATTACAGCCCACAGGTGAGGGAAATATTCTTGTTTTGTTGTTCAGAAAAATGTGGCAAAGCAGCAAAGTGGATTCAGAGATTTACTTGCGTTTTCCTAATCTTGGAAGAGGATAATTTATGAAGAAATTAGAAGTCTTTTGTAAAGCTCACAACTGTGGCTCTGGATTGAAGATTGTTGGTTTTCAGAATGCTAGGCCAGCTTGTATAGTGCCTTATAAAATCATACATGAAGTCTTAAAGCAGTAATAAAATTTATGTTTTTCAAAATACACGAGCAGAATGCTTCTAGAGCAACAATTCTGAGTGCAGCAAGGGGTTCATACAAAAGCACTGCTAGACTGTGTGTTGGTTTTGATACCACTGGTGCATGGGTATTGGCAGTCTCAAGCAAAGCAATGTTCCTTGTGCATTCATCACAAGTCCTTGAGCAAGAATTACTAGTGCCTGCTGGCACAAAAGACCATAATTAAGTGTGTGTGACCCCATAGCCATTTGACTTCTTTGTTTTACAAGTATCTGTCTTACTAAAGAGTAGTTTCATTTGATTTGACCCTGTAAAATGTACCTGTGACATTTTGGTGCAACTGAGAACATGGAAAACAGCCTCTGAACATGTAAGATGCAGCCTTTGTGCCAGGATGAGATTTTTAGAAGTATCTGCTTGACCTTGTGTGACATATGCTTCTCTACATCCTGATACTTGGTTTGGCTTGTTCCAGCAGCACACTGCTTTCAGCCCTTTTTACAGCAATTCCTACATGACCAAACCTGTTGATTGAGGAAGTGAGAAGACAAGTCTTTTCAGCTGTCATGGGAGAAATTCAAAACAATAGATTAGGGGGAAAAAATCCCCGCATGACTGGACCTGAACCTGTATGGTCATTTGAGCAGTACTTTTAATTTGTTGTCCACCAGATATCATTTCTGTAAAGGGCATTAGTTTATTCTCTAGAGGGGGAGTTTTATGATTAGTCTAACTTACTGCATGCCACAGAATTTTTTTCCCAACCTTTACATTATAGTATTCTCCCCCTTCCCCATCTGAAAAAAATGGGGCTGATAGTGCTTCTTTCACCCCTGTGGACGGTTTGAAGATAAACATGTCAGGCAGTGAGGCACAGTTCTTCCCAGTGAGACACATCACAGTATTTGAATGGACCATCCCCTTGCCACCAAAGCTGGCAGCAGCTCCCCTGTTGCCAGGCTGGCATTGCAAAACAGGGAGGCTGACCTGTGGCTTTTCAGTAACTGGTAGAGCCAAGCCAAGGTTCAGCCAAGCATTAACTGATTGGAGAACACACACAGCAGTAAACAGTAAAATAGGCTTCAATTTTAGGCCTGTTTTACTGTGTCCCTCAGCACCTGAAGAGCTGTCAGGGAAGATGAAGCCTTGGGAAGCACTTGTGCTGCATTTCCAGGCTGGTTTGTAGGGCAGGGAAAGGTTGACAGACAGCTGTACCTCCAGCCTCAGAAGCGGGTTTGCAAGGGTGGCTGTGAGTGGCTGCCCCAGCAGGTAAGGGATGCGGGGCTGGAGCAGAGCTCCCCACAGCTGTGGGCCAGCAGCCTAGCAAGGCCATGGGAGAGGTGGGAACACCTGCCAGAGCAGGGGGGAGCATGGCCCAGGGGGCCTGGAGTCAGGGGCCGGGTTTCTGTGGATTTGGCAATTCAGTGCATATGGTTGGACTAAAGCTCCCCAGAGGGCTCATGAGCAGTGTGGGGCTCATGCGTCTGGCTGCTCCCCACCTCTGGGGGACCCGTGCTGGTTGCTCACGAGCTGTGTTACTGCAGGAGTCTGCTGGAAGATGGGCCAAGCCTCTGGAGGTGAAGGAGGGGTGAGTACATGCTCTGTGGGGTATCCAGCTTCACATTGCTGCATTTGTGTCAGAAAGAGATTGTATGTGACATGTGTGATGGGTACTGTAATGGGTGTTTTGTATGCCTATGTGTCTGCTCGTGGCACCTGCCAGCCTTCAGCTAAAAGAGAAAATCTGAAAGCTTTCCTAGGAGAAAGCTAACCACATATAGACAGGATTTGGTAACTCCTGATGAGGAGATGTGTTAAGTCTTGAGCCTGTGACTACCTACATGCAAGGGCCCATGCAGGGCCTTGGCTCCCCTGCAGCAAGAGCCGGGGGGAACACTCCAGAACTTTCTCTGTTGCCACCATGTCCTCCTCTGGGGCACTGGTACATGTGGCAGATGACAGTGAAAGTAAAATGTTTTGTTTCTTCTTTTCTTACTTCAAAACATGTTTTTTGTTCGTGTTCTCTAACTTAAATTTATATGGAAGAATTCAAGGTAAAAAAGATGTTTCAAGGGCATTCTCTATGAACTGTCATTTTCTTGCCTATGACCTGCCATTTTCCTGTGGGAGGAGCTTATTACTGTTAAGCAAACAAGTGCTAAAATCAAGCTAGAACACTAGTCTGAATATATGCTGTAACTTGGTTTTATGCAATATATTTTAAATGCCAATATTTTATTCAGTTTCCTCCATAAGCACTTAACAGCACTTGGTTAAAATCCTCACTGACTGGCCTGCATGGAAGTCGTGTGGGGAGAGTGAGGTATTTGGCAGCTGCTGTGGATGAGCCCAGCTCCATCAGCAGCTCTCTGCAAGGGGAGCTGCTGCTGCTTCCCAGCAGCTGAGATCTGTTTCATCAATTGGCAGCCTTAAATGAAAGCTAAGAGGTGTTATGTTTTTCTCAAATTGTTGGGTAGGGTTGTTGAAAAGTAATCCTTAAATTTAGGCTAGAGAAGGAATTGGAAATGCTTTTCTTATATCAAACAGTAGCAGAACAGAAGCAAGTGTTTAGTGTAGCTACTGTGTTAGCAGGTAAAGGCAGACGGGCTAATTGGATTAATCTGTACTGTAACATCTGTATTTGTGTGTCACACTAGATTTATTTTTATATGAATGCTATGGATTTGGATTTCATCCTACCTTATTTTGAATGTCAAACTATAGTTACACATTCAGAAATTGAATGGGGACCACAGTTTCTGTGTTTGTCTGTGCATATACATATAAAAATATTTGTGTGAATATAACTACCTGTAAATTTAACAGAGAAATTAAAATAAGTATTATTTGCTGTATTTTGTAGCTACAATAAGCAATTCAGTTACTTTGTAAACCTTTTGAAATTTTTGTCTGTAATGTATGAAGTGAAAACTTAAGATGAGAGGGAGAAAGATTCTACCTGCAAATTTTTATAACCTAACTTTTAAGAGCAGAGTTAAAATTGCTTTGTGAAAGAAATTGCCCCAGTTCAATGGTCATCTGGGCCTCCCTCTGAGAGGAAAGACAGGAAAAATATCTGTTGGATATGAAGTATTGCTGGATCCCTTGTACGATGGGGAGGAAATGCTGGATGATAACCCTACTTGCGAATGCAGGCTTATCTTGATACAGAGCCATCAGTTCCTATTGGAAGCCCATTTACATGTTCAACTTGGGGCGGGCAGGTGGGAAAGAGAAAGGTAAAAAATGCTGTAAATAAATGTATTCCCTTTCCTTGCTTTACCTTCTCAAACTGTGAGCTTGTGAACTCTAGAGGTTTTACTGAGTGGGTAGGAATCAACTCATTGTCCATTAACCCCGTGTCTAAGAGACAGTTGTCATCAATATCTCCAACCCCTTGTATCTGCTTCTAGGGAGTCTGTGGCTGAAGGGGAGAGATGAGGAGGGGGAGCCTTATGTGTCTGAAGGCAAGTTTTTTTTCTCTTGAGGGTGCTTTTTTTGTAAGTAAGGATTATGGTTTGCAGAGAAATGCTCAGAGAGGCTTTCTTAATGCCCATCTGTGGTATGTTTGACTTTCTTTGGTTTCCTTAGCTCAGTACTCATTCACTGAAAAGTGAAATAACTCCTGTGGGAGTGGGAAGGGGAGAGAAATTTCAGGCAAGATTGAAGCAATCTTGGATATTAAGTATGAGGAGACTGAAGTGCATCCCTGAAGTGGCTCCTGCTGAGATGTTAATAGCTGGTCTGCTCACCCGTATTACACTGAATCTCTTCCAGTTTTCTTGCCAAAACAAGTGGTATTTTCAGTTGTACTCCAAGTAGGGAGAAGTCACAATGTAACCTTAAACCAGTGAGCTTTAGAGCCAGTGTTGCAGCGGCTGTGAAGTGCTTTTTCTGCCAAGCAGACAGGCGGGGCATCCAGGAGGAGCCACAGGCCTGTCAGTAATTTTGATCTGAGACAATTGGGGCCCCATGGCCAGAATGGAAGGTGTCCATAGAAATTAAGCCCCTCAGCAGAGCTGTGTACATGTCCAGGACTTCAGTTTCCAAGGGTTTTGACAAACTTTATTTTTCAGTGTTGATCTTGTGTGACTTCTCTCTGGAGTTGGCTTTGATTTTTATTCTGATTTTTCTGACACATGGCAGTCAGAAATTGACAAGTTTGAAACCTTAGATCAGCATTTGCCTTCTGCATTGGTGTCTTCATTACTGCATAGAGCATCCAATATATTTAATGCTTAAAGCATACAGTATGAACAATTGAGTGGAGGTAATGCTGTATTTACTGAGTTACTTGATCATCATTGTGCCAAATGACTTCTAATTACTAACCTAATTTGTCAGACAAGGTCCTGTCTCATCTCTAGCATAAGCTTTTGCAACTAAGGGAAGCATCTCTTTTTTCAGAGTCTCCTAAAGGCTACAAAAATATATTTCTTGCACTGAAGACCTGTGAAACTTTTCTGTAGTATTTCACTCAATATAAATATGACAAAATACAGCTGATGTAGGAACTTCGGTATGAAGCATCCCAATTGCCCAAGTCCACATTTTCTTTCTTCCAGTGCCATAACAGATTTTCCAGTTGTTGCTGACAGATTTCAAAGTTTATATCTCATATTCAGGAACAGGTTGAGTGATTCTTGATACTGCAGGCATCGGAGCAGCCTTAGAGAGATGTGTGGTCTTTCAGCTCAGGTGAAATTCTCTGTTACATTTTGAAGAATAGTTTAGAAAACTTACGATGTGCAAGGATACACTTCTAAGGATTGCTTCATGTAAAGTGCTTTACACCAACATTTGTGTGCCATGAGCCTTTGAAGCTACTTTTTAGATACAGTATTTACCCTATCTCTTTTATTTTGAGAAATATGGCGTAAGACTTCTAAGACATTTCTCCTGTAGTTGACACTTGCCACTTGCAAGTTGTTCTGCATTCTCATCCTTCATGTTCTTCTAGATTTAAACCTCAAAACAAACAACAAAGCCCTCAACCGAGTCTCTAACTCTGATCTGGAGAGGGATCCGGGTGCCCTGGAGTCCAGTAGGGGTTTTCCTGGTTATTTAAAGTGGAGCATTCTTGGATGTGGTAGTGAGTAAGGCGCCATGAAATTAACTGTAATTATCTTCTGGTTTCTGCCACTGCCTGAAAGGATGCAAAGTGACAAAAGATGAACGCCCTGAAGTAAAGCCAGCCAGTGAAAGTGTTCAGAGAACACTGTTTGCACATCACAAAAGCCACAATTTCTAAACTGA
The DNA here is from genome assembly GCA_013401335.1 of Brachypteracias leptosomus. Classification (NCBI taxonomy): domain Eukaryota; kingdom Metazoa; phylum Chordata; class Aves; order Coraciiformes; family Brachypteraciidae; genus Brachypteracias; species Brachypteracias leptosomus. The sequence goes on from VYZX01003270.1 coordinate 23,755, forward strand.
CTATAAACTTAAGGGATGGGAGAAGCCAACAGGTTTTGTGGTGTAGGAAAGAGAACAGTGTCTTTCCACCACAATGTTATCAGAGTGACAGTTCAGTAAAGAACTTAGGAAAATCATATTAAAAATGGGTTGTATATGTTAACTTTGAACTATATTTTTCTTAATAATTTTTTTTTTTTTTTTTTGTAATGAAAGTAGCTTTAACATTTCCCTGGTATTGATTTGCAAAGTGTCAAGCCCATCAATTAAATTAAATTTTTTAAAAAAGCATCATCACTATTCTTCCCATAAAGAGAGACCACACAGCAGCCTGTAGTTCTAGCCTAAGCGGATAATCCTGTGAGGGCACATGTGAGGGAAGCAGGAATGCTGGGCTGCCACTGAGCTGCCAGCCACACAGTCCCCTCTCTGACAACACACTGCTTTGTGGAAGCCCCACCTGTTGTTTCAGTTGTTGGGGTTCTCGTTAGTCATATTGGAGACAGCAGTGTAAACATTAAAAAAGAAAGAAATGAGAAACCCTGATGTGTGCCAGGATTTCTGCTTTGACTTGCGGTGCTTCCCAGATGCCATTTGGCTGGGACAGGGGGATGCTGAGGAGTCTCAGCAGTGCTGGGCAGCAGTTGCTGAGGTGCCTGGGGCACAGCATTTCTTCCAAGAACACCACATTTTGTTGATTCCACAATTAAATGCTATGGGATTTTAATTTGCTATTTACTCACTTTTCATTTCCTTCATTTTTGGCTTTCAGACACAATTTTCATTAAAAGATTGCCCTGGGACATTAACACTTTCCTGGAGCTGAAAATTGGATTAGCAAAGCACTTTCCTAGGAACTCCTCCTGAACATCCATCTCTTTCCCTAGGGAAGAGGTGGGCTCATTGCAGGGGCTATGGCTCAAAAGGTACACATGGGTTTCATAGTTACAGGAATCCCCAGCAAGAGCTTTGGTGGCTTGACCACCTTGATGTGCTGCTGTTATGATTAGCTCTTCTGATTCTAGGTTGGAGAGTGAAATCCATGAACCTGCTGGGGATCCCAGCCCTTGCAATGAACAGGGAGAGTTAAGGTGTCTCAGAGCATAGCAGCAAAGTGTGGTTTTCTTAGGGGGCTGCAGCTTTCTCTGTTAAAATGCCTAACATAGCATGTATGGCTGCATCCCGTGATGTTTTGTTTTCTCAGTCCATGCTCTATCCCTGCAATGAGCCCATTTACTGGAGAAATTGATAGATCCACGATTAGGGAATGAAGAGGCTTGTCTGTCCCTAAATCCCACAGTTGTCCTTGGCTTAGGTGTGCAGGTGCTACCCTGAGTTGCTTTACCTTTCATCAGACATTAACAGTAGTGTACAACTTAAGGGATTGTATTCAACTGTTGATGACTGTGAGTTGGTCCCAAACAAGGTGGTCTACTAAAATCACCTTCTGTTTGGGTATTGGCCACAGCATTTTTTACTGTTTCCTGAAATGTAAGGGAGGAACAATGCAAATGTGCATCTGTGTGGAAGATGTTTGGCAATATAATGTTTTTCTGGGATAACTTCTTATTGTTGAATGATTATTGACAGGGCTGTGTCCAAATTCTTTCCTCTCTCTTCTGCAAAAATACAATAGTCAGCTACAGTACTTGTATCTCTTTACATGAAAACTTTGACAGAAATATTATGGGCAGATTGTTTTCTTTTTTCTTTTTTTTTTTTTTTCCCCCTTAAGAAGTCCTGGAGAAGTGCAAAGTTACTTAGATCCAGATTTTTGAGTACATGAGAAGTAGCTGCCTAAATGACTTCTAAAGGAAACGGTCTTGAAAACTGAGAACTCTACCCCAAGGTAGAAATATATTGGAAGCAACTGATACTTGTGCTCAGGCAAAATCCTGAAGTATTGTCTTGCTCATGTAAACTATCTTCAGTTAATATAAAGACCAATTGAATTTTTCCCACTAACAAATACTCTTCCTATCCTCCCAGAAAGCTCAGGCTTATTTGCAAACATTCCAAACTAAGAAAACTTCAGATGACCCGCTTCTGTAGAGTCAAAATCTCTATATGGCTTGTTCTGGGAGAGAACAGTTCAGTCCACTGCAGCAGCAACTGCTTAATAAGATCTGTGTGTCTTTATCCAAACAAGAGTGAAGTATAAAATAAAACATAAATCTGATTTTTTTTTTTTTCTGCTGAGGAAAAAAGAAACTGAAAAAGAATAGTGGTGATTCATTATTCCCATTGATGAATAAGAGAAAAGCTTGTCCCACCAGAACAAGCTCTGTCAGAAAAGGTGGGCATCCCAGCTGTGGTGACATTGTGGTGGTTTAAACCCTGCCGGGACCGGGCACCACGTGGCCGCTGCCCCCCCACCCCCCGGACGGGAACAGGAGAGGTAGCAAAATACAAACCCTGAGGGTTGAGATAAGGAGAATTTAATACAGCGATGCAAAAGCAACAATCACAACAACAGCAACGGGGATTGCAGACCGCGTGGATACAGCTACAGACACAGAGCGAGGCAACCCGGGTGAGACAAAGCCGGGACTGCCCTGCCCGCCCCTGCTGTACCGGACATGACGTAAGCATGGGATCGAATAGCAACACCTGGTGGAAATTAACCCTGTCCTGGCCGAATCAGGACAGACATGCAAGAATGTTCTTTAAGGTTTTTCTTCTAGACAACTTGTACAGACAAACTCTGCTACTCCTTGGAATGTTCCTATTAATAACTAAGACGTGTATTGGTGCTTTAATTGACCATGGATTAAGCTCTCAGCTTTTATCTGGCTGACCAGGTTGAACAGTGGGGAAACGTCTGGCTGCAGGTGAAGAATGCCCTTTGCTAGGGGATGCTGAGATCTCTTTTGAAGTAGAACAAGAGGTTCTATTCCTTCTATATTCCTGTAAACACCTTTTGCTGCCTTCTGTGCCTAGCTGAGCAAGATGTGAGAGGCAGATTGGTGGACTCCAACCCAACCTTTGCTTTTCACAGCAGAATTGCTTCTGCTGTTCGTGACTCCATTTCTCCCTCTGCAGGGGTGACTGTGTGTGGAAACCTCTAATGCTGGACTTCTTAAACCTGAAAGCCCAAACATAACTACAGGGTTATTGCTTTTCATCTGGCTATGTATTTCTGCACTGAAAAATAAAAAGAGCCCATAGGCTCTAGTGTTATGAGTAGTCTGACATGAGGGAAATATTTCAGCTGTGCCCTGGTGCTTCATTAAGAAGGGTATGATATATCAGTGTCTTGAGGTGGACTGGACTTAGAGCCAAAGATGGAATGCGAGACCTGTCTTTCCACTGATATGTCCATATTACTTCCGAGGAAGTTGGTGCTCCCTCCTGCATAGTCCCTGCTTCTGTCTCTCCTTGCTCTTTCCCAGGGGTTCAGGTGGGCAGGATCCCAGAAAATGTTGGCTCTTGAAGATGGTATCTTGAGATGAATGAAGCTGATTGGTTTTGAACTTGGAAGTTTCTCAGCAGATTCACAGCCATAGATGTAGATATGGAATTCATATTCTCAGCTTTTCTAGACATTTACTCTTTAGATACAAATGCTGAAGGAGCCTGGAATCTGGTGGCACTGCAGGTCAGTGGCCCACCTGCTCTCTCTTGGTTTCTCTGGCAGTGCAGGACAGCTCTATAGCACAAGCAATTCATCACAAGTATTGACAGCAATGTAGGGACTTTTGGATTAAATTCTATGTACTATCCTACCTGTGAAACTACATTTCATATTCTGTCATGAACAAGGCTGTAGCAGGATCTTGAAAAGGAGAGGAATTTTCTAACCAGGATGCAAATTGAAGCTTTCTAGAGGCTTAAACAGTTTACATGATGCAACATTTTAATTGGTGTAAACACCTCCAGCAAGAAGGCAGAAGGGGATTTACTGAGCTTGAAAATAATTAAAATCATGCTGAAACTTTCCTAACAGGTGCTAAATGTGACATAGTGTGTGGTCCTTCTGAACAGGGTTGGCTTTCCTGATAATTGGGCAACATTAAAAAGTGCAACATCAGACATTTCAATGCATGCACGTGGATAAACAATGCTTTTGTGCTATATTGAGAACAGTTTGGTTTATGGCTCTTTAGATGCATCTTAAAATATTGGTTTATGATGACTTTAGCAGAGCTGTCCAGTTTCCAAGATGTGCTTCTAAAGCAAGATGAGAGTTGTACCTGGTTTTTGTTAACTATATTACAAGCTAAAAATAAACCAAGTCACAGACAGCTGACAGCAATGTGGCCCCTCAATGTGTTTCATTAAAAATAATAATAATCCTCAGGGGTGTGGAGGCAGAGATCAAGTTCTTTTTGTCTCCTGGAAGTCCTTTTGCTTGTTTGGGAGAGGAAAGTAACCTGACAGTCTTGGAAATTTACTGATATTCACCAAGACACTGGACTTTGAATGGAGCTTTAGTTAATTATGAACTTTAACCCCATGTTTTAGTTTTAGTTTGTTGCTGGACAAAACAAGTGGCTTCATAGTGCCTTGCAGGCTACTGACAGAGCAGCTTTCTGGTAGTGTGTTTGAAAGGATCCTGGGGTTTATGTCAAAACCCCATCAATTGCAAGTGCAAAATTACAATGAGGGGGATCTAATTTTTTAGACCAGCATAGGGATGTGTTGATTCTCTCTAATGTGATATTTAATGGTTTATGAGTGCCTTTGTGAAGAATGGACTCAGACTGACTTGGGAGTTAGAGTTTCAATAGATAAATTCACAGAACCTCTGCAGGAGTGTAAACTGGTTATTGAGCACAGGTTGAGGGCCAGTCCCTTGAAAGAAATATTATTAAAAATCTTGCCTGGCCAGAGCTAGACAAATGAAAAGAAATACTCTAGAAGAACACTGGGACTTTTAAAAATCTTTATTATGTAAACTTATGCTACTACTGAAACCTATTTCCCCAAGAGTCGTATTTCACTGAAGTCTGTCTTTTCTAATAGTGCTGCTATTTAGCAGTCAAAACTAAAACGGCAACAAACCACATGCATTTAAGCTGAAAACATATTGTACCTCCCAATAAATGTGGAGGCAATTTCTGTGGCACAATTTAATAAAGCTTGTTTTGGCGAATGTCTATAAACAAATGTTTATGTGCCTTGGATAGAAAAAAGTCTATACAAAATCTGAAGTAGAGTTTTGACATCTCTTTGATAACTCAACAGAATATTTTTTGAGACTGGGAAAGCAAACCTTCTGCAAGTGATTTTGACCAATATCTGAGCAAGGATGAGAGAGCAAAGAAAAAAAAAAAAACCACAAACCAAACATTAGGGAAAAAAGGTAGAGTTCTAATTTGTAGTTATTTTTGAAGTGCTCTTCAGTGGCCTGAATTCTTCTGTCTAGATTTGGATTGACATAGATTGTAATTCGTTTCCAATCTTTAAATTTTAATTTTCAGTATGCAGTAAATTGAAAAAAATGCAGTAAAATGTAATGGCCAGGTTAGGGACTTAGGTGTTGGCAAACATGTTGCTCTATAGATTTTCCTCTCTTAAATCCTGACTACAAAGTTTGACTGAGGTCATGCCATCCATTTACCATTGTTGCCTGGGTATTTGGAAACACGAGAATTGATGACAGTACTTTGCAATTAATTTATTTTTTAAACACTGAGAGGAAATCTTAGATTCTTTGATTTGTTACCATCATAATAAACACTGACTTCTGTATTAAAATTCAGTGAGCAAATAGGGCACTACTGATTATCTATTGCATGGTTACTTCACTTACTGCTACAGGTAAAGTTGCTGCATGTAATTCTTAATTGTTACTTCAAGTACTAAAGACGCTGTGAGGCTGTGTAGAACTCTAAAAGAATTAAAACCTTTGAAAGGTCTGGGGGATTTCAACCAATGGGTCACACCTCTGTGCACTGGTCCTAGTGATTCAGGAGTGGTTCTTTGTTAGAGCTTTCACTTGTGAAGCATCCCAGACCAACCCTGCTCCTGCAGGCAAGCAAGCTCCTAAAGTTAAGTGGAGAATTCCCTCCCCTCTCCTCTCTATATGTTCTGGCCCAGGTCTTCAGGGAGAGCCAGCAGTACATGAGGTTTCTATTAGTTCAGAAAACAGAAACATCTGGGGAGGATATGAATGACTTACTGGCTTGGTTCAGCAGCAGAAAAGCTTGTGACAGATCATTCTGGGCAGATAGATCCTCTCCGTTGTGTGCTGAAGCAAGGGGAAAATGCACATAAAATCCAGCTCAAAACAGCAGGAGATGGGTAGTAATGTCTGTCTTACAGGGCCTTCCCCTCTCCCTGCCTCTGGGGATGCTTCCTAAAGGAAGGTGAAAAAGGGAAGGCTTTTCTTATCTGGTGGAAGTGGGCAGTGCTGAGGAAAAGTACTACCTAGGGACACTAGTGGGCTTCCCAGGGTGATGCCCATACAGGTTTAACTTCAAACGGAAAGGAAAGTGAACCAGTGGTGAACAAATTATTTGCTATGTGTTTACTGTAAACAATCTGAAGGAAAAAGCCTATGGTGTGATGAGTAGTTATTATTATTATGAAGGCAGAATAACTAGACCATCTCCAGGAGGCCCTGCTTGAGCAGGGAGTTGGACCAGATGACCTGCAGAAGTCCTTTCCCATCTCAGCCAGTCTGTGATTCTGTGACACCAGGTAGTTAAATTGAGTTAGACTCTGCAACATGGCCTGGGTACATCAGTATGGCTTATTTTCTCAGCCCCTAAGGAAATGTGTCCGACCAGTGTAAGAGTATTGTTTTTCTCTAATCTCATTGCACCACTGAAGATGTTCCGTAGTTTAACATGTCTGCTTCTAAGCAAGGCAGATCTAAGTATCTGTCTCTATCATTTAAGGGAGGGACATGGCTCATCAAGAACCTGACTGGTAGGTGTTCAATATAAGCAGGCCGTCTATGTGGTTTAGTCAGTGGAGATAAAAGGGCAGATGGATTGAATCATCCTCTGCAGGACCATGAGCATGTGTCTTTATCAGTTACAACCTGTGGTTCCTCAGGTACCCTGGGGATCTATTGTACCTGGGGATGGGGCAAATTAGCATTAGCAGCTGCTTGCATTCTTTTTCTTCATTCTCTTCCATGTGATGAAACACTTCTTTCTGTTTTCTCTGCTCTGTTGTTTTAATGTTTCTCCTTCTCTGCTGTGTTTCCCCTCTCACTTCTCAACTGCCCCAATTTTCCTGATACTTATTCCTCCATAGATACATAATCTTCTTCGTTATTGAGCCTGAAGAACTACTATTTCTAACAATATATGATCAATTCTTGCTGGATTTCCCCAAAAGGCAGGAAGGTGCCTATTTAGAAGAATAAAAACAATTGCATATAACGTGAGTTCAGTGAAATAACTAACTAGAAATCTTTTGCCAGCTAAAGTTGTGTGTATCTAAGGGAAATATTTGAAGAAAAGAGAGAGATGACAAATCCTCAGGGAGGAACTTCTTTATAATTATGTGAAACCTTGACTGTATATAAATGTAAGAATGCAGAAAGCCATGCTAACTGGATCTTTGCTAGGGAAAATGCTGCAGTCTAATTGGGATGCAGTTTGGGGACTATAAAGAGAGCTAAACAGGTCCAGTCACTTCATTAATTAACTTTTCATAAGCCCTAGAAGAAAGCACCTGTCCTCTTGTGAGCCAAGTTTATCTTTAGTTTCCAATCCTTATGCATCTATTCTGCTTTCATGATTTCACCCATTCAGACAATGAATGAAGCACTTATTTATTCCAAGAACTTCCCCAAAGGTGTCTGTTCTGCTGTGTAGTTTTAGGGTTTCATACCCAATGAAAACTACTGTATGCACTTAACTCTGGAAACAGACTAGAGCTATTTACTCAAGCAGGGAAGTATTGCATTGTCAGCCAAATGCTTTGAATTGTGGCTCTGCTGATGACTCCAAGGAAATTAGTACCTTATTCTTCAAATGCAGAGGACAATGTTGTCAGCGTGCTGTCGATCTGTGTGCACAGATGCTAAGTATCCTAGTCAGGAGTAGGATTTTTTTGTACAAGGTTTCAGTTCAAGTATAATGTCACTGAAGAATCTGCCTTTTCATTCTCTTGTGAGCCTTCTTAATTTAGATATTTATCTAAACCAGATTTTTTTTCTACCCTCCTTTATGGGATTTGATCCTTGTTTAATTTTACTAAACATTTTCTGAGGTGTTTCTGACCAAAGCCCATTGGCTGATCTGCCCTCTGCTCACTGTGGCACAGGTGCTTGTCACATTTTTGGAAGATGCAGGCTTGGCAGGCAGGATGTTGGGCACCCGAGAGAAAGAATGCTTGTCCAGAGACAGCTGGTGGAAAACACTTCCTTTTTGTTCCTGTGCCACCTGGAAGGGTTGCCCAGAAAGCTTCCCTGCAGGGCATATTCTGGAGTGTAGGTGCAGCTCTTCCTTGCTTCTGCCAGGAACAGAAAGATGAATGTAGTTATGTCTTGGAACAGGTTGCAGCATGACACCCCATCCCAGCAGCTCTATACATGAATGAAGAGAAGGGAAGAAAAAGGAGTTTTGTAACAATGAGACAAAGGTTCATTTAGGAATCTCATTTTTCATTAGGGTAATTATTGTGAAGTCTGAGTTTAATTTCTGGTGGCACTATTTTTTTATTTGAATTATTTAAATTTCCTGAACCACAAAAGATTAATAGCTTTACAATTTATGATTTTTCCCTGTAGAGTGAAAAAGTATAATTAAAAAAAAAGGTACAAATTAGAATTAGTAGGACTAAATTTTTGAACTGCAGCTTGGAAGTTTTTCACAGACTACACAGCATAAAAGAAGCATGGAGTATTGTTTCATGCTGTTCTGCAGATGATTGCAAATCATACTTGCTTTGTGAAGTCAAAGTTTGTCTTAACCTCACTTTCTTACTGAGAACAAGGGTGTCTCACCCCACATCTCCACTTCAGTTATCATGAGTAGAGCAGTCCAAACAGGTGAAAGGTGTTCTGTTATCCTTAGCACAGAAAACATGGTTATGTGAAATCCCATCTGTTATCATGAGAGAGTGAGAAGCCTATTTCTGCATGATGACTGTTATGCTCTTACCAGAGCTCAGGTTGGGAGAAGGGAGATTGTGGAATAAAGTCTACCCTTGTAGAACTGTCCTTGCCAAAAAAAGTTGTGCTTAACACTGAGCTTGTTTTCATCTGGCAGTTACATGAGTTGGCCTGGCCTGTGTACAAGTGACTGGAACATGAAAAAACTCAGCAGCAAGAATGTTGTTGGAACTTGAATCACTGTATCTGTGTTGTGCTGTGTATCAGAATAACCGCACCATTCAGAATCCAGTCCTTTTCTTCATCCATGAAAAAGCGAGATCCACCTTCAGCGTTATCTCAAGTTAAGTAAATTGTGTGAGTGGATGAGAGATATGGATAAAAATTATCCAAGCTAAAGATGCAGCAAAGAAAATGTTAACTGTTCACTTTCCATGGATAATTCCTTAACTTTTCTCAGGTAAAATGTAAGCTCCCAATTGCCTACTCTCTGGTTGCTCTGCCTGCATAATCTGAACCAATTTCCTACAAACAGACCTGCTCATCATTCCCTGCCACTCACTGAAATGTACTGTGTCTGATGCAAAACCAGCCGGAATTTGTGGTTAATCTGCATTTAGTTACATTTACTGCCATGACTATGCTGGTTCTGGCAGCTGTTGTGGAGTTACTGGACCAACTCCTCTCTCTTCTTTCTAGCAGTGGCTGTTTCTCAAGTTCTGATGAGTCTTGTTACTTATTGTTACAGTATTGCTATTTATTTCAGCAGCTCTGAATTCACTCCTGGTGAAGCCTGTGAATTTAACTGTTGGTTTCACAAGGAATACAGTGGTACTCTTGAATAGTATAAGACATGTTCCTTATGAACTCTGCTAGCCCAGACTACTTGCTTCCCCTCCTTGTTATGGAGTGAGGTGGTCTGATAGATACTGGTTTTCCAAGAAACATATGCTTGTCCTAAATTCACCCTGTGCTTTCTGTTTTGTGGGGTTTTGTTGTTGTTGTTGTTTTGTTTGGGTTTTTTAATCCCTTATTTCAACTTGAATGAAAGATTTTACTAAAATTCTGGGAGATGAACTAAGTATGCGCACATACACAGAGAAAGCATGAGATGACATGGCTTTCCTGACCCACTGAAATTACTATAACCCAAACATGAGGATTTTAAATGAAAAATCTTTTTTTTAGTACAGCTGATTATTTTGTGCTTTATTTCATGAAGAAAGAGCAACATGTATTTGTCTAGTATTGCTATGGTGACATCCAGTCACAGGTTGGTGAGGAGGCAGTGACAGTGCAAACGCAATCTCATGAGATGTGCATGACTTCCTGTTAAATATGACCTTGCCTAATTTTGAAAATTATAGTTTTTCTAACAACCATTCCAATGAAACAGATGGAAAAGGGAAATATAGAATTAAAAACAAACAAACAAACAAACAAAAATCAAGCTGATTTCCTGAGTTAATCTTATTCTATTTCCTTAACACTTGGTATTGGCTTACAGTGAGCAATCAGAAACTTGTTTTTGTAGAAATACTCAACTTCTATCAATAGTATTCACAGTGATCTCCAAGAATGTCTTTTTAATGCAAACTTCTGGCTGCATCAGTACTGCATCTTTTAGCACCAAGGTAGCAGCTTTTGCTATAAAAACATGCCTGTCAACACTGAAGAGAGAGTCTAGACTTCAGCTGTAGACAGCAGGTAAAGAAGAAGACACCTAAAAATGAAGGAGAAGCAGGGACAGTGTGGCAGCATCTCTTGACCGTATGAAGTTGCTCTTGGCTTTCACCCGGGAAGGACAACTGCTCTGTATCTATGTTGTGGCCCCATGGTCAGCCCCAGCCATGTATGCACTGCATGGGGTATCTTTGGACGCTATACCTACTTCACAGGTCCTAAGCTACTTTTAGAGGGTCTTTGTAAGGCGCCTTCAATTTGTGCTCCTTCTGATTTCACCAGCTCAGCCTGTACTTAGAATCCTGCCCCCTTAAGGAGAAGCTCCAGCTAAAAATATCCCAAATCAGGAGGGAAATACTGCTAGTCAGTCTGCCCAGCCTTCTGTCCCACACAGCTTTTGTTCCACTTCCTTGGGGTTAAGGAAAATGTGCTCTTTTCCAAGACAGCTCTGAAGTAAGCAGGATGGAGACTGAAGAAAAGAAGACAAAGTGGGTAGAGGTGCTGCTGCATCATGAGGAAATGTTTCATATGTGCGGTAAGAGCCACCCTTCACCATAGAATTGCCTTGATTTGGTGAGAGCTTGCACTGCAAGGGCACGTTAAGGCCTGTTTGGCCCTGAGATTCCCTTTCTGGCACTCCTGACTATACACCAAAGGCCAAAATATCATAAATTGGTCCCAAGGGCAGTGATGGGGATCCAGTATCAGGAGTATGTAGATGCCAGCACTAGATATAGGAGGAAAAAAAAGAGAAAGGGGCTTAAAATAAGGGGAGATGACAGTAAACTGAAATGCCAGAGGGAAGATCATAGCATAGGAGATTGTGCAGGCTGAGGAGAGATTAACAGGTATTAGAGGAAAACGAAAGACATGAGAACTCAGATCAATGCTGAGATGAGCAGCAAGGAGCAGGAGGAATTTGAACACAGATGGCAAGGTGTAATCAAGCAGGCAGACCTGAGAAGCTGTGAGAGCAAGATGAAGAAAATCTTAAATAGAAAGAAGGTCAAAGGTATATGAACAAATATCTAAAATAATAATACTTACCAAATTGGAAATAATGCTAGAAAGCCATACATAAGTAAGCAAAGGCAGTGTTAAGTATAATTTTATTTAGTATTTTGGTAACACAATGATACATCTCAAAATGACCATAAAAGTTAGCTTGCTGAACAACTGCATACATTCTAAATGGATGCTACTAAATTTGAATAGCTTCACAGATCCTAAAAGGCGTTATTTGACCAACAGCTATATACTGTCTGATCCCCTGATGGACATGAGCAGTGTGAATGGATGTTGCATTAGTAGCCAACGCATAGCTAAACCTTTTGGAAGAATACAAAATTGCAAAAGCAGTTTTTATTAAAATATGAATTGGTGATCCTTGCATTAGAATAACTATTCAGTTGCAGGTTACATCCTTTATATATTTTTTTTAATAACCATATTTACAAAGGTACAAGGAAAATTGTCTTGCTAACATTTGATCTGATGTAGATCTACATATGAAAATGCTGAGTATCTTATAAAGCTTTTCACAGGTATAGGCTAAGTTCTGGAATATCACAAACTCGTAAATAATTCAGAAAAACACCTGAGGTTACTCCTTGTGTGTGTAACAGAAAGCTTTTTTAGCTCTAAAAAAAGAAGACAGATGCCATACGAAGTCAGAGACCTTAAACAGATACATTACTACTGTGTGGGGTTACAGATCAGTACTTTTAGGCTTGATTCAGGTTCTTAAACTCAGTAGCAAAGCTTCTACTTAAGATCAGAACTGTGTCATTAACCCAGCTCTTCCCAATGCCTATATGAGTTCTATCACTGCTGCCAATGTGGCTGAGCCTGGCCATCTATCAGAAGACCCAGTGCAAATCTTTACTTGCTTAGGTCTCAACAGAGCTGCTTTACTGCATAGCATTGTACCCTTATTTTTTCTAGCTCTACTAATGCCTTATTTAGTACTAGTCTGAACACAGCAAGTCATGTGAGGTACTATCATTTCTGATGGATTTCATATGGAATTGAAGGTGATCTGCAGCTCCAAAGAAGTGCCAAACACTTTTCAGAATCAGGCATTTACATAGGGCTGTTTGTTTTTTAGAGAAATACATGTAGTTTCATGTATGCAAACATCAGCCAGAGGTTCAAGGCCATAAAGTTTCATGTGTGCGTTTTACTTTAAAATAATAGTTTGAGTTGGGTTTTTTTGTCTTTTGCCTCACAGATTTTAAAAGTACTTTTTCTTCAGCTAATGGGAACATTAATTAGGATATGTAATGTTTGTTTTCCTTCTAAGACTCTGTTCCAAGCAAATCATACTAAAAGTACCGGATTTTTTTGAAATACCATTTAACTCAACCTAACAGAATGACTGGTGATCAGGGGTATATTTGCTGTACACTGTGCTTGAGGCTTGCAGCATGAAAATTTTAATACAAAACTCCCAAATTCTCACTTCTAAGTATCTGCGCCCATGTGGATTTTACTGGGCTTACCTATGTGCCTGTGGACAGGGATATTAAACCCTTTACTAGAGAAATACAAAATTCAGCTTACCTTTATAAAACTTTCTCATTCAAATACCTATTTTGCTCATGAATATGCTAATGAACAGATTAGTACATGGCTTGTATCATCCTTGCCATTTGGTGACAGATCCAATCTTCCAAAACTTCATGAAAAGTTACTATATTAGGACATCCTGTTCATTCTCACATAAAATATGAATTTTATTTTCAAATGTGCTTATAAGCAAGTCTATTTTTCAGTCATTTATGTAAACACTTTGGAATGCTAAAGGCAAGACTTTACATTGTCATTTTACCAAAAATCATTTGAACGTTTATTATTGAGACATTAATGCACATCCTGGCAGGCACAACAGGTGATCTACCAGGTGCCTATGGCAGTTTCCAGCAGAGGGAATTCGGAGGCAGGCTGCAGTGTTCTGAGCAATCCTTTTTTTTTTTTCCTTTTCTTTTGATAGATTTCACTTTGGGATGTGGAGTCAATGAAGGCAAACTTAGACTTAAGGCATAGTGCATGGAAGACATAGAAAGGATTGTATAAACAGTTCCTGGAGACACTCCAGTCAGTCACTAGATAAAAAGCACTTTACAATGTTGATTTCTGTGAACAAGCTAGAAAGGAAAAGGCTTACTTTCAATTGCATATGTTTTATCATTTAATATATTAAATTGTTCCCCTGGCTCTCCTTCTAGAATTAAAAAGAGGATTTAGTTATACCTTGTGCAGTCTTCCTTCCTGCTCTTGTAACTTGTAATATTAGATATTTTCCAAAAAGATCACCAGAACAAACTATAACTTATTTAAGTTTTAAAAGAGAGAGAAGGATTATCTTTAGGTGCAAGGTTTGTTGCTTAGGCATTTGCTGACAGCTGATTTTCACCAGCTGTTTTCTCTGCTTGCAGTCTTTGGACAGCCTGGTCGAGCAAATCCATAGTATCTCTAAGCGTAACATTCAAGGTGAATGGCTTAGGTTTAATGGTCAGCCCATAGGTAAAGTCCATTTTAGGGTCCTCGTTTGGATTAGCAGTAAAATTGCACTGATGCACCAGTATGGAGGTAAAGAGAAACAGCTGCACCTTGGATAACTCCTCTCCAATACACCGGCGTTTTCCCAATGAGAAAATCATTACGCTACTAGTAAGATCTTTGTTGATGAATCCATTCTCATCCAGGAATCTTGTTGGATCAAAATCCTCTGGGTTGGACCATTTTGCTGGATCATGATTCACTGACCACTGGTTAACAAAAACCACTGTGTCCTTGGGAATGAGGTAGCCCATGATGAAGGTGTTGGTTGTGGTGGCATGTGGGATGGTAACAGGCACAAAGCTGCTGAAACGCATGGATTCGTACAAGAAAGCCATAACGTAGGGCAAGTGAGGCTGATCTTCAACACATGGCAGACGGTCTCTTCCAACAATCCTATCCAATTCTTCTTGCATTTTAGCCTGTACATTCGGATACCTATCATTTAAAGTAAGATGTGTGTATGTACATAACACTTTCAAAAGATTTTCTTAAAAATAATCACTACAGTAAACTTTTTTTTTCTCAGAACCTCACCCCTACCCTAAATAATGCAGTCTAAGCAAAGCTGAAATATATTGCAAGAACATGTAGACCTTGATGGGAAACTCCATGAGCAAAAAATCCAAACCTGACACACAATGGTGTCATTTCAGATTTGCTCAGTTTTCACTTTAACATCACATGTAACTGATCCTCTACATAGAAAATTAACTTAAAATGTGCTGAAACTGAATATACTGATCCAATTTTGAAAAATCCTTCTAAAACTAATTCCTTGTCTCTTTTAAATATTGTGCTTTCTGTGGAAACGATAATTTGGTTTCCCATCTCTGCATGTGACTTCTAAAACTTAGCATGGAATTTGTTATCACTAGACACATTTCATATATATGAAAGTCTGCAGGTTTTAAAACTGAAAAAATCCCTGGTCGTAATTCTCAGAACATCTTTATGAACATCCCACTCTTTGTTTGTGTACACTTTTTCTCATTAATGTCAAAATATGTTTTCCTTATAATGTCTTTTAAGACTGTCTAGATAGTTTGGAAGACTACACAGTAACCAAACAAGATCAAAATATTAATAACTTTTGCTTGTCTAAAAGCACACGTTCCTCCAAGGAGCCTTTATTTGCCCTAAGTATTCAAGTTTGGTTTCTGTGCCCTTGCCTTTTCCTCCAGCAGCAGATTTGCCTGTTGAATGCTGGGCAAATGTAAGAAATAGGGAGAAACCCAACAGGTTATGTGAACATTGGGCATCACACCCTTAGCTTGAAGCGTTAACTATTTGCCTGTTTTTCAAGAAGCAGCTGAGTAGATGATGTTTGCATAAGCCTACAAATGATGCACATGAGGAAAGAAAAACCCGGCAAGAAAATCAGGATTATGCCGCCTTCTATTACCCCCCCTCCCCTAGCTGAGCCTTTCCCCCTGGAAGCGCCGGTGCCAGGGCAAGGGCAGAAGAGGGGTGTGCTCGCCAGGTCTGCTTGTCCCCGAGTCACGCAATGGCGATAAAGGCACGCACTGCTGGCAAATTAACATAATAGCGGGTTTGTCGAGCGGTGCACGAACTCTTTATCTCGCTTAAGCAGCTGTTATCCCGTTCCTATGATCTCCTTGATCTTGACCTGGCAAAATCTGTTACTTTCAGGGGTTTTTTTTCGGCTGCCTTTTTGCCACCCTCTTTTTATGCACCATTACTCGATCTCCGGAGTTGGGTTGGGATTTTTTTTATCCTTATCTTTTTCTGGCACGTTTCCCAGAGCTTCCGTGTCAGTTAATCGGGAGCTGCTGAGGTACCTCGGCACCACACCGGCTGGCCGGTCCCTGAGACCCTCGTTCCCCCTCCCCGGGGACAACACAGGCTAGCGGGTCCCTGAGCCGCTCATCGTCCCGTCCCCTCCCCGGGGACACCAGGGGCTGGCGGGTCCCTCAAACCCTCGTTCCTCCCTGGGACACCACAGGCTAGTAGATCCCTCAGACCCTCATTTCCCCCGGGGACACCAGGGCTGGCGGAACCCTCAGACCCTCACCTGCCCGGCACCACAGGGGCTGGCGGGACCCTCAGACCCTCCTTTCTCCGGAGGACACGAGGGGCTGGCAGGTGTCTCAGACCCTCGCTTTCCCCCCGGGGACACCAGGGGCTGGGGAGTCTCTCAGACTCTCACCTCCCCGGCACCACAGGGGCTGGCGGGTCCCTCAGACCCGCGCTCCGAGGGCAGGTCGCTGCCGGCGCCGCTGTCCCGGCCCTCCCCGGGACCGAGCGGTTCAGGCGCTCGTTTTGGGCCGGCTTTTACCTTCTCGCCAGCGATCCTGCCCGCGCAGCGCCACGGACACGAGGACGGCCCCAGGGCTGGCACTCGCCCCGGGCCAGTTCCTGGGCCCCTCCCCAGGGCAGGGTCCGCCCCGCCGGCACCTACCTGATGAGGAAGATGAGGAGCCACTGCAGGGCGGTGGAGAGCGTGTCCTGGCTGGCGCCGAAGATGTCGGTGACGGTGGCGGGCACGTGCTCGAGCTGCAGCCGCGGCTGCTCCCGCTGCAGGCGGATGAAGGCGTCCATCATGTCGCGGGGGGCGGCCCCCGGGCGCAGGCTGCGCTGGTGCTGCAGGAACTTGGCGCGGACGAAGCCGTAGAAGTCGCGGTTGAGGTCGCGGAAGGCGCGGTACGCGGCGCGGACCGGGCTGGGGAAGCGCTGGAGCCAGGGCAATGTGTCCACTAGGCTGCCGGCGCCCACCGCCCGCCCGAACTGCTCGTTGCGCCCCACCAGACGCAGGAACTCGCCGTCGCCGTGGTTGTAGCGGCGGCCGAAGCACAGGGCGCTCATCACGTTGGCCACGGCCACCACCAGCACCCGCGACGGGTCGAGGAAGGCGCCGCCGGAGCTGCCGCGCACCAGCAGCGCCACCAGCGCCCGCGCCTCGCCCAGCAGGTGCCGCTCCAGCAGGCGACGGGTGGCGGCGCTGCCGGTGGAGAAGGCGCGGAGCGTGGCGTGCGCCGCCCGGCGCCGCAGCCGCCAGAGCTCCGAGTAGCCGCCGAAGGCCAGGCTGCGCCCGCCCGACACCAGACGGAAGGAGGGGAAGGGCGGGCGGCCGGCGAAGGCGGCGCCCTGCCGGACCAGCGCCTGGCGGATGGCGCGCTCGCCGTTCAGCACCACCACGGGCCAGCGCCCCAGGCGCAGCTGGAAGACGGCGCCGTAGGTGCTGGCCAGGCGGGCGAAGGAGAGGTGCGGGGCGCTGCCCAGCTGCGCCGCGTTGCCGATCAGGGGCCAGGGAAATGGGCCCGGCGGCGCCCGGCGCTGGTCCTGCCGCCGGAGCCGCTGCTGCTGCAGGAGGAGCCTGCCCAGGTGGATGGCGGCGAGCAGGCAGAGCAGGAGCAGCAGGGAGCCTTGCAGGGAGGGAACGCCACGCAGGGCGTCCCCCAGCCTCTCGAGGGCCATGCTGCGAGGGAAAGGGGAAAGAAGGTTAGCGGGCAGCGACCCCGCGGGAAGGCGGGGGAAGGTCCCGGTCGCCCGCAGGCAGGGGGAAGCCCGGGCGGGCGAGGGGACAGGGAGTCGTAGGAACACAGAAGACGCTGGGTTGGAAGGGAGTCGGGCTGCGCGCTTGCTACGCGCTCCTCCCGCGCCTAAAGCCCACCTAGATCCTGCGCGAAAAATAAGGGATAATCGATAATCAAGGGGCGAGTGCCGTTGTTCTCTCCCCGCTCTGTGGGGAAAGTTTGCAGAGGGAGGCAGAAAGGGAGGCAGGAGGATGCTCTCGCCTGACGAGCCTCCGCAGATGCAGGCGGCCGCCGTGCGTAACAGGTTCATCCCGGCGCTGCGCATCGCTCCTCCCGGTGAAAGAGCCCCTGCGAAAAACGGGCTCCCTGCGCCGCCGTCAGAGCTTCCCGCTGCTCCGGTGAGGAAACCTCCGCACATGGCCACTGAGTCGCCTGTGCTCCGAGCCCTTCCCTCCTCTCCGCACCTTCTTACCCGTCGCATCAGCGCCGGCTGGCAAGCGGCGGCCCCGGGGATGGGCTACGGAGGGTGACCTGAGGTCCCAGCGCGGCAGAGCTGGTTGATTCTGCTTCCCACCCCCGTGCCCNGAAGAGCTGCTCAGAGGGCGCGGAGGGGACGGCCTGCTGCCCCCGGGCCAGGACGGAGCCGGAGCAGCCGCGTCTGGGCGGCTGGCATTGGCACCGACGGCTTTAAACCCGCGGCATCCGCGGTGCGGAGCGCGGCGGGCGGGGCGCCGCTGGGCCCNGGTCCCGGTCGCCCGCAGGCAGGGGGAAGCCCGGGCGGGCGAGGGGACAGGGAGTCGTAGGAACACAGAAGACGCTGGGTTGGAAGGGAGTCGGGCTGCGCGCTTGCTACGCGCTCCTCCCGCGCCTAAAGCCCACCTAGATCCTGCGCGAAAAATAAGGGATAATCGATAATCA
The DNA here is from genome assembly GCA_013401335.1 of Brachypteracias leptosomus. Taxonomy (NCBI): domain Eukaryota; kingdom Metazoa; phylum Chordata; class Aves; order Coraciiformes; family Brachypteraciidae; genus Brachypteracias; species Brachypteracias leptosomus. The sequence goes on from VYZX01003270.1 coordinate 42,409, forward strand.
AGGGGCGAGTGCCGTTGTTCTCTCCCCGCTCTGTGGGGAAAGTTTGCAGAGGGAGGCAGAAAGGGAGGCAGGAGGATGCTCTCGCCTGACGAGCCTCCGCAGATGCAGGCGGCCGCCGTGCGTAACAGGTTCATCCCGGCGCTGCGCATCGCTCCTCCCGGTGAAAGAGCCCCTGCGAAAAACGGGCTCCCTGCGCCGCCGTCAGAGCTTCCCGCTGCTCCGGTGAGGAAACCTCCGCACATGGCCACTGAGTCGCCTGTGCTCCGAGCCCTTCCCTCCTCTCCGCACCTTCTTACCCGTCGCATCAGCGCCGGCTGGCAAGCGGCGGCCCCGGGGATGGGCTACGGAGGGTGACCTGAGGTCCCAGCGCGGCAGAGCTGGTTGATTCTGCTTCCCACCCCCGTGCCCGGGGACCACCCGCTCCTACCGTTTGCTCCAGCCTTTCTGAAGCAGCGAGGAGAAGGAAGAAGGGGTGAAATAAACCGCGGCCTCGGGCGCCTGTAGCAGAACTGACCTGTTGCACACTGCTTCCATCCGAGAGCTCGGGGAGAATGGAGGGGAGCAGGGTAGCCAGCTGCAGCTCTAACAGGCAGCTCCAGGAGGAGAGCGGCGGCGACAGCGATGCTCAGATCTTAGCCTCTGAGAAGCTCATTAGGAGCCCCGGTTCCTGTCACCCGGAGCTTGGCAGGTCATGTGCAGGCAAATGCCAGCTGCATCCGATCCCAGCGCAGAGTTATTATCACCTTCCCAGCGCTTTAACTCTTCGGGGCTTGCCCCGTCGGCAGCCACCTGCTCGGTGCAGCCCCGGGACCGGGAGCGAGCGGGTGCTGCTGCCGCCCCCTCCCTCNGCGGGCTCGCAGCCTTCTCTGTCGGGAGGCGATGTCTCGCCTGCATCTTGGGGGCTGAGGAAGCCGGAGAGCTTCCCCTCCTCCGCCTGTCGCCTCCCCGTTGCGTGCGGAGTTTGCATTGCGTGAGCCGGGGCTGGAAAGCCTCCAGCCATCTCCTCCCCGGGCCCCTACCCCTCCTCGCAATACCTGACACCGGCTCCGGGGGGAAGGAGGCAGGGAAGCGCCGGGCAGCCCGCACCCCAGCTGGCCCCGCTGCTCTCCAGTCTCGCCCCCGCCCTGCGCTCGCTTCTCTCCCGCTCACGGCTCTTTTTCACTCAAATCCGGCGTCTCCGCCCGAGCCAGGAGGGCTGGCGAAGGGAGTGCGGATGCGGCGCTCCAACCCCCCCGGGTTTTTCGGAGCCCCGAGGAGAACCGGGTCTGCAGACCCTCCAGGCATCAAGGAAACCGGTCCCCAGGAAATTGGAACGCTCTTGCTTGGTTGTCGTCGTTTTTGCTGTACCAAGCAAAATTTTAAAAGACAACATTCATTTCGGATTCTCTACAGTCACTTCATAAGAATAACAGAAGGTGTTTTGGTAGCATTTAGGGATTAGACAAAATTAGATGCTGGGAATCAGCCCAGCTAAAGGTGTAAACCCAGGTCTGGCCAGGCTGCTACTTCTGTCTTTGCTAAGAAGTGTAATTCTGGCTGCTGTCACTGTCCCGGGCTCCTCCAGTCTGCGGTACTACCTCTTGCTCAGACTAGCGGCAGCCCTGTCTCTCTGTGTGCCTCAGAGCGTGCTGTGCTTCTTCCTACCACTGCCAAGTGACAGAGGTTTCAAAACCACTTTTTCTGAGCGGTGCCAGAAGGAACGAGCTTCCCTCTTCCCAGCCCCATCTCTGGGCTGAACTGGAAAGATCCTGAGGTCCAGCCCAGCACATGGCCCAGCTTCAAAGAAGAGCAAAGATAGCTCTGTCCCCATGGCACTAAGGTTAGGAAAAGCTTGGAGGGAGTCTAGGCAGTTTGATCTCTCTAGCTTCATCAGAAAGCTGAAACCAAATTTCACATGCTATAACCACTCAGGTGTGGCAAACTGACCCACCTGATGACTACCCTTCCCTCTTTCATTGGTCTCATGTCAAAGAAAAGACATGGGCTTCTCCCTGTAAAGAGCATTCTGGACACTGGATCTGGGTGGTAAAGACTAGCTTGGATCAGACCCCTAGATTATAGTGCTGGGCATTTGCCATTGCCAGGAGGTAAATTTGCCTTTTTCCTCATGATATTGGTAGTCAGTTGCCTAACACCCAAGCATTATAGCTCTTGTTAGCAAGTCCCTGAATCCTTTCTTCAATGCAGGACTTAAACTAGTTGTATTGCAGTCAAAGCATGAGCTTGCATTTACTTTGGAGCAAGCAGAACAGATTCCATTCCAGCTCCCACGTAAATCCAAATTTATGAAGAAACAGTGTCTTCAAGGTGGCTAAACTCTAGTTGCAAGTGGTAAGAGGAGGAACACCTCAGCATGGGGGTGCTGGGGGTAAATGCTGTCCTGGTTCTTACCTCTGCTGCAAGTGGCCCTGCACCCACCTCACTGTTTCTCATCTATCCAGTGCGTGAGTGTGGGCCCAGTACACTGTGTGCTTTTCATCCTACTAACGTTTTTTCTCAACATCATACTGCATCCCTGGCTGCTAGCAGGAAGTATAGAGGAAGGAGCACATTTCCATTACCTTGAGCTGCAGGTTCACAGTTTAAGGCATGAGCCCAAGAATTACAAGTCATGGTACATTTTTTTTTTAATGCTGTAAGAAAACATTAATTAATTTTTTTTCTTATCTTTGGTCTTCAAGAGTTCTGTTGCTATCAGCCAGGAGAGAAAGAAAAATCTGTTTTGGATGTATTGTCCTAATGTAGTGGTACCAGCTGGTCCCCCTTACTACATGCTCTACAAACAGCAATATTTACAGTCTTGTATTACTATTGCGTCTCTTGCAGCCTGAGTATTATTTTGACTGTATGCAATGAATGTTCACCAAATTTTCTAGGCTCTGATTCTATGTGGTCTTGAATAGTCCCTTGCAATCAAGCAGAGCTTGGATGAAGCATTTTATCACACCAATGAATTAATGTGGTACAAAATGCAGGCAGTGGATGATCAGACCCTTGGTCTCTGTTATATTCCACAAATTGCCCTCTTGCCAACCTCTTCATTTACTCTTCTCACTTCTTTTGCTTCTAGAAGCATAAAAGTTCAGAATTGCTCTTAGATAACACACGTTTCTTTCTTCATGGTTCTGGAGACTTAATTCAGATACAGATCCCAAATTCCTTGAGTAAAAAGTTAGCTTTGTTAGGCATCAAAGACTGAATCACTGAAAATATACACCACCTAAAATGAATTATTTCTGAAGTCTAGAAAACCCTACTTGATATAAAATATGGAAGAGAAAAAGAGTTGAAGGGGCTGAAGGGGGTGGGTTTGGGATTAAGGGAAAGGAATTCAGACCTAATCTGTTAAAAATCCTGATCAATTTGACAGGAATGCCAGAAGCAGAGGGCTGGCAGAGTCTGTGGGGACATCAGTACCTCTGTGACTCTGAATGAAGGTGCTTTTTGTCTGTGGACAAGAGTCCTTGTTGTGGAGGTAAAAGTTTGATAAAGGAGGAGGAATTGCACAGCCTAGAGAGTCTTCATTTGGCCTTTGAGATGAAATTTTTATCTCTCTGCCACAGTCCTCCCCTTTCAAAAAAACCCCCTTAACCCTAAGAGATTTTTTTTACGTGTTAAGAATTACCTACCTAAATAAGGGTTTACAGTCTTGATTCTCAGTTTTTCTTCTAACCATGGCAGCCATTGCTTCTCTTTTAGACACCAGCGAGGTGCTCATAGATCCGCAGGAGCAGCAACTGGAGTTTCTCAAGGACTTGATCTTGTCCCATTTTCTTTCCTTACCTCTTCCTTTTTCAGCTTTCCATGGAGAGCCCTCCCCCAGGGGGTTTCTCTCTCTCTTTCCCATACCTGGGACTATGTATCTTTTCCTCCTCTCTCTTAATTTTGCAAAATCTCAAAGTGGATTATATGACAGTTGAGCAATGTTTTATCCTGGGATTGCTTCGGTACAGAGTTTGTACAAATTGCTTAGAGTTTATAAAGTGATCCGAGCCACTCTTCATTAAATAATCTGTTAGAAATATTGTTTGTGATTGTCTATTTCAGAGTGTTGCACAATACTCTATAAGATGAAGAAACAAGTAGCATAACCATAAAACACAAATCACTTGGAAACTTAAACAATTGCAATATCCTGTTGTTTCAGGCTGCTTAAAATTGTACAGCATTCTTACGCAACTTTGGAGTTTGTATATTCTCAACAATACTTCTGTAAATCAGGAAAATCACCATTAAAACAATAAGATTGCAGTCAGAATTAGAACTTGTAGGCCTCCACTTTTACAACAGCTCACTCGGATTGCGTTTACACTGCAATCCAGCATGAAGCAGAGTTACCACTACCTTTCAAGTAGTTGCAGATCTGCACCAGCCACTTAGTCCAAACACAGTGCCACCCCAGGGCAGCCAGCTCGGCAGCCTCCATCCATGCTTGCTGCTCTGCACCATATAGATGTGCCTGCTTCCTTGGGCTTATCTACATGATACTGAGTTGCTCAGCCTTAAAACTAACCCAAGACCAAGGTACTACAAGTGTGGATGATAATGAGGTCATGTCTGATGCAGGTGCTTGGTTTTGCTCAATTTGGAGCTTTCCTGCCATGCCAAGCATGAGGTGTAAGCAAGATACAAGGAGCCACATCCTCAGTGCTACCCAAGGTGCCAGGCATACATAGGAACCACCTGCAGCTCTAAGTTTCAAGGTTATTTATTTAGGCCACTCACGGTGGCCTAAAATAAAACATTTGTGGTATGCTTTTTAAAGCCTATGTGTTTGTGGTTACATATTGCATTCTTAACCTTCATTAACTTGAAGCTTTCCTTGGACTTTCACTCTTCCCTGCATTCCCAGTGACTTCCCAAGACACATTTTCAATTCTCCCTTGCTATCGAAAAGCCTAAATTTGGCTCCTAAACCTGAGCCAAATTCCCCCAGCTGCTGCAGGAAGGCAAGAAACCTCCCAGTACTTGCTGGGGCTCAGCTTGGTGCTGGTCTGAATTGTGGCCTCTGCATCTGTTTGCATTTTTCATGTTTCTTGAAAATTAGGCATACATTGCTGTCTGCTTCCACACAGGTATGAATACAGAAGATGAGGATGTAGCATTATACTTAATTCAGGCATCAAAATTGATTATGAAACAGTTTTAATTTTGCATTACCAAATTCCTACAATATTTCTCTCCAGAGTTTGCTGTCTTTTCTTGACAGTATTAGATGAAACCACATAGTTAAGTTTTTCTTGAGAGGAAAACAAAGCACTGATCCCTTTGTGGTTGCCCTTTGAGAAGTCTTTTTAAATTGCCTTTTGCTCTGAGGCAAAAGAACAAAATCTCATTTACACACTATTGGGCACTCATCTGTGGTGTTTTGTATGTGTCTTTGTCTTTATACTATACAGATGCTCTCTATTAAAGTACTCTAAAAGAAGTGCTCTGAAGAGGATGGATGAAATGCCAACATTTAGGAACGTTTAGACACTGCTCAAGATGTGCATTATTGTATCTGTCCTCCACATGTGATGTGTGGGCAAACTCTTGTGCCTGCTCACTCTCCCTCTTTTAGCTTCCCTGGGGCATCTGGCAGCTCTGCATCCTTGCACGTTTCTGAGGCTTACAGAACCAAGAGCTGTGTTGCTGAGGTCTATCTTTATTTTGAAGTATAGAAATTTTATAGTCTGTATGATGTCCTAGGTCACTCCAAAGCTTAAAAATGATAATGTTGCTTAGGACCAATATTGTTAACATGTTAACAAGCAGTCATATTATATTTCTCATTTGTTTTCCAGACTTTGTTGGGTGTTGTATTAGTAGTGGTGATACAAAGTTTGTAGTGCTTTATTAACTCTCAGATTTTAGTATTTGCCATTTTAGACAGTGCCAATGTACAATATAAATACTGGTATGTTCAGCATAGTGATGGGTGCTAGCTCAAAACAGCCCTGGGCTACAGTTGAAAAATAAATCTACTTTACTCACAGACAGAAGCATATTCTGTAGGAGTGAAGAATTTGAAGATTTTCCAATGAAGTTCTACAATGTCTTTACTACAGATGTACAAAATATGATTCTTCAGAATTTGGAAATTTGTCCAAATTTGAATGAATTATCAATGGAAGAGCAAAAGGCACAAATATGGAAGAAAAGGCATTACCCAGATGAATACCAAGTCCCTGCTTTAGAGCTTGAGGCTACAAAACTTTTCAAACAAAAGGCCGCCACCATATTTTAATATGATACCATCAATCTTGCTGCTTAAAGAGGTTCTTTGACTGGGCTGCAAACATCTAAGAGTACTTCAGAAAGTCATTCCAGGAGTCTTAGTATAGCATATGTACCTATGTATATATGTGCTTTCTCTTTTGAAGTGAGACTGGGACTGTTGCTGAACCATAACGTCAAGTGCAAAAGGCAGGTCCTGGCTACCTGTGCTCATCCAGTACTTTCATGGAGCTGGAAGTGTGTGTGTGTGTCTCTTTGGGATTCTGTTCTAACTTCCGAAAAGTCTGCTCTGCTTACCTGCATGTTCAAGCGGATACACCAAATTTGCTTGTGCTATTAGGCATGGACTCTGTAAGGTCTGGGGTAATTTCTTGTCCAAAAGATTGACATTTTATAATGAGAAGTTCTCAGTGTCTTAAAAATATATTATTCTTAGTACTTCTCCTTTCAAGTTTTCAGGTGCTCTGAGAGATGAGGTGGTGCAGGGCATGAACTGATTGTTGGGATGGCAGCTGAAGCAAACAGAAACACAATAATTTGTACATCATGAGAGCTTTCCATAACTTTGGATCATGAACAGACAGGCCTTTAGCTGGGATTTCCCAAAGAAGATTCATGTGATGAACTTAAGAAATTTCACATCAGTGAAGGCGTTGCTTGTAAATGTCACCCCTTAGATATCCCTGCTCAAACTATTCAGGGAACATGCTCACCCACCCTTCTCCCTTCCATTGCTGCAGGACAGTAAAATGTTGAATAGCATTTGTGAAGAAGCTGCTGAGTGATAGATTTTCTATCGGAAACAATTGTTGTGGCTACTTTGGCTTTGCCAGAACAACTGTTTCTGTTGGATGGAAATGCATGAACCCAAACCAGGACCTTCAGTGACCTGGCTGCTGAAGCTCAGCTGAGGAAACATTTGCACATCCCTCTGCAGCAGGACATTCTTGGCTTCCTGTGCTTTGCTGTATAAGGGTTTGGTCTGTTTGCCTCCAGCAGTAACTGCATTTCAGTGGTAGATGAAATGACTCAAATACTAGACACTGGGATGTATGTGGGTAATACTCTAGCCTATTAAATTGTTCATGCTCTTCCCTGGGGTATGGGAAATGGGAGTTGTTTATTTGCACATTTTTTAATTTGAAGGAAGACTTGGAGAAAGTCTGTTCAAACCAAGGGGATAAGGGAAACTCCCTTTGTGGTGTCTGTGATAAGTGACGGAAAATTTAACTTAGGATATATTTACAGTATTCCATGTAAGAGCTGCAATGTTTATCAGGACAGTTGGCTTCTGTAAGACAAATAATAATAATATAGATTTCCTCTAGCCCTCAGTAAATTCAGCAGGGAGAGAAAACACTCTTGACACGTACAGATTGCTCCTAGCGTTTGGAAGCAAACCCAAAGAAATGTCTGTTTCTGAGCCATTCAGGTCTTCTAACCTTCAGCAATGGAAGATCAAAGACCAGGAGGGAAACAGACTACAGGTGTCAGTCAGGGCAGGTTTTGTCTTGTCACAGTGCTCTGGGAAGAGGCATTTGCTAATGTCTGTTAATCTCATGGCACGCCAAGGGAGAAAGGCAGAAAAAAATCACCATAAATTCTTCCCTTTCCCAAGCAGCCCACACCCAGGCTCAGGGTGGCTGCATGAAGGCTTGCTGGCTGCCTCCAGAAGGGAGAGCAGTTCGGGAGCCTGTGCCCACCCCAAGGTGGCAGGAAAGATCTGGGGTCACCCTGCAGGGTGCTGGCTCTGTCAGGGAATAGGTAATAAAGCAGCTGCAGAAGAAGAATCACACTGGAGGTGCACACTCATGGCAAAGGTGAAAACAGTGGTAGCTGAGACCATGACAGCAAATGTCTCCTAAAGAAGAAAGCCCAAAGTCCATCTTGGTTGGTCTTCTTTCCCAAAGAAATGCTGTTACCCTACAGACAAGGAGGAAGCTTAAAACACCGTGTGGTACTGTGGGAAAGAGGTAGCAACAGTGGAGGTAACAGGGTGCTTAACAAGATGAAGGGGGAAGACAGGATTAGGCACAGCTTGAGGTGCTCTAGGGGGTGGCTTTGGCCAAAAGCCAGGTTTGCCCCTGTCTTTTGAGGTGTAAATGGCATGCAGGCTCCTCTCAGTGGCTTCGCTGTGAAGATAAATAACCTGATCCCCCACTTATTATCCCCCTACTCTCCTCCCCTTCCCCCTGACTGACTTTGATTATTGTAACTTTACATGAGCTTTTAATTTGCGTGCAGGCAAGTACAAAGACACAACCGGATATACCTGTTATTTGCCAATGACCTGAAAGAGTATAGTTTATGTTAAGCCTTGGGTTATGGCAAGGTTTGCACGCGATTCCTCAATATACATGCTGCAGGCAACTGATGGATGGAGGTGATGGAGGGTGGAGGGAAGTTTTAAAGTGACAGAACCTGATTTGGTTCCTACTTAATCTACCAGTTATGCAAAGGCCTATATTGCAATTTTATGTAGAGCCCAAGTCTTGCCCACTCTTCAGGCAAGGAACATATGATCACGTTATCCAGGCTGTACTTTGTTTATGGCTGCTCCTGCAACTGATCTCATGGAAGTTTTATGAAAATTAGGCAAAAAAGACAGGTAGGATATTTATACCTCCTTATTTATACATACTCTGGCATGGCAGGGAGAAGATTGGAGGCAGAGAAGGAAGCTACAAATGCAGATGATTTGTGACACTGGAGTCAGTGCTGGGCGTGCAGGGATGCAGCAGTACTGAGGTGTTGGGGCCTGTGATGGAGAGGGTATCCACATTTTGTTACATGAGTCTTAGTCCCCACCACTGCTTGGAGAGATTCCATTTGAACTAGCCTCCCTTAGCAATATTTAAAGAATATTCACTGCTCATGGTTTGCCTGGTCTTGCAGGAGAGGAAGAGAGAGTAGTTTAGTACCTACAGCAGAAGTCTGCTAGGAGATGTGGGGTCCAGTGCCAAGCCTGCACACTGACTTCCTCACCCTTGAAAGTAACCACAGAGGAAGCCTAGTGACACTTTTATAAAATTTCATTTCAGTGATTCCACATCAAATTAGCTATGTCTTCAAGCAGAAAGGAAGTGTTTTTATCTGACAGGCAAGTGAATTAACCTTGAGGTATGAAACTTGAGTGGTTTTATTTCTGGTATGTTTCTTAACCCAGTGTTAAAGGCTGCACCAAAGGAATTAATTAGGCATTTTATTAGGAGGTTCAGGAAAGGGAGGTTCATTCTTAACACCACCTCTTATCTCCAGGGAAGTGAAAACAACATGAGTTATATGCAATTTTATGGGACTTATGGGACAGACTTTGCTACTCACACTTTCCTCAAAGACAGTGGGACAAGGTACAGAGAGTCAAGTGCTACTCTTACAAATGAGGTCATCATAAAATGACTGTTTAAATAACAGAAGACAAGATGGACCTATTGTTGCAAGAGTGCCATGTATGTTTATCTTTATGGACATATGTAGATTTAATCTTTTCTATGCCTCAGCCTTCCCATAACATTGGGAGTGACAGTAGTAGGTAGATCTGTCCAGTGCCCATTCTACTGTTCTCTAGCTTGTTAAGATAGACTTTGTACAGCTAGCATTCAGGATAGTAATTGAAGGACTGAGGTTTTACTCCTGTTTTTAAGTCAAACCAACATTGCCTTCCATCTTCACAAGCCCATAGTACAGCAGGGAACTATGGTCCACTTGTAAAAGGCATTTTTCTGAAGCAGCCTTGAAAATAAACCTGTTTGCTTTTCTCCTCTCTGCTCTGCTCTTTCTTGCTTCCTGTTTCCAACCCTCCAGCTTATCTGCCTTTTTAAGAAATTGGTTTTATTTTCAAAACTCTTATTTTCCTTATTAGTTTACTGTTCATCATCATGTTTTTCATCTCTAAGCATCCAAAATATATAACACTTTTGTATGTCTTCATTGTTGTTCTTCCTGTCTTGTCTTGATACTTTGGCTATGTGTAGAAAACTCACATCTAATAACATCTTCTCAGAGACTGTGAACTCTTAAACGCACAGGTGATCTTTCAGGATATTTCTGAAAGCTGAAATCTATGTACAGGTTTATTCTGATGAAGAAAGGTTTCAATTTGTTAAAAAAACCAACCACATAGCACTCTATGGCTTACTTTTTATGTAAGTTTAGCAGAATTATCTAATGTTGCTGTAAGTACTGATGCACAAAACAAGCCCATAATGTGTTTTGTGCTGAAAAACCTGAAAGAGTGTAGAACTGCCCACAGCAACCCTGGAATGAAACATTCACAACAGCAAAACCTGTTAAACAGTTGGGAAAGGGTTACAGACTGCCTGCTTGTCACTTGATTCATCAGGATTTTAGATGAAGATGTGTGCCCTTTTTCTGGCATGGAAAGCCTGGGAGCCCCTGCAGCTGGCTTTGGATGAGGGAATAGCTTTGCTTTGTGTTACTTTATGAATTTAATGTTTAGATAATAAACTATATCCTGGAGCAAAAGCTGAAGAAGAGTTGGGTATTTCTGTGCCTCGACCTTTCCCTTTCCCTGGGCAAGAAAGCCCACCAGCATGCAGGCTGTGAAAGAACATGTGACAAGCATAGTAGAATATTTTCCTTTTCCTTTATTAAAGTAATCCTGGGTCACACTATCAAAAGAGAAGTGTGAGGAGGCAGGTATGAAGAATATGTAAAGCAGCTGGCCCTCATTTAACTTGTACATGCAAGAGAAAGTCCTACAGAAAATAATGGGGGTTTTAACGAATGTAGAGTGATTGATACTAGTTCGTGATATCTATTTCATGCTCAGCATTTGCAAAACTTGTTCCACAAAGCAGTGGTTGTATGAGTTATGTATTCTGTCTACTGAAGATTTTGTATTCCTAGGTAGAAACCTGATGTTAGATCAAGAGGACAAACCAGCAGCTGTGACCTTCAGCTGGATAAGGATTGCATAAATGGATGCCAAATCCATTTGCAGTGCACACATAAAATACGGTAGCCGTATCAGTCGGCTGCAGTGATATTTACTGTTGCTGTTTCTGTAGTGGGCAGAGCTCTGCCTGCATGGCACTTACTGCTGTTGAGGTAGAGTGTGGGGGGAACTCACTTCCCAGAAGAGTGTGTAGTCCAGCTGTGAGAGAGGAGGGAGATACAGATAGTCTTGGCAGGTGTGATTAAACAACTATTTCAGCACACAAACTTCTTCACTGTTTATAGCACCTGTGAAAAATATATTAAGCATTTTTACACGGCAGATTTCTTAAAATGCTAAGAAAATAAAAGTTTTGGAAAATCTTGATAAACTCAATATTTGTTATATTATCCCCTTGACTTAAGCACAAGAATCAGGGAGGATGGTGTCATGACAGATCATAAATTAAAAACAAAGTGTGGGGAAGTTGCAAAAAGCAGATGGATAAGAAGCAGAATAACATGTAAGACATAGGTAGCAACTGTAAGTCTCTTCCTACCTTGATGAAGTCATAGCAGGGGAACTATGTCAAATATAATTTAAGTACTGTATTCAAGACACGTGGACAGATGTGTGGAGGGAGATAAGAGCAGAGCAGCAGGAACTATAGAAAAGTTTAAGAGGTGGAAAGTCTTTGGCTTGCTTAGGCTGATAAGGACTTCAGTATTTAGGTGGATGTCTTAAAAAGTAATGAGGACTGAGAATTTTTCTAGCTCTAAAGGTTTAAAGAGGAGGAAAAACTTTGTACCCAGACAACAGAGCACTGGAAAAGGCTACTCATGAGAGGTTTTGGCAAGTTAGAAAAATTTTTCTCTGCTGTCAGTGGTGAATATGTGGGTTTAACTTGTTTTGATGGAGGTGAATGAGTTTGACTGTGGCCCATTTCAGGACTGTTATGGCCTGAGATGGCTTTGTGGAGCAGTGATGATGATGGCCCTGGTGCTCTTTTATGGACTTTAATGCACTTTTACCAAGCACTGCAGGTGGAAGGCAGCCAGGGAGCTGCCTGCTCTGTGTAAGCCCATACATGTCTTCTCTTGCATGTGTCTAAAATTAGTCATAGGGTCATAGAATCATAGGATGGTTTGAGTTGGAAGGGATCTCAAAGATCATCTAGTTCCAACCCCCAACACCTCCCACTAGACCAGGTTGCTCAAGGCCCCACACAACCTGGCCTTGAACACCTCCAAGGATGGAGTATCCACAACCCCCCTGGGCAACCTGTTTCAATGTCTCACCACCCTGTCACTTATATCTGAGTGATTTTTCAATCCTGTTAGTTGACAGTCTTGTTAGATGATTTTACTGTGATTTTTACTGTTCACATTGATGAGCATTCCTCCTTTCTGATAACGATAGCAACTACAACCCTTTCACTCAACTTTCCTTTAAGCTCTTATTTCTTGGAAGCCAAAGAAGTAGTGCAGCATGCACACACTTCTCTGGCCAGTCATCTCCCAGCATGCTGAGCTGTAGGATCTGTGGGTATGTGCTAATGCCACCTCAGTGTGCTACCAGATCACCTGGCAGGAGAAACTTGTTCTGGCACAGTTTTTACACTTTATGCCGGATATGCAAGGAGATATGACGCCCATAAAAGCAGTATAAAAAAATTCCTATCTAGTCTGGCATAAACTCTTCATAGGTGACCACAACTCTTCAGAGAATTCTGGACTAGTCTGAACTGACAGAGAGAGATTGTAGCAGTTTTACTTAGCCCAGGTATTTTAGATCTCTATTCCAAAGTGTACTTGTCTTGTGCAGTTGTATTATCAAATTGCAGCCTGACTTGTTCTATATGGTGTGTAATTCTTGCTCTTCCACCAAGGTCAGCTGAAATTCTTATTTCAGCAGTTAAGTGTGTGGATTCTGTCTACTAAACCCACATCAGGCATTTTAAAACAGGTTGTTTTATTGTGAATTTAATGTACTCCTCCTTGACATATTTTGCTCTACAGTATCCTTGTTGTATATTATGGGATGAATTTTGAGTGAGCTCTTCACTATTTGCTCATGACTTAAGGTGTAGGCAACTTTCCAGACTATACAGCAGAACAGTTGATAATCTGGAATAAATATCTCTGTCAATCAATTGTACTAAGCTATGGAAGAACAATCTAAGTGTAAGTAGTTACTTCTAAATTCCAACCAGCATCTGAAATAGATCACCTGGGGATGCAGATGTATTTGCATAAATGTACACAGATCATAGCGATAATAACGTGAATAACATTTTTTTGGGGAGGTAATCACAGGCCGTTTTGCAATCACTCCTAAGCATAGCAGTACAGCACACTTGTGAGGTGAGTAATTATTAAAATTCCATTTTAGAGAGGAAAACACTGAAAAAACATGATTAGGGACTTTCCAGAAGCCATCCCTGCCTCTTTTTACTTGCTTGGCAGTAAACCAAAATTCAATTACTTCTGTTCCTGTACTTTATCTATAGTGTCATTTTCCTTTTTTATACTCTTGCCTGACATTACTTGTTATATGTAATATTTTTTTACACTCAAGAAGACCCTTGCTAAGCTCCCCACCACTGATAGATAACTTTGGGCAGATATTTACCATCTTACTTAGAAAATGTTAGAGAAAACCAAGCATCTTCTCTACCAGGAGAAATAAATGCATGCACCCACTTCTACAGGTTCCCATAGTTAGTTTTGACAAGCCAGACCTATCTTAAAATCAGCTAGGCACCACACTTACTTCCTTCTTGATGCCAAGGATGAAGCTGACTAATGACACTGGTTTATCTTGCTTGAAATATTTTCCTGGCACCTCTTATAAACTCTTTTGGGAAATGCGGCAACAAAATACAGGTTTAAAACACAAATTGTGGTAGAAAAAATACTTGTGGCCAAAAATAGTTGACTTCACATGCAGTCAGAGACTGCATCTTTTATTACATCTGTTAGGTATCACCTGGGACAAACAACTCCAACTCTGCTGTGGAAGTGGTCATGCCCTGACTCATGGGAGAAGAAACACACACCTGACTCCTGTGCAGAGACCTGGAGCCACGGCCTCAGCTGCAGATGTGCTGCTCACAGTACCAGCAACACGTGCACAAGCATCCAGAGGACACAGAGCTCTCCACTGTGACCTCTTCTTCCTTGTTTTTGTGTCTCCATGAGCAAAGTGAAGCAGCCTAAGAGGTCAAGTGGTTGAAAACTGCAGCTGGAAATTGCAAAGAGTGAGTACAGAGTTGAAGCTATGGAGGATTGAGGAGGCTCTCCAGGGGTAATACAGCCCAAGCTACTGCTGCCAAGCCTGGATCAAATATGCCTGTAACACTTCCAGCAGATGTGTGTCTGAGCTCTGCTGAAAACCCTTCCCAATGGAGATCCCACTTTGTCCTTTGACAGTATGTCTGGGCCTTTGTTGCCCTTTCCCAGATGTCACACTTCAGATTTCCTTCTCACAGTTCAGACACATTACTTTTTATCCATCAAGGATCCACAGAATAAGTTCCTGTCTACAGCCTTTTATATATTTGAAGTCTGACGTGGTGTCTCGGTCTTCTCTAGTTAAGAATCCTCCAGCCTCCTTGTAGATTATAGCTCATGTACAGCAATTCTTGTTAATTTTTTTTCCAGACTTCTTACTATTGCTCTGTGTTATTTTTAAAGCCAGAGCCTAAAACTGGACAAAGTGTCCAAAAGAACATGAGTGAGTAGAACAAAAAGATATATTTTTTTAAGACAAATCTTGTGATGCACACACCCAGGATTGCTATTTGTATTACCTTGTGACTCCCTTTTCAGAGCTGGAAGCAATTTCTTTTCAATATTACATGTGCTGCAGCAAGATCTTGTGAGGTAATGAAAAAGGTTGAACAAAGGCAGTATGAAGAAGTTATAATAGTTAAATATGTGGATATGCCATTACCTTTGAATTTCACTAATTTTATTAGTTTGTTATCATAACAGTGTTGTAATAATTAAGAATATTTCCTGTTCCCATAAGAATAACACAGGGATTTATGTGTCCCCAGGAGCAGCTATTCCTACTTTAGCAGTAGCTATTTTTATGATCTGCTTGGAAAACACTTTCATTATTCTTGACTTCTGCTCATCTCCCAGCTAGTCTGTTTTAATACTCAGAAAAATAACATCAATATGTGAGGACTTGGGTAGAGTACACAGGTAGGACCATCTTGTTCATCCAAGTTATCTTTCATTTCCTTCCTTCAGTAACTTTCTGTGTCATCTCTTCAGAAACCACCTCCGGTGACTATGGAACTAAGACATTTCTGTGGCATATATTTTGTAATATAAAATATTTGCTCTGTTTTGTACAGAAAAAAGAGAGAAGGCAATTATGAAAACTGGGCAGACATGCAAGACCCTAATGCAGAGACCAATAAATCTCCTCTCTGAAGTTGATAGAAGTGCAGTTGTTCTGTGACCATGGTACATTTCTTTGCTCATGCCTGGTGAGAGGACTCATTTAATTACCTCATCCAATTATCAGACACTTTCCCTATTAGCCACATGAAATGTGGGATTGCTATGGGATTTGGTGGAAGTTACAAGTTACTGTATCCCAGTAAGGTTCTTCATGTTTTCAGTCCCCACAAATCTTCTCTGGCTTAACACACTCAGTAGCATTTCTTTTGATTTGAACCTTCTTCATGGAAGATGGGATGATTCAGGCTAAACCTATGTGTTGACAGTAGACCTGTGGTATATCTGGCCAATTACTTTATTTTCACTAAAATTGTCTTCTATGACAAAGCTGGTGTCTTCTAGCATGAGAGGCATCCACTATGATGAGAACACCAGCTTGAAAAGATTACAGAGGAGAACAAAGACAAGAATCATTGATAAAGAACGTTACACTAAAAAAAAACACCACAAAAAACTTGGCTGTGCTGTGGGAAGTTGAAATGATTAAAAAGTGAGATGTGTCACTTGTTTTCTTCTAGCTACATGCAGCATGTGTTTCCTGTGTCTCATATTACAAGCAAATGTGAACTGAGGGTTTATGGTAATACCACCAAGGAAGTATGATATCATCTCCCCCACAGGTGGTAAGTCAGTTTTCCAAGGCGTGTTTACACGGAGTATTTCAGAGCACCAGCACACACATGAGGTACTTAGGCCATATCTGTAATCATGAAAGAGCTTGAGGAATAAACACTGTCTAGACAGGTATGAGTTGTAAAACACCTTATGGCAAAATGTGTGATGTCATTCACATTATCTTGATAAATACTTGTTAAGGCATGAATTTGATTGAAGTTAAATGAAGCTGATAATGTGGTTTATAGGCACACAGCACGTAGATCTTATGTAATAAGACTAGTTGTTAAGATAAATAGCCTGATAGTGCAGAAGCAAATTTGATTATATTTTGACATTTATAAGTCTGTATTCAGGATGCTGGTCTGTTTTTATTTAAGTTGTAAACCACAAACATAATAAATTGTACATGATTACTAGACGAAAAGTGACAAAAATGAGCACCAGTCTCCTGCACAATTTGATACATTTATTTTCCTTTTGGATCATCAGAAGATTGAATAACCAAAGATTGTTAATATTACTGAAGTATTATTTTCCATTTATATTCTTTTTGCTTATGTTTATTGAAACAATTTCATGAAGTTAAACAGGGTGGAAACGGCTCTTGCCTCCTAAGTCTCTTTGTTATTTGTTATCTTTTACATTAGGGGCACATACATAAAATATGTGTTTAGAAGGTGTGAAACGGAGTAAAACTGACTCTTTGTATGTCACTTTGGTTCCAGTGCCTGGCTCTAGAACAGATTCACAGCTTTCTCTAGGACCTGGGATATTTTAGTTGGAAGATGGTACAGAAGGGAAAGGCTCTGTGACCTATTGCTATTGCAGTTCTGGTCTCTCACTTTGTTTTTCATTGTTGTTTTTTCACAGTCTGATCCTGTTCAAGTGTCTTAGCATATGTGCTTGACCACCTACAGCCTTTTTGGACTGTTTTCCTTCCTGGCTTTTCAAGCTCAGCTATTCATGAAATCTGAAATATGTGTTGATCTCTGAGGCTGTTCCAACTTTCCTTAATGCAGCAATTATTTAAAGAAGTAGGTAGCAGTTCTGCAAAATATTTGTCCACATTTCTCTTGGATGCTTTCCTTTAATAAGCAGATGAGGAAAGCATCTGGCTTTAGCTGGTTTCCTGGGAAGGCAAAGCAAACGCAGAACTTGCTGTTTGCACATATGTGTGTCTTAATGCCCCATAAACAGCTTTTGATCCCACTGGCCACTCTGGACCAGAGAGGCAGAGATCCCCAGACATTCCTATAAACTTCAGTCAAATTGGATAGAAGAGAAATGCATCATAAATTTTCTGAAAGGCAGGCTTCATCACAAGCTCATCCTTTAACAGACAATTCAACCACAAGACACAAATCCATAGGGACAGGTTCATTAGTTCCACTGCCCACACCACTTCTTGGAGGACTAATTAAGGCACACATAGTGAGTAGCTTACGTCTGTTGGCCAGGAGTAAGGCAGTGCTTTTGTGGTGCTGTAGTCTTGAATCTTATGAAAGACCTTATCAGAGCATATTTCTCCTGAGTTCCACATCAGTCTCTTGATAAATTTGTTTTCTGGTTAGGTTATGCACTATGGAGCCCCACAGGGCTTAACACTGAACCTTCTTTTCATGCGTATATGTTGTTTCTTAGTCCAGCTGTCCAACAAAGAGCTATGAGGCATTGCTACATCGAGCATTCTTCATCTCTCCTTTCCTGACATGCCATGTTCTTCTCTTTCATACTATGCTAGAGAGAGAGCATTAATAGCACATAAGTTTTTGATCGAAAAACAATACTGACCAAAACTGAAATCATATTTTGACAATTTTATTTTTTATGTGACAGCCTGTTCAGCTTCTATTTATAATCTCTTTTTAATCTATAGAACTGTAACACTGTTGATATTTCTTTTGCTTTTCTCATCTCCAAGGAGAAGTCTTTGAGTGTCAGACAGACTTAAGACATGACTTTTCCCAGTGGCAGCATCAAGCCCAACTGGATCCTTGGAGGGCAGGTCTCCTCTGTACCCATCACCTTCCAGTGGTGTGTATGGGGCTGCATCAGAGCTGCTGAAGCACCCAGTGCCAGAAGGGACTGGACTGGGGATGGACAGGGCATACAGTGGGTATGTGTTTGCCTCGACACACTGGTAAAAGTTGGTATTGCAGAAGACTTTGGGCAGTGAGTGCACCTTGCAGCAGTGCAAGGGCAGGCTGCTTTCTGGATTCATTTGATCCTTTTCTAAGCTATTCAGTCTGCATATTTTGGATACTGTGAATACGCATACTCAGGACTTGGGCCATTGGCTTGGGTTTCCAAAGCAGGTGGTTTACAAGAAGTCTGTTGCAGTCAGCACAGTCTTTTTTCGTCATGGCCTCAGACTAGTCAGTCCCAACTCCTATTTTTTACAGTTGATACAATTTGCTTCTTGCTGAGGGAGAAGTAAAGTAATCTACAGCTAAGAGAGAGATTTTGCTGCTGGAACTCCTGTTCTCTGTCTTTTTGACCACTAACTGTGTTAAAGTCAGTAGGGAGCCAGATCTAGACACATTCAGCTCATCTACATTTCTTGATGAGAAAACTCTCTATTTCTGCCTGTACACCCTTACTGCAACTTCAGAAGTAGCAGAATTATTTCTAGCTTCAGATGAAGCTTTTGGGTTTTGCATTATAAAAAGATACATGAGATCTCCCAAAGTCACTCTTATTTCTCGAAGGGATGAAGTGGCTCTGGGACAAAAGTTAAAATAGTCCAAGCTGCAGAGAATCCAAGTATTTCAGCTTCTGTAATTTTTGACTCTTTAAAAATATGTGCATTACACAAACAAGATATTTGGGTCCGCTTCCCTGCTAAGGTTTTGAGATGAGGACTCTCATGTGCAGTAAGTTTTATACCATGTAGTACAACCCACTCGTGGCAGTTTTTAGTTCTTTGGTAATTTTATCTCTGTAATATGGGAAATCAGATTTTGCTGTGAAAAGTACAAAGCAAACAATAACATTTGAAATCTGTATCTCCACTTTCACAAGGACAAAGCTTGTATTCTCCTTAGCCCAGCACTGCAGTATAATCACTACTCTTTTTAGGAACCACATTTCTTAGATGGATTTGAAATGGCAACGTTGAAACCTAACAATAACTAAAAAAATGTGTTTTAAAGATAATGATTTGCACAACTCTGCAACACTTGCCATCAACGACGCTTTAGAAGAGGGGTGAAGTTTCTAACTTGAAAGGAAAGAAGGCAGCATTGGATTTAGAAGTGTCTTAAGGTGACTAAATGAATTACTCATGTTTCATCCACTGACATCTGAGGTGGGAGTTGCTTTTATTTAGTGACTGACAGCACAGAGACAGTCAACTAAGAAAGCACCTGATAGTCTAATTTACTCATTGTCTTCCTCAACCTGGGAACCAAGAAGTCTAGAAACAAATGATTTTCTAATGATGCCTTAGTCTGATGCATGAAAAGAACCCTTGCTTTCTCTGGAACATGCTTGGTCCAGCAGTTTGATCTCTGTGTCATCAGATGCTCCTGACCAACTCTATATGTTCTCATGGTAGAGGTAACAAAGCTTTGCCCATTTCCCCTCCTAACACATGAAGAGTGAAAAAAGGCTGCTCTTGACCCCTCCAGTGAATTCAAGCTTGCACAGAGAGTGAAAAGATTGGAGCTTTTTTATTTGCAAGGGCATAAACAAAATGGAATGTGTAAAATGAGGCAACATAGTAGAGCATTTAGAGCAGTCAGATTTGTTGCTTTTATTACCTTTCTTACAACATAGGAGCAAGGGAACAGTCAGAGATGAAATATGAGCAAATTCCAAATAGATTAAAGGAAATGCATTTTATGTAATGTACAGCTGGAGCTTGAGACTCATTGCCAAGAAGTAGCAACTAGGCTCAGGAGTCAGCAAGACTGGGAAGAGGGCTGGATACTTCTGCGAGTAGCAGGAATGTTCAGAGATACTTTGGAAAGGCTCAAAAACAGGTTTAGAAGGGATGTAAAACCTGAGATAGTTGTGAAATTTGCACAAATCAACCCTCTCAGCATTAAACTTACAATTTCTGTGCTCTTTGTTGTTTGACCTTTTGAGCCTGTAGGTAAACATACCTGTCAATCCTCATTGGTGTTAAGCAACATATTAATTTACCTGTGTATCAAGAGTGTGCCTAGCTGCTATTGCATGCTGCAGTTTCATGGACAACACTTTGTCAGTGTCTTGTTTGAGTTTTTCCCAGTCTTTTTAGTGTCACCTCCTAGGGATAAGAATTCAGCCTCTCCTTTTTCTTCAAGATTTTAGACAGGTGGGAGAGCCTGTTTCCCTGTTGGAAATGTTTGTTTGGGGGATTTATTTGAGCAAGTCCTGCATACATATAACATCAAGTAAGTTTTGAATGGCTTAGGACTTTTGTGGCTGGTCAGTATTGGTATGTACGCTAATTGGTAACCTCCAGATCTAAGTATTCCTGCTCCAAAAAGGAAGATTTTTGTACTTACTGGATCATTGCAGAAGAGGAGATTTATTGATATGTTATTTTGTTCCTATAAAGATGTCAGCCTGTGAGATTCTCCCTCCCTGTTTTTCTCCCTCTGGACAATTACATGGTCACTGCTTGCTCCTTTCCTCCGATTTTCATCTGCTCAGGGCATGCCTTTTTTGAATGCAGGCATTGTGTCAAGATATTAAGATGGAATCTACAGATAAGAAAAGGTGAAGTTCTAGTTGTAGGAGAGGAAGGACCTGGCTGTTGTACCCATGCTTCTCTGGTGAGACCAGGGGAAAGGGTCAAGAGATGTAGATGCACTGTTGTGTCATCTGTGTCACCTACATTGTGAATCTAGACTCACAAGCCAGAAAATAAGATGAAAGCTTGCTTTGTCACATGGGAAAAAATACTTAGCAAACCACAGTGAGGCATTTCAGACTATCTTCTTATTCATTCTTAAAGCTGTTTTATTTCCTTCTAACATCAGCCATCAAACAAAGTATTTGAAGTTTTTAAGGAGCATGGATACTTTTTGCTTTGTAAATAAAAGACTGACTTATTCAACTGTAGCTGTCTTTGAGATCTGCTTTTTGATTCAATGGAAAAGTGATGACAGGTGTTGTCAGGCAGAAATTAATTCTTTCAGCATAACTGTCCAGGCTCTTGAATGATTTATTCTGTGTAAAGTATTTGGCAAAAATGAAATCTACTTAACCTGTTTAAACAACAAGGGAAAATTATTAAACTAAGCTTTCCACACTGCCTGCCTGGGCAATGCAGGTTGAGAAGCGGAACCTTCACCATTACAGCAAGCGGTGCAGAGGTCTCGTAATGCGGGATTTTCTCAGCGAGAAGAATGCCAGCACTTGTTCTAGGCCAGCACCAAAACCATAGAATAATTTAGGTTGGAAAAGACCTTTAAGATCATCAAGTCCAACTGCTAACCTAGCACTGCCGAGTCCACCACTAAGCCATGTCCCTAAGCACCACATCTACACATACTTTAAGTATGACCAGGCGGCTCAAATACATCCCAGGGCAGCCTGCTCCGATGCTCAACAACCCTTTCAGTGAAGAAGTTTTTCCTAATATCCAAACTAAACCTCTCCTGGCACAACTTGAGGCCATTTCCTCTTGTCCTCTTGTCCTATCACTTGTTACTTGGAAGAAGAGACCGATCCCCATCTCATTACAACCTCCTTTTGGGTGGTTATCGAAAGTGATAAAGTCTCCTCTGAATCTCCGTTTTTCCAGGCTAAACAACCTCACTTCCCTTGGCTGCTCCTCATAAGACTCATTTTCCAGACCCTTCACCAGCTTCTTTGCCCTTCTTTGGACACACTCCAGCACCTCAATGTCTTTCTTGCAGTGAGGGGCCCAAAACTGAACCCAATATTCAAGGTGTGGCCTCATCAGTGCTGAGTACAGGGGGACAATCACTTCCCTAGTCTTTCTGACCACACTATTGTATGTACAAGCCAGGATGCTGTTGGCCTTCTTGACCACCTGGGCACACTGTTGGCTCATATTCGTCTGACTGTCAACCAACACCCTCAGATGCCTTTCTGCCAGGCAGCTTTCCAGTCACTCTTCTCCAAGCCTGTAGCATTGCATGGGCCTGTTGTGACTCAAGTGTAGGAACCTGGCACTTGACCTTGTTGAACCTCATACTATTGGTGTCATCCCATTGAACCAGCCCATTCAAATCCCTCTGTAGACGTCCTTCCTCAAGGAGATCAACACACCCACCCAACTTGGTGTCATCTGCAAACTTACTGGGGGTGTCCTAAATCCCCTCATCCAGATCATTGATAAACTAAACAGAACTGGCCCCTGGGGAACACCACTTGTAACCAGTCACCAACTTGATTTAACTCCATTCACCACAACTCTTTGGGCCTGGCCATCCAGACAGTTTTTTACCCAGGGAAGAGTATTCCTATCCACGCCATGAGCAGACAGTTTCTCTAGGAGAATGCTGTTGGAAACCACGTCAAAAGCTTTACTAAAGTCTAGGTAGACAATATCCACAGCACTTGTGGATCCATGGTTCTCTTTGTTATTGTTGTTGGATTTTTGTGCATTAGAACAGATTACAGCCTTAAAAACAAAGGTCTTCATTCCCCATATCGAGTACTTTGTTCTCATGAGAAGAAACCCATGTCTGCCTGTTATAATAAACTGATGTACCAGATTACGGTGAAGTTAATCGGAACTGACAGTATAATGGGAGCAATTGCAGTTTAAGTTGCCATAAATTTGTTTGTAGATGGGATTTTTGCAACAAAGAAAATCAAAAAGATCTCTCACCAAATTTACCTTACTGAGAAGTAAACCAATATCTAATAACTAGAAAACAGAGCTGTTCTGAGAAGACCATTTATCTTAATTTCTTTTGAAATATTTGGTGTGTGAGCATTTTGTTTCAGGCAGTGGAGCATTGCCATTGTTTAAGTCAGTCCCACAGTCCCATAGTATTTATCCTACATCCTGATGACATGTGAATGCCAGTTTCTTCCCTTCCCTTTTGTTTTTAGTAAGTTTCAGTTTTCCCAGGAAAAATCTAGGCTATCAAATCAGGAGACGAATGCATTTTCTAAATTCTATTAAGTATATTAAAATATCATTAAATTCAAATCATTATTGTGACCTGGGTGCAACTCATGCTTTTTCATTCTTGTGTTGGCAGTTTTGTTAGTTTTTATCAGTCCCCCTAAGATAGATCCTGACAGGACTGCTGTCCTCTCTCCGTGTAATTTGCAACATGATCATAGAAATGATATAGTAGTTATTATCTCTTGGTCACTGTTACTGTGCTAACCATTTTTGCACTTTCCTTAGCAAGGCATTTGGGATATGAGCTCATTTGGAGATATATTTAGAATGCACTACCAAGAATTTGATATTTCCCTCTTCCAGAAAACTAATCTTTTGCTTTTTGATGGATGGACTGTGAGGACAGGCTTCCCATATAATAGTATCTTACCCTTCTCTAAATCTACTGATCTTGATTAATGAAAATTCAAAATTATTTTAACAACTAAAAGTCTTAAAATGTGCAGAGCAGAAAGCCATGCTTTTCTCCATGATGGATTAAGAAATATGGAGCTATATTAATAGAACAGCATTTTCCTTTCAGTCTCCTAAAGATCAGTAATTTCCAATTTAACCACAGGAAGGTTATCATCTCTTGCCTGTTGCTACTGCATCGATCACCTTGGCTAACCCCATTACCAGAAGCCAGAAGGTTTTGCATTTTGATAGCGTGCAACACACAGAAGGCAGCGTGACTGAGCTGAGAAACGCTGCTGACATAATGCCACACTGCAACAATTTGTAAAATACAAGAACTGAGAAAGGGAAGGACCTTTTTAATCTTGTACACCAAAAAACTCCAAGTATTTCATTTAAAGTCTATGAAAAAAACGAAAATCAGGTTCATTCTTAGGTTAGGTTGGTTGCCTTCACTGTTCCTGCAGGCAGGCTGCTCCAGAGTACTCTGCTTTTGATAGCTTGGCTGGATCTTCTCCTGCCATGCTACTTACCCTCGGGCATAAAAAGCAGCAACATAATATCTCAGCTTTTCTTTTGTCAGGATAAATTCCTTCAGTTTTCTCTTGCATCACACATTCCCATTATCTTACCATCTTGGTAGCCCTTCCCTGCCTGTCTCAGATGGAATTAATCTTTCCTGCACACACAGGTAGCAAGAACTTCATACACCATTGTAACTGAGATTTTCCTCATCTATGACATTAGCAATAATATTGCTGTTGCTGGAAACACCCTTATTTTTTCTCATCAGGTAATAACGAAAAATACCTCATCACATTCAACTTAATGCAGGATAGTTGGCAGGATCCAGCATAATGTGTGTGACTATTTCATAGGGTACACTGTCATCACCTTTAAGAATCACTAGCAATAACTCACCTACCCTTTTTTTAATGAATTTTAATTTGATGGTTAAGATTTATAGTTAAGGATGGGATAAGCCCTGTGCCAACAGGCTCCGTAGCTGCCAGGCCAGATAGATTGGGACAAGGCAGAGGCTGTGCCTCTCTGAAAATCAGCAGTGAGGTTTCCTCAGGAAGCTCATTTGCAAGCTTACCCCAGGTTAGTGCATTACAATTTTATGGCTGTGGTGTTTTGTGCTTATTAAAAATCTCCGTTGGAGGGAGCCTGTTAAAACCTTCCAGCAGCTCCTTCTCTTTGTGAGCTTCTGAGCCTGGGGTGCTCTCAGCTTGCTCTGTGACTTTGTAGTATATGCAACCTGTCCTGGCTTTGATGTAACCCTGCCAGGAAAGTGACATTTTCAAAAATACATTAAAATAATTTTTAAAGCCTGCATGAAAAGCAAAGTTTTGGAAAAAGAGCCTCCCAGTGGCAAGGTTTTGATGGTTTTCAGGAGCGAGGCTTGCTGTTGTGGAATATCCCCAGATGTGGCTTGTGGTCCATCTGCACTGTGAGAAGCTGGCTGCAGCCCCCACCTCCTGCAAAATGTCCTCCTCTCTCCTCCCAGGACCCTTTTATTCGAAATTACTTGGTTTTGCTGACACTAGTGGAGCTCATGGGGACTGAAAAGGACAGGAAGGTTCTCAGAAGCCAGGAGGTGGCAGCCCAGACAAGGGAGGGCAGGGACATCTTGTCCCCCCTGCCTCTGCATCATTCCAGGATGTCTGTCTGCAGCCAAATGTTGATTCTTGCTGCATGCCTACGCTGTTGGGAGTCTCCCACCCGTATTCATTCAGGGCCTGTCCCCTTTTCCTTGGAACTATGAAGTTTGAAATGAAACATCATGTTCTTAATAAATAATCTTAATTGGCATCACGCTTACTGAATGTGGTCTTTCACATACAAATTAAAACCTGCTGCAGTGAACTTGAGACAGTCTTGAAATGGGTTCACTGTTGCAGAGGAACTTTCATTTTGTGCCACTTCACGTGAATTAGTTTAAAACTGATTTAGTAGTTTAAAACTGGTTTCTTCAGGACAGACCTCTCTCGGGCTCCTTTCTAAAAGTATCTGTTTCACAGACAATGCTGTATCCATGTTGTCCATCCCACAGAATGTTTGGCCATAACATTAATAGGAATCATCTAACTGTGTTTGCAGCAAGAAACTCTGAAGGCCATGTCTTACCATTAGCTGCCTCCAGGGTCTATCCAAGCTCTTACCTCCCCAATTATATAAAATTTATCTGTTGGCTGTGAAAGCTTAATTATGTACCTTACCATAGACACTTACCTATATCCTTTGCATTGTTGTTTCATCCCACTGACTTCAGTGAGATCACTTCTGCACATGCTTCCATCTGTACAGGAATATTTGCAGAAGCACAGTCTAATCCACACTTGACTTGGCATCCTTTTTTTTCCTTTTTCCTGCATTGTCATCAGTGAATCTTACAGTGTCGCAGAGTTGAGACGGACAAGCGACACAGATCTCTTGTAGCAATTTATTTCTGTAATAGCAATAGCCAACTTATTTCTGTAGACAGTTCTTTTTATACGTATGGTTACATATTGTGTACTTATTTCATTGGTTAAGCATATTACTGCATACTCTTGCTCATGGTTAGGACAGCATCCCTATCTTGTGGTTGCATGTTTGTCCTTGTACTTATCTCTCATTTTCACGGGCACAGTTTCAAATCATCAAGGTCAAAAACATTTTCGAGGCCTGCAGTCCAGCTGCAAACCACATTACAGTAAAGTCACCACAGCAATTTCAACCACAGCAGAAATAGAGTCACCTTAATAAAGTCAGTGCAGTTAACACTGGAACAGATGTTTAGAAAGTGGGACATCTGTTGCATGGGAATGGAGAAGACTGAGGGATTTGAACAGTTAAGAATGATGAGAGAGCTACAGTTGAATTGAACAATTGAAGAAAGCAGATGTTTTACTCTTTTGAATGAAACTTTATTCAATTTTACTTAATGTGACAGGTATCAATTTGCATCTGCAGAAATGTGGGATAATGCTAGAAGCTGTTGGCAACCCTTGAAGTTTCTCCAAACGGAACTTTAATCTGGAAACAGAGAATATACAGTATAAGTCTATAAGTACTTTTTGCATGAGGAGCTTGCACTGCCCTCATGCTGGTCCACTGTGAAGGCAACCTGTCTCTGTTGCACTTTGCAGCCATAGTTTGTAATGTGTTGACAGAAGATACTTCATTATACCTAATTCAGAATGCACTGAACCCAGCAGGAGTCTCTCCAGCAATTTCATTCAGATTTAAATTGCATTCCTGGACTATGGCTACTTTCCCATGACAAGATCTCAGTTAAAATAATCTAAAGATACTACCAGATCCTGTAGAGCCAGCTTTACAAATAGGCCTTGGGAAGTGAAATACTAGTGAGATGAGTTGAGGAAAAAGCGATGGCTTATACTGGTTTTGAAGACTTTCCTGACCCACTTCTCTGAAAGTGAGTGGCAAGAGGAGAAGCGCAGAGGAGGGCTGCCCTCTCCCTGTCCCACCAGCGAGTCCACACTTCTCTGGCACAGCCCAGCACCCACCCATGGCTGTGTGGGCAAATGGTTTGGCACTTTGTTCCTGGGAACTGCAGGTAGTATTTCACTCACTAATCTAACTAAAATTGGAATAGATTGAAGTTTCTCGTGTCCTCAGCCCTCTTCTCACCTGGGTGCCAAAGCCCGTCTGTGCACAGTGGAGGTTGCTTCAGCCTAGTCAGGGTGAGCACTCGCATGCACTTCTTGAGTCCCTTATTTTGGTTTATTTTAAATATCTCTTCTCTGTCTACTGAAGGTAAATGAAGGATACAGTCTGAAACGGCGAAGCTTACTGCTTAGCTGTTTTTCTGCAGTCCACCTCTATGTGCTTTTTTTTCCAGCTATCTCTGTTTATGGAGAATTTCTCTATAAATACAGAGCAGGAAAAAAAAAAATCACTGATTAAGCAAGAAGCACCTTTCCAGCTTAGACAACACAGAGTTATTGTGTTACAAACTTAGTCAGATGTGGAGAGAAAAGTAAATACTTGGAAAAAGAGGGTATCTAATTTTTGAGGCCTCTCTCTCTATTTCGATTGACTTGCAAAACAAAACCTTAAGAAGATCCAACTAAAAACAACGTGAAAGAAAATGCAAGAAATATTATTAGTGAGATTGTATCTACTGAAATTGGCTAAGTAGTTACACAGGTTGCTGAAAGAAATTTGATGCTTAATTCTTTCAGACAATTTGGATGTTGCCAGAGGTGGTGTTCCACCTGCCTACAGGAAACTACCTGCAACTTTACATCTTAAAAAAAAAGTTAAAATTTATATTAATCATCTCATTTACAAGCTACTGGTACTATACATGTTGCTGCAGATTAAATGACTCATTGGCTGGGTTTCAAATAGAAGAAAACAAGGCTCTGCTCCCACATCTTCCCTTTCTGTCATGCTGATCAGACTATTTGCATTCTTTTCATCCCATCTGGAGCCCTCAGCAGAAGGGATTGTTTAGCCCTAAAAGATTATGATTAAAATTGGTCCAGTGACAATCTGATGGGAATTTATCTTGTTTTCATGCTGTCATTTTATCACGCATTAAGTTTCCATTAGGTCAATGTGGGCAAGCAAGTTACTGTGGCAGTAAGTCAGCTAGGCAGAAATGCTGGGTCATGATAGTGCTATTGTCCTATGCTATATTGCACCAGCTTCCTGGGACAAGTCCCTTGCATTTCCTATGGGTACCACAGGGTAAGATCCTATAACCACAGACATTTACTGAGGAGCAGCTGATATGCTACTAATTCAGGCCTGGCTTCAGCCTTGGCATTTCCTTCACCTGATGATCTCCTAAGGGAGGAAGGTGCTTTTGGAGTTAAGAAACTAAAGAGGTGTGTCCAGGTGTGAGGCAGATTCTCCATCACTTCGAGCATTGTGGTTCCCTGTTTGCAAACAGGGACTTTCCCATGGCAAAAGGGGTGGTGCATGGACATGGCCCCTTCTCAGCCTTGTGGCAGGGCTCATTGTGACCAAATTGTTTTGCGCATTCTCTCCACCACTCTCTTCTTGTTTGCTGAGAAATCTAGGTTAGTTCTTGCTGAAGGAGTTGTCTCTTCATGTTGTGTTGACTTTCATTGCCTGATTATGAGCAAGACTCTGGGCCAGTGGGCTATTGCCCTGAAGATTCTTTGGGAATTTGCTAGTCCATTCAGGGGTAACAGTTTTAAACTAAAAAAGAGTCGATTCAGACTAGATATAAGGAAGATATTTTTTATAATGAGGATGGTAAAACACTGGAACAGGGTGGTGAAAAACTAGAATAGGTTGCCCAGAGAGGCGGTAGAAGCCCCATCCCTGGAAACATTCAAGGTGAGGTTGGACAGGGCTCTAAGCAACCTGATGTAGTTAAAGATGTCCCTGTTCACTGCATGGGGGTTGGACTAGATGATTTCTAAAGGTCCCTTCCAACCCAAAACACTCCATGATTCTTGAATGATTAATTTCTCATACATGTGAATAAGAAACATTTGTGCAGGACATGCAAACATGACACAGGATCTACAGGACATACATAATCTTCTGGGTGGCATCTGCAGACAATGAGATCCAGAACATCTCAGATGCCTTCAAACACCCATGTTTAAGCTACCACATTGAGATCTAGCCTATGTCTTCCCGCAGAAAAAACCCTACAATAGAGTAATTAAGCTACGAAGGGCACAGGAAGACTAATAATTACCCATAAATAATGCTTTTGTTTATCTTACAGAGCACAAAGTCAGGTTTCTGGCAGCAGTTGTTCTTCCTGATAATCTTACTTGCTTTACATTTTTTATAGTTGTGTAAGTCTTTGTATCACTAAGCACATATCTGCATCTTGAGGTCAATGTTTTGTGGGTTAGAACCACACAGCATTTGTGAGCCCTCACAGGTGGAGATGACTGGCAGCATGCGAGGCTACTCCAGGCTCCTGGAAGCAAAGCTGCCTTTATTGCATCTCTGGGAGCCTCCAGGAAACAGAGAGAAAGGACATCTTACAGATGAGTTGCTTCCCAAATAATTGAGATGAGTGGGCTGATTATTGACAACCTGACATTAAATTGTCACTGAAAACACTAAATTGTATTGTTTAACCTAGCTCTGCGGAATAGATACCATGATGTTATGAATCATCAGTCTGAGATTTATCAGTTCAAATGAACAAAAGAGATATTGCTATCTTAGCTGTCTAAAACATTACCCCCTGCTTTTACTGCAATTCCTATGAAGGGGCTTACTATGAAGCCTCTTGAAGAGAGGAGACCAAGACCTGATTAGAATGTTTGGGTTAAATTTGCCCTCCTTCTAGATATCTGTACATCTGTCAGTTCCAAAAGTTGATATCCTGTATCACAAAGTATAGGAAAGGTGACATCTTTGGAGGACATCCACAAAAAAAGCTTTGTGTTTCATGAATGGTTAGTGTGTGTGTCTCCGTTTAGGGCT
>VYZX01003271.1:11084-32715 GCA_013401335.1 Brachypteracias leptosomus
TTCTGGACCCCCTATTACAAGAAAGATATGGACATGCTGGAACATGTCCAAAGGAGGGCCACGAGGATGATCAGAGGTCTAGAGCACCTCTCCTACGAGGATAGACTGGGAGAGTTGGGGTTGTTCAGTCTGGAGAAGAGAAGGCTCTGAGGGGACCTTCTTGTGGCCTTCCAGTATCTTAAGGAGGCCTACAAGAAAGCTGGGGAGGGACTTTTTAGGATGTTGGGTAGTGGTAGGACTAGGGGGAATGGGTCAAAACTAGAGGTGGGTAGATTCAGATTAGACGTTAGGAAGAAGTTCTTCCCCATGAGGGTGGTGAGACACTGGAGCAGGTTGCCCAGAGAGGTGGTGGAAGCCCCATCCCTGGAAATTTTTAAGGGCAGGCTGGATGGGGCTCTGAGCAACCTGATCTAGTGGGAGATGTCCCTGCCCATGGCAGGAGGGTTGGAACTAGATGATCTTTAAGGTCCCTTCCAATCCTGACAATTCCATGATTCTATGATTCTAGCATTGCTCAGTTCTGTTGTGCAGAAAACTGAATGGAAGAGTTAAACCCAAACTTCTGGCATCTGGATGCAGCTCCCAGTTCTGCTTCAGACGTGTTGCCTGATTTCTGCAACTTTTCTGAGTTTTCATGTGGTTATAGGCTTAGATTTTTTTGAACTAACTCTTAATGTACTTTTAAAATACATATATATTCTGGGTTTCTTAAGTGCCACACTTCAAAATTTTTTTGGTCACATGAACCTCTGTGTCTACTGTAAATCATAGGAGTTCCTATGACCATCAGATGCTAGTGCTTGTGAATGTATTCTTACGCTTCTCTGAACAGACAGGAAACAAAGTGTATCTGTAACTTCACAGCCATCTTCCTTCCAGTTAGCCATGGTTTCCCTAAGCCTAGGATCTCATTTGCTGTGACCTCACTAGATAAAAGGAATGGGTTTGTAGTTTACCTTACTACTGAACTCAGGCCAAATAGTGACTAATGAACATAGCAGATGTTTCTACTTTTTGAAGACTTTTTTGGAAAGAACTTCAATTGATTTATCCTTCCTCCCAGGATATAACAGGACAGCAGTGTAGCTGAGATCTGACAATTCATTACGTAAGAGAAGGAAATATTAATGTTGACCCTTGCTATGTTGACAGTAGGATTTGAATCTAATCTTCTGCTCTTTTTGCACAGAAAAACACATCTGAGTTTTTTTCAAATCTTCCAGCTACTGTGTTACATTGTGATGTCAGCCACACTTCTAGCAATTTGAAATATAATGAGCCAAATTGTGTGCAAATCCAGGGTAGCTCCATTGACTTCATAGCATTTCTCCAGGTATTTATTCATCTTACTATGAGATCATAATCTGACCTCTGCTTTTGATGAACAAACAACTCATGTTTGATTTGGTTTGTCACTGGGGTAGGAGAGCTGTGGAGCTGAAAGGTTATAGCAAGTTCCTTCAGCCCCTTTGATGATGATGGGCTCTCAAAGGCATTAATTTGTAGCTAATTATGTTAAACAGGAGAGAGGGTGGCTCTATTGAAGTTTCTTACCAGAAAGTGCAAGGAACTTTTTGCAGGCAATCTCATTTCAAAAGTCCTTTTTGTGTTTCAGTGGATGTTCTCCGACCTTTTCTTCCTGTCAGGAAGGTAGAGGTAGCAGCTGTGAGGACCCTTGTGTCAGATAGCCAGTGAACAGGAGATGGTTATAGTTGTTTTAGTAATTTTTAGTAGTAGCGGAAGTTATGCATGAATATAATGAAAAAGAGGATACAAGCATGGAGATGTCCTCATAGTCTTTGCAGCTCTTCCCCGGAGACTCCCTCTCTGAGTGAAAGAAAGCTCTTCTCCTTGGTGCCTTGTCCTGCTGGGTCAAGGGGAGTGAGTGGTAGCTTCTGCAGACAGAGCAGGGTTTTTCATGGCTCCTCTCCCTCACTTTCTCTCATTATGTGCAACTATTGCCGTAATGCGCAGCACCCAGCTCTTACTTTTCAGTTCCCTCATCTTGCACTTAAGAGTTCAGGATGCAGAGATACTTTGAGCACCTCTTGCAGGTGGTCTTTGTATCAAGAACTTATGACCTTGAAAACTGGTTTCCTTTGATCACCCTCTGTTCGATTGTTCAGGAATTATGCTTAGCTACAAGGAGTGAAGTCAGGAATGATGTAATCATTATGGAGCCATTAATCATTATAGTCACTGTGCTGTTCCAGGTGGAAAATACTAACAACTGTTAGTTATGTTCACATCTGCATAGAATATATGCAATAAATTACACACAAAATCAAACATCTAAGTGAGCAGCATTATTGAGGGCATGCTTCCAGAAATCAGCAAAATCAAACCCACTTGATAAGCAGGTAGTTGCATCATTTCTACTGATTGCTTGCGGATTTCTGCTGAGGCAAAAGACTGGAGCAATGTGGGTTCACAAAAACAATTTGTTGTCTTGAGTCACTCAGTTAATGTGAGAATAGTCTTCCTGGAAAGTCTTTTTCTATACATGTGTACATCATGATCTCTCTAGCTTTTTCTTTGCACCTGTGGTGTAGACAGGTGGACTCTTCGCTGGGTTAAAAACTGACTGGATGGCTGAGCCCAGAGAGTTGTGGTGAATGGGGTTAAATCCAGTTGGTGACCGGTCACAAGCAGTGTCCCTCAGGGCTCAGTTTTGGGACCAGTCTTATTTAATATCTTTATCAATGACCTGGATGAGGGGATCAAATGCACCCTCAGTAAATTTACAAATGACATGAAATTGAGTGGGAGTGTTGATCTGCTTGGGGGTAGGAAGGCTCTGCAGAGGGATCTGGACAGGCTGGAGCGATGGGCTGAGGTCAATTGTATGAGGTTTAACAAGGCCAAGTGCCGGGTCCTGCACTTTGGTCACAACAGCTCCCTGCAGCGCTACAGGCTTGGGGAAGAGTGGTTGGAGAGCTGTCTGAAGGAAAAGGACCTGGGGCTCCTGGTGGACAGCCAACTGAACATGAGCCAGCAGTGTGTCCAGGTGGCCAAGAGGGCCAACAGCATTCTGGCCTGTATCAGAAATGGTGTGACCAGCAGGAGTAGGGAAGTGATCATGCCCCTGTACTCAGCACTCATGAGACCACACCTTGAGTACTGTGTCCAGTTTTGGGCACCACAGGATAAGAAGGACATTGAGATGCTGGAGCAGGTGCAGAGAAGGGCAACGAGGCTGGTGAGAGGTCTGGAAAACATGCCTTATGAAGAGCGGTTGAGGGAACTGAGATTGTTTAGTCTAAAGAGGAGGCTGAGAGGAGACCTTATTGTTCTCTACAACTACCTAAAAGGAGGTTGTAGCGAGGTTGGTGCTGGTTTCTTCTCCCAAATCACTAATGATAGGACGAGAGGAAATGGCCTCAAGTTGCATCAGGGGAGGTTTAGACTGGATGTTGTGAAGAAATTCTTTGCTGTGAAAGTGGTCAGGCAGTGGACCAGGCTGCCCAGGGAAGTGGTGGAGTCACCATCCCTGGAGATGTTCAAAAAACAAGTAGATGTAGCACTTGAGGCTATGGTCTAGTGAGTAGGGAGATGTTGGGATGAAGGTTGGACTTGATAATCCCAGAGGATTATCCCAGCCATAATGATTCTGTGATTCTATGATTCTATACGATTCAGAAGATGTTAAGCTTGAAGGTCAGTAACTTTTCAGTGCTGATTTCTGAGTTTCAGCAAATCCCATGCTAAGATGAATGTAGGATTTAAATGTGAAACTGAGCTATGCTTAAATTTATTTTAAATATCAAATTTTAAACAATAGGCTGACAATTTTAAAGGGCCATTTTATACCAAAAAGGGTGTTCTTGATGTTCAGATAAGTCAGATGTAGTCCATACAATCTATCTATATCTCTGTGAAGCAGTGTGGATTTCAAGTCAGTTGGAAAAAGCACTAGAACACTTCATTTCTAAGCAACAAGGGTTGCTTTGCTTTTGTAACTGGATATATATGGGAGAAATACGGGTTTGACAGGTGGANCACCTGAAATACCGTGTCCAGCTTTGGAGCCCCCAACACAAGAAGGATGTGGATCTGTTGGAACGTGTCCAGAGGAGAGCCACGAAAATCATCAGAGGGCTGGAACACCTCTCCTATGAAGACAACTTGAGAGAATTGGGCCTGTTCAGCCTGGAGAAGTGAAGGCTCCGGGGGGACCTTATTGCGACCTTCCAGTACCTGAAAGGGGCCTAAAAGAAGGCAGGGAAAGAACTATTCATGAGGGTTTGTAGTGACAAGACCAGTGGTAATGGTTTTAAGCTAGAAAAGGGTAGATTTAGGTTGGATATTAGAAAAAAGTTCTTTAATATTAGAATGATTGATCACTGGAACAGGTTGCCCAGGGAGGTGGTGGAGGCCCCATCCCTGGAGACATTCAAGGTCAGGCTTGATGGGGTTCTGAGCAACCAGACCTAGTTAGAGACATTTCTGCTTATTTTAGGGGGGTTGGACTAGATGACCTTTGGAGGTCCCTTCCAACCCAAACCACTCTATGATTGTATGATTCTGTATGTTCTCCTCTAGTAACACTCGTGAAATGATTTGTGTGTGTGCCGAATGCTCCTATACACAATGAGGGCTAGAGTTCTTTCTAGCTGAAAATTCAGGAATTTCCAGTGTACGTCATTGTTCTTTCATGCAACACAGAAGCTTCTTACAGAACCATGTTGATAGGCGCCCTGCACAGACTTATGGAAGGGCAGAAGCAGTCCTTCTAGCCTTCTGTTTCCGTGGCAGGATGCTCCAGCTCTGAGCTGGAGATGGGAAGAACAGAACCAGACCTGACAAAAACTGAATCTGGTATTTCAGTCTGTGGTCATTGTAAATAGTGGCTGTTTCAGTCTAATACCCTCCGTGCCAGGCAGGTGCATGGAATTGGACAGCATGTGGGATTTTTTTTCCTCATTTTTAAGCTTACTTTATACCACAACATGGCGTCTGCTTATTGGTGGTCTAATAGTAAGATTTAGCTGTGTCGCTTCTTTCTTCTTGCTTGTACTTTGGACTGAGTGTTTATATCAGAGTTTTAAACTGTGATTCTGAGCACCTCCAGTCTCATCTGGGCCTTATTTTATGAGCTAATATATGTATGGCCCACATAGTGATAACTTAGCATAAAGAGCTTTAGAGCTACTGCTGTTCTTGTGTGGCTTTGATTTGTTTCATGTGACTTAAGGTGGGAAGGAGACTCTTGACTAAAATACTGTATTAATATTTCACTTGTCTTCTTACTAGATGTTTTCATTGGGTTTTAAGTATACTGGAAGACAAGAAGAAGTTTAAAGATGAGTTCTGAAGTTGTTTAGCTGAATATGGAGTATCTTTCTTGGATCAAGACAGAAAAGGAAAGAATAGTTAAAAAAAAAAAGGCAGCAACTGAAGGGGGGAAAAAGCTGGATGGGTTTTACAGCCATAAATGGTAAAAGTAACCTTGCTCTGCTGCCAGCAAGCAGAATGATGGAATGAGGTTTTGATTTACAGGAACAGCTCAGCAAGGGCCTTGTAGAGTGCTTCATGCCTGCTATAAAAATGTGATTAACTATAAAATGGGAGAGATTTAACAAGAGAATTTAGGCATTGGCACCAGTGCTGTTCCATGCAAAATGTGGATGCCTGCTTTTAGACTTCTGGGAACACAAGCTAACTTGGAAAACGTGAAGTTTTCCAAAAAAGAATGTGAATTATTTTGACTTATTACCTGAACATGTTAAATTTTGGTTCTTTGCCCATTCATCATGAGGTCTCCATAATTAAGCAACATCTATCCTTGTAATTATTTATTCAGATAGTTGTCTTCCAGGAGCTAGGCTTACAGTAAGCTGCCTAAGGACATATAGGTAGATGTGAGGTACCTTCCCTTAATTTCAGTCTTCTGTGCTGTCGTATAGCCTGTATGGTCTCTCCCCATCTGTCTATTACAGCTTTATTCAAGAAGGTAAATTTGCCAGCTTTAAGCTCATGTGACCAGTTGACCAGTAAAACTTTGCAGCTCTGGACAGCAAAAGTCTCTCCCCACTTTGCTATTCCCCATCCTCCAGACCTGGAGTGATGGAAGCTCAAAGCTTAAGTTTTCTTAATAGAAAGCTTGTGAGCAAATGACTTATCACCAAATGTGCCAAGTGAGGACTGGGGAGTGGAGGAGAGGGAACAGTAGCATTTTTGGATGCCCGGTGTCATTCCTTGTGAGGACTCCAATGGAGTGGAGAAGAAGATAAGAAATGGGAGTTTCTTTCTGAGAAGTGAAGAACCATGTTGACTATGAAGAATTAGCTGTCCCTGTTAAAATCTGAGGCCAAATGTTTCCTTTAAAGGACTTGCTCTTAGTCAAAGATGGTAGAAGAGGGGACTCAGCTGTGTACCACTGTATGACTTAAGATGAAATTGAATATTGAGATTATCACTCTTAGTGAAGCAAGTTAAACCACCTTTTTTTAATTGCATCTTCATAATATTACTGATATTTCAGATAGTTCAGAAACAACTGGTTTAAGACTAAACACATCCGTGAAAATGAGCAAGACGCAGGATTAAATTATTAAAGCCAATTATTTTCTTTATGTTAAATTGGGGAACAACTCAAAGTTTGTGGGATGCCAGTGTGATAGAATGTATAATTGCCTATAAATTTGTGGGTATCTTAAGATACTGTATTTGTTTCTTATTATATCTAATGGAAGCTTTCTTAACCTGTAATGAAAATTTTAAAAGGGGTTTTTAGCTTGGTTGTATGGCTTGTCTGAAGACAGCTGATGTGAATGTTATATCTTGATAAGAACTTTAAAGATGATTTCAAGTTTCATTTTTGTGTTTGGAGGTATCAAAATTACACAGCTGAAAAGCTGGATTTAATCTGCCATGTGTAAATTCAAAACATCAATATGCTTTTTAAGTATATATAGCTGAAAGCTAATAAACACTGATTTATACTTAAACATATAAATCATTACAGAATTTGTATGGTTCTGCCAGTATTTCAATTCTGAACTCTTAATTTCAAGGTTATGAAACTCTACATAGTGGTAAAACTGTGTTCCAAACTGTCTGGATGATGTTACCCTCAAGAGGTTGGGGATAAAACACTAATACTGGAGTATTAACTTTTTTTAAGAATTTTTTTTTAGCATGCACAAAAAATAAATGCAGTGATCATAGAATCGTTTAGGTTGGAAAAGACCCTTAAGATCATCAAGTCCAACTGTTAGCCTAACACTGCCAAGTCCACCATTAAACCATGTCCCTCAGCATCACATCTGTACGTCTTTTAAATACCTCCAGGGATGGTGACTCAAGCACTTCCCTGGGCAGCCTCTTCCAGTGCCTCACAACCCTTTCTGTAAATAAATTTTTACTAACGTCCAACCTAAACCTCCATTGGTGCAACCTGACATTGTTTCCTCTTGTCCTGTTGCTTGTTACTTGGGAGAACAGACCAACCCCCACCTCAGTGCAACCTCCTTTCAGGTAGTTGTAGAGCATAATAGGGTCTCCTCTCAGCCTCTTTTTCTCCAGGCTAAACAACCCCAGTTCCTTCAGATGCTCCTCACAAAATATATTCTCTAGACCCCTCACCAGCTTTGTTGCCCTTCTTTGGACATGCTGTAGTGCCTGAATGTCCTTCTTGTATTGAGGGGCCCAAAACTGAACACAGTGTTCTAGATGTGACCTCACCAGTGCTGAGTACAGGGGGACAATCACTTCCCTAGTTCTGCTGGCCACACTATTTCATAGAATCATAGAATTGTCAGGGTTGGAAGGGACCTTAAAGATCATCTAGTTCCAACCCCCCTGCCATGGGCAGGGACACCTCCCACTAGATCAGGTTACTCAGAGCCCCATCCAGCCTGCCCTTAAAAATTTCCAGGGATGGGGCTTCCACCGCCTCTCTGGGCGATATATTTTCACTACAGGGACAGTAAGCGAAGCTTTTTCAAACCACTAAGTAATAAATCTCCTTAACTGACAAGGCTGAGAGGATCCATACAGTGCAAGTATTCATTTTCTATAGTATTGTACTTAATGTGCAATCAGTTTGGGGGGAAAGGATTGCTAAAATCTCTCAAAGATAAAAAAAGTCTGTTTTTTCCTCCACTGCAGTTACTGTTATTCATTATTATCATGAATACTGAAAAACTGTTGCACTATAACAATTTTATGGCTCTGTAAGTATGCTTACATCAGGGTCAGGGTTATGATATAGATGCAGAATGCTGAGCTGAACTTGGAATACCTTTGGCAAAAACATAAGCATAGCTTTCCTCCCTGTGTCTTTAAATATTGAAGGTTTTTAAAGTTACAATTAAGTCCAAAGATGCAGAATAGGTTGCCAAATAATTAATTATTTAGTATGAAAAAACCATTTTTCATAGTCTCCTGATTAAAAACAATTCTGTTTTAATTTTTTAATTAGGAAAAAAGTTGTGATTGAATAAAGTGCATTCACGCTTAGAGGAAGAAAGTATTTAATCAGTTCTAATTTCAAGGTCAGTTATGTTTCTTGGTGGTTCAGAAGCAGAAAGAAGTTAAAACTTTGGATAGGAATAGTTTACTAATTCTGAAGATTTAACTTAATCAAAGATCATCTAGTTCCAACCCCCCTGCCATGGCAGAGACACCTCCCACTACCAGGTTGCTCAAGGCCCCATCCAACCTGGCCTCAAACACCTCCAGGGATGGAGTATCCACACACCCCCTTGTCAACCTTTTCCAGTGTTTCACCACCCTCGTGGTCAAGAATTTCCTTCTAATATCTAATCTAAATCTCTTCCAATTTGAACCAATTACCCCTCATCCTATCACTACAGGCCTTTGTGAAAAGTCCCTCCCCAGCCTTCTTGTAGGCTGCATTCAGATATTGGAAGGCTGCGATAAGGTCTCCTTGGAGCCTTCTCTTCTACAGGCTGAACAAGCCCAATTCTCTCAGCCTGTCTTCATAGGAGAGGTGTTCCAGCCCTCTGATCCTGTCAGCATTCTTATATGCAGTGTTGCTGTATGTTAACTGAAAACTCAGTGTATGCATTGTATGGAGGCTTCTACTTGCAAATCTTAAATAAGGATGCATCCACTTCAAACATGTTGGTTTAGTCACATATATGGGGAGAGGAATGCACAGCTGTATCTTTGGGGTTTTTTCCCCTGCTGATCATTAAGTTGTGGTGGGGAAAATTATGGTTTTCTTTTTGCCTTTCTATGGAGAAATACCTTGAAAAGGATAGTTGTGCTGTCACTATGTGTTACACTAAGTGACTCTTTTTTTATAGGTGTCTTGTATGCAGCTATGAATTTGATCTGCCATATTCTTGTTCTGATCTCTCACTTCCCCAGCTGGAATGTGAAAACCTCCTCGTCAAGGTTAAGGAAGCATATCTAGTTACTTGGCTGTGGTTTCTTCCTTTCCTCTCTTGATTTACAGACCTTAAGTGGCATCAGGTCAAACTTCAGGATAGGGAAGTAGCTGCTAAAAAACCTTGGCCTTATCGAAATGTGGATGTTTACAGAGGTGCAAAACAGGAAATGCAATGCTTGGACTGTGATTAAAATATTCTTGCCTTAATTTTTCTTTTATTTTTTTTGCCAAGAAACAAAAAGCTGCTAAGCAGTTTAAAACTTGACACCTGTACTTTAGTTCTACCTGTGCTCTGAGTTAGCATTGGGCATTGTAGTCGACGGAGCTGGCTGAGAAGCATGTGGCCATACTATGAAAAGCTGGGAGTTTTTTTCTGTAGTATTCATGGTGTAGGGTCTAAACATGACTTGTCTCTGGAGAATATAAAGGTTTTGTATCTTCGTCTCTGTAAATGAGTTTCCCCTGATCTTCACTTCTGTGAAATGGAAATGCAGTCATTCATATCAGAGCTGAATTTTGCAATTAGTTAAGATTGTAAGCCGTGTCAGCACTTTCTTAATACTAGTGCAGAGTTTCTTTCCATAAATCTATGGTTGAATCTCAGTCATGCTCGATACAGAAGAAATGTCGCAATAATAGTAATTACCTGATCAACTTTAAGGTGGAGGGTGACTTGCAGAAAAGGAGGTGCTCCTGCATGCTCCAAATAGCTGACTGTTGTCAAATCTGAAACCTGACATATCCTATTCTCCAAAGTTAGGGCTGAGTTGAACTTGTCTTACTCTTCATCTTTGGCAGGTGTGTTGTCAAATATTTTGGGGCTGCTTTTTCAGCTGTAAATGGATGTTTTAAATGTATTGTTGCAACTAGTCTTTGTCAACGTGTCAGCACACAGAGCCACTGGTTCAGAGTTCAGAATTACTCTATTGCAATGAAATTTTAGATAATACTGACTTAGACTATGTTCATTACTTATGTAGACAAAAATAATTGGACATTTCTTGCATAGACAAAAATGTCTGTTTGGCATAGGAGTTCTGCTTAGGATTTAATGAATGATTTTGTTTCACTGACATTAGCATTAATCTCTATATTTATTCTTATATTAAATAATCTCCCTAATTGTAACATGAATTAATGTAAAAGACAAAAGTGATATTTGTAAGCTCTTACTAGAGCTTACAAATAATGTAGCAGTTTTATTTGGGCAATGGAAAATGCTATTGCCACACCAAGAAAACACAGCATAAATATCTAGTGTTAGGACCTAGTCTTGTATACTTTTTAAAAACTCATTTGCTTCAATTTATTCACATATTTAGCACTGTGGATTGAGGTCTTTTGCTCTGAACATAGCACACTGTTTCATAGTGCAACATAACTCAAATACTTTAAATGGGTCTCTAGCTTGGAAAAAAGCATGCTTGACATTTCATATAAACTAGTGGAATGCACTAAGCACATGGGTAGTACTAATTAGTCACTTAATTAACCCCTGAGAAAAATGAGAGCATCTCCTCTAGTCAGTAAAGGGGAGAGAGCTTGATGCTGCCTTTGCTCCCTTTCCTTCTTCTCTGACAAAGACAACTCCTTGCCAGTTGAACTTTGAATAATTGCAACATATTATTTGAACAGACAAACCTATTGATCAAAGTAAGACTTTAATATTCATCAATGTAATAAAACCTGACCAGAGATGTTTAGCTGTGTTGCTCCAATTTACTCATTTTTCCAGTGTTGGCTGTGTACTATCTTGTATCAGATAGAACTTCAGAGTTCCCATTTATTCATATTTTGATACCATTAGAATCTGAAGAAACCATCTGTGGGTGACTGTGTTCAAGAGAGAGCAGGGGGTGCTGGAAGCATATACACGTATACATATATGTGGGGTTTCCTAAAGAATTGGGCCCTTACACATTTTTCAGTCTGAAGGAGGTCCCGTTATTAAGTAGTAGTGGATCAGTGCCTCATTTGCAGCTAAAGAACTTGCCCTTCTTAGGAATGTGTCCTTTACTTTCCTACATAGGTTTATGAGGAAGTGGAGAAAGAACTGATACCAGCTGATCTGCAAGCACAGGACTCTTGGCTCAGTGTAAAGTATGGATTTTCTGTCATGGGTTTAATGAAGCCTGGTCAGTGATATGAGGGTCAACAGTTACGTAACAAACATCCCATTTTGTGGCTGCATCTTAGGGTGAGAGATAGAGCACTCTTGTTTATTGAAAAGGTTTCTTTGCTGGTGTGTATATGTGTGCCACAAAATGTATGCGTAGGTACCCATTGGCGTTTCTGTTTTCCCATTTGATATGCAGGGAAAGAAAAGGAGTGATGATCATCTTCAGGACCCAGGATTATGAATCTGAAGAAAATGGAGCTGCTTCTGCTGAGCTCCAGAACCCTACAGAGAATTTGTTACAGGATGGATGAGACTTGCTTGTAATTCTCCCAAAGTCCAGCTTTTATCCTAACCCAATTATGATGTGTCCTCCGGCTGGTAACCTGCTTGTAAATATGTTGGAATTAATTCCACTGGAACCTGCAAAGAATACTTAGAGTGGAGAATACTAACTGTGTAAAAACCACTGAGTGGTTCCACATGTTGAATTTCCCTCTGTTTGTCTTTCACTTCACCACCAAACATTCTCTCTGGCAAGCACACCCTTGCTTTCAGGTAGTTAGGCTTGGCATGGAGAAGTAGAATGTAACATTATTTTCTCTGTGTCCTTGACTGTATTTTTCCCTCCCTTAAATCCCATATGCTTACTATAGTTGTTTGTGCCCTTTTGGATCCTTGAAACTCCAAACTTTATTCTTGTCTGCATTCCATTTTATAACCATAAAAATTAATTTAATTTTCTGTACATACCTGCCTCCCCTCATTCTTTTTTCTTCCCCCTATTTGCAGCTTTATACTGTTTCTCATTATCCTTTGCTGTGAGGCTTTGAGAAAATTTACAAAGTAGAGAGGGCTTAATCCTAATAACTATTACTCCTTACCACCCAACTCCATCTACCCTCAAAAAACAACTTGTCTTTAACAGACATTTAAATAGCCAACTGTGACCTTTTAAAATCAAAGTTTAGTTACTGCTGGTGCTTGAGCAGAGTCTTTCCTCTGTGGTGTTCTTGCTCCTTGTCCCTCTTTCTTCATCCACCTTTCTTTTTGTGCAGGAATTTGTGAAGCTACATAGAGACAGATTTCTCAGTGAAAAGACAAGCATAGGGCTACCTCACCGCAATGGTTCTGCTTGGTTTCTTTTGGAGGTGGCAGGTCTGTGGAACTGTAATGGAGTACCTCTGGGTAAAACTGTTTTCTCAATAGTGCTGGTTCTACAGGATAACTTGATTTTTGGTTCTCTTAATTTTCTTGGTAGAGTTAAGCATTCATCACACAAGCACATCCCACTTTTATGGCCACAATGAATAATTGAATATCCATAGCTGTTCTGCCTTCAGCAGTGACATATCCTTGTGCCAGCTGTGGAGAGAATTCACATCCAGCATGAATATATTCCTTTACTCTGGGACCACTTGTCATAAATATGATTTTGAAATGGGTGTACTTTACAATGGAGGTTCACCAGGCTTTTCTTAGTAATAGGGATATGGAGAAGATAGTGGTTGTGGTTAGGCTTATGAAATGCCCTCTTTTTGTCTGTGGAACTGAATCCATGAGTCTAGTTAATGGCCTGAAAGTGTATGCTGGTGTCTTAAGAATCCACTTTGTGAAACTTCATTCTTGGTAGATTTGTTTTGAGTAAAGCGAAGAAATGAGACTTTCTTGGGAACAGCAACTCTTGAGTTGTTCTCAACTCTGATTACACATGCTGCTGCTCTTGGCAGCTTCCTCTGTGAAAGCTGTAGTTGTATGAAAGGAATTCTGATCTGATAAGGAGTCTAGAGACATTACTCTTCCTACTGTTAACCTAAACCAATATATACTCTCCTTCAGTACCCATTTTGTAGCAACCAGGATAAGTGGATAAAAACACTAAAAGACTTTAGCCAAGCAGGACTCATTAATGGTAGTGTTACACATAAAATTGTGCTGACAGGAAAAATAGTCTGCTACTTTTTCTGTTACTGCATTTTTCTTAGTCATGGTCAATTCCGCTACTTTTGATGGAGCATTACCTCTAGGACTTAGATACAAGGACTTAGTCCACCAGCTTGCCATGATGTTTTCTGATGGAGGAATCCTTTAACTCTTTCCTTCTATTGCTCCTAGAAAGGAAAGAGTAACTGTTCGTCCTGGTTTTCTATCTGACTGCACCTGGAAAGTTGTGTCTGGAACATCCTTTCTGAAAGTGGGAATTTGTTCTTTCCTGACATCTAGTGGAAAACCAACACCTTATGATTATGTAAGCTGTTGCCTGAATTCAGTTTGAAGTCATTGTGTTTAGTTTAGGAAAATGTAATTTAAGCCCTACTAGCGATTGAAAAAGCAGTCATTGCATTGTGGGGAAATGCCAAGCAGAGAAGAGAACTGTAGTTAATATAAGTGACCTTCTGATTTGTTTTCTGGAGAGCTGCATTTATTCTGCTTTTCCCATGATATTAACTGACTTATATTTTATGGCCTTCTGTGCTCAACCAGACGTGTTTCCATCCTTTGAGCCTTTCCTTCTGATACCTGTTGTCCAAGTTTTTGAAGCTTTAGTATTAGACTAGTGTAGGAATCCTTTGCAATTGCTCCAATATGAATGGGGTTCAGGATATTTACACCTAGGTAGGCACGAGGATTGTGAAGAGAGATTTGATTTATTCTAGGTAATCTTTGACTATACAATTACTGCTTGGTGGTTGCTTAAGGGTTTTAGAACAAGCAGAGAAGATCCTATATAAAATCAGCACTACTCTTTTCAGTTAACAGAATGAAGCCTTTAAGAATATTTAGG
The DNA here is from genome assembly GCA_013401335.1 of Brachypteracias leptosomus. Lineage (NCBI taxonomy): Eukaryota > Metazoa > Chordata > Aves > Coraciiformes > Brachypteraciidae > Brachypteracias > Brachypteracias leptosomus. The sequence goes on from VYZX01003271.1 coordinate 25,347, forward strand.
ATAAAGATTGTTCTTGCAGAAACTAGCCTCTGATTTGTGACTTTTATTAATAAGAGTATGATTGTCACTATTGCTTGATAGATAAGATTTTGAAAGATGTTCACTTTCCTGAGTAATAGGAGAAATGTGCTTTTCCTGTCCTAGGCATAGAAAAGCACACTTGCAGTGCCAAATGGAAATATATCAATGGTACTTTTTGGATAAGCCATAAAGGCTTTGAAGAGTTGCTTTCCTGTAAGTGTGTGTCCTTACCCACACTTAAATTTCACCCTCTTTGCAGATGGTTCTTTAGGGAAGTGGGGGAGGGGAATGAACAAAAACCAAAGTAACAGTTGAGCATGTTGATGATAATCAGAAGTTTCTCATTTGGAAATGTTTTGCCATTTAGAAATTATTGCTTTCAGCTGTAAAAATAACAGGCTTTTCCTGCAGAGAAAAAGGAGGAGAAAAAGGGAGGATGCATTTAAGTATTAAAAATAAATAACAATTCTGTTATGCAAATACAGGGAAAAAAAATGGGTCTTGTGTTAAGATCACACAGGGATTCCATAAATACTGCTTGCATTTGTGGATGAGTTATTTTATTAGGTCAGGTCAGAGAAGCCCTGCTTGAAGAAGGAGCTCTTAGTGCAAGAAGCTGTGCTGACGCCCTTTTTGAGCAACCTCTTCAAGAAGAAAACACCTTGGGGGCTGTATATAAACAGAAGCCTCAAATAACGTTCTTTTATTAGTTGCACTGATATAATCTAGCAGCAGTAACTATCTCGGGGCTGGCTATCTGAGAGTGCTTGGAGAATATTTGAGTGAGAACCACCAGTCTATCAGAAGATGGGATGTTTCAAAACACTATCAATCAAGTTCATTTCATATCCCGCACTTTTCCTAAAAAGCAGCCTGACATTTACTCATGGTACCTTCTCTCTGTGAGGAGAACAACTGCTGTTCAGGCTCCAATTCAGTCTGAGACCTCTCCTGTGTTACCTGTTGATCCCTCCTATGCAGCATGGAAATCTGCTGTCCCACACGGGAGGATGAGCCTTGAGTGAAGAGGTCCAGTGTTACATTGGTTTTGTGATCATTTCAGGCAACAAGGATAGAAACGTTTTGATAAAGGGGCTGTTTTGAAACAGAGCAGGTAGATGTTGTGCCGTCTGAGGTTGCTGGGTGATGTTGGTAGAGGCTTTGAAAGACCATAGAGTGTTTTTCAAAGACAACTTAAATCTGATGCCAAAGTATGGCTTAGTGAAAGTATTGTGTGAAAGATGCTTTAATCAGGCACATGATACTATGTTGGGTTTTTTTATTATGCTCATCAAAGGAAAAATTTTCAGCAGAAATGTGTTTAATAGGTAGCCAATGACTATTGTTTTCAAAGGAGTTTCAGAAGTACTACTTGGGGCATAATGTTAGCTTACTTGACCTTTCCTGAAAGTGATGTACAACAAAAAACAAATGAATTTTCACATTCAGACAGGTTTAGTTTGACTGTTTGGAAAGCTTAAACCTATGTGTGTGATAACAGAAAAAATAAGAGAGTGGGGAATTACTCTGCATGGTTTATGTTTTCAGAAACTTGAATACATGTTAAATGAGAATGGTTCTGTAAACAGCAGCAATTCAAAAGTACATTATTCCTCCAAATCCTGGGAGAGAGAACTAAGCAAAGACACATGCACGTGTGATCCTGCACATTAAAGCATTAGGAGTCCAGTCTTTAATTTTAGGGCTTACATTCCTTGTTTAACGTAGATTGAAGAAATGGTGAAAGCTACTGCCTTTTATTTCTTCTCTTTCTTTAAAACAGCAGTTCAGACTTAGCTCAGACTGCTATCAGTCAAAAATGATGAGTATCTGTGATGTGTTCTTCCTGAAGTACCTGGTACGAAAGGATTGTTTTCCCATTTGGCCTGATTCAGTGTTGTTTGGATAGAGCGTCTCTTTCAGGCTGGAACTAAAGATCCTGCTCCCAATGTGTTCTGATGTGGTCAAAGACTTGTAGGAGACAAGTAGTGATTACTAACATACTTAAGTAGCCTAGGAATAAACTTTTTATTTACACTACCAGTTTTAAGGGGTGAACAATAGCATCTATGGTTGCTAAAGCTTTACCAGACCAATATTGCTACTGAGTAAGATGGCGGAAAAACAAATACGTGAGCACAAACTACCAAATATTAATCCGAAAGTTTCTTTTAACTTTTGACAAATTCTGTGGCACTGGTTGATATTACTAGAAACATATCTTTCAATCATTACCCTGTTTGTGTTATTCCATTGTTTTCCATACTCTGGCTCATGAGACACAATCAGCTGCTTTCTATTTTCCTCTGATTCCTTCTGGACTAGTTTCTTTTGGAAGGTGAGCAGGCTGCAATAATTAAGCAATTACGTTGTCAGCTTGAGTTGTGCTTCCCATTCAGATTAGATTCCGATCCATAAGTGTAACTAAAGAGGAAACATATATCAGGAAAAGTAAAAATTTTGAGCAGCTCTGATATGGAACAATAAGCTATTCTACTCTTACGTCCTTCCCAGAGGAGGCTAAGAGATTTGACATACAGTAGGTTCTTCGGAGTCAAATGCCTTGTGATCTGGAAACCATCTGTTCTCAAATCTCTCTCCAGATAATTATTAATGAAAATAATGAGACTGTCTTGTGGTGGATTATCAACTAAAACCTGCAGTTTGCCTCTGGAGTTTCAGCTCAATTTGGAATCTGACATTTGAGACTTTTTTTTTATTCTTTCAAGAATAATCTCATTATTATTATGATTAGTGGGGGTTTCTAATGGACATTGTTCATGCAAAGTGGGGATAATTTTTTTCTGATTAAGGAGTCTTATTTTAAGATACCTTTGAAGTACTGGAGTAATGTGTTATTTTTTGGATGCATATTTAAAGATAATTAGAGTTGACAACTGTAATTCTCGAACCACTGGAAATTGATGTGTCTCACTAGAAACTATGACAGTGTGTCATGGGAATGCTCACATGCATCAGACTGAACACAACTCTCAATGAGCGTAGCGTGAAAAAACAAATAATTCCATTGATAAAAAATTACTTTGCAAAAATGTCTTACTTGAAAACTTTTATTCATGAGCACTCGTCTACATGGTAGACTTCAAAACAGGCCTTCTACATGAAGACTCCCAACTCAGACTTTACACATGAGTTTTGAAGTCATGTCTTAGTTGTACAACTAGAAAATTGTTTCAGTTTAAATGGATAATGCTGTTTTAATAGATGAAATACTGTACATAAAATGTGTGGCTTAGCTTGGAACCTACGTTTACTCTTTTATGGTGTGAAGTTAGCATTATGTGTTTTTTAAAAGCACAGCAGCAACTTGTGAGTGTAGAAAAAGTGCTCTCTGGATTATCATTGATGCATTTCTTCTCTGGTGCACAACGCAATGGATGCTTTGTCTGAACATGACAGCAGATACCAGTGCATCATTGACTTGATGAGACATGAAATCTGTGTGTGTTTTAAGCAGAAGAAATGGTAATTATATTAATAAGCTAAACTCTTTCTTTGGATAAAGATTAGAACAGCTTAAATGTAATATTGTCTTTAAACAGGTTTTCTACCAAACATGATACATAATAATGTAAAACATGTTGCTTTTCAGATTTCTGGATATTGGTGCAGCACAAGTTTTGTTCTGGAAGTGATCAAAATATTGGTCCATGGATTTGGGAGTATGTCTGTAAACAGAATTGGTGCAAAAGGCAGTATCTTAAGTTATCATTCGCTGAAAGAAAACATTAAATGATTGGGATTATTTTGGCAGAATAAGCTGTTATGGAAACATGAAAGAAAAATTTAGTGTCTGTGGCTGTTGTTTTTTCCCTGAGATCATCTAGAAGTTGTGAACTCATTTTTCACCTCCTGCTTGCAGAGGATTGTTCAATGTTTTATAGAAGTTGCTGTACAAGATGCTAACTCCATGTAGAGCTGTCATGTTGGGTTCAATCCTACTTGTAATGAATTGTGCCGGTAAATCCATTGGTTTCGGTCAGCATTGCTTCTAACAAAAACTCTGTCTTAATGTGGAGACATATTACTAAATGTGCATCAGCTGGATAATGCTCTCTGACCATATATAGTCTGCCTGAGAAACTGTACTTTAGTTAAAGTAGTATAGAAGCTATCTAAACATAATCCTCTGGCTTCAGTAATCTTGATTCTTCATGTTGAGAGTGCATACCTGTTGAGAGGCATTACAGACAATGGGTGGTCACAAGAGGCGGATTCTGTGTGTGTAACTTTGTTAATCCAGGAGTTTCCCAATGAGAAAATGAGGTTTATTGGTCTCTTAGATCCATCCAATAGCATATTTCTGTGTATGTAAACTATGTAGTAACTGAGTGGTCTGATTTTACTCACAGACACATGTAATATTTCTGGTTGTTTTTATTGAGAAATACTCCATGAACCAGAAAGATGCCTATCAGTAGACTACTCTCTCACAGACTTGGAGAGTGATACTTGGGCTTCTTAAAAGCCTTCTGCAAAAGCTTTGCCTCTGTATTGGCAAGAATGGATGGTGTTTTGGTGTTGACATGGAGACAACTAACGTATTCTAATTTAGTCTCTCTCAGGCTGAGCGTACATTTTGTTTCCAAGTTCTTCCTGACTCTAGGAGGAGTAGATTTTGCAAGGCTGCCTTAAGGCAAGAGATACTTTGCATAAGACAGGAAGAAATGTGAGGGGAGACAGAGAGAGTTATTACCTTCGCTCCTGATACTGTTCAGTTGATGTGGGATTTCATGGAGACTGAATGCTTGAGGACTGCAGGACTAAGCATTACTAAAGATTGGAATCTCCAAACAAGTCTTAAAAGTGGCCCTTGAGAGGATACTGTAAAACCAGATGCCCAGTTGATGACAGCATGCGTGCTGGCAAGTTGCTTTAGACAGATAATATAGACCTTAGTTTAGGGGCCAAAACACGCTTGACATGTAAAAATGAGTTGATGATGGGAATGGTGAGTGGCAGTGTAAGGTCACAACATGAATGAAACATCTAATGGGTGATCTGGAGGTGGTTGAGTTGGAACCATTTAAGAATTCTGAGAGCTGAGTCTTGAAAGAGAAAATAAATCTGTAAATCATCTGAGGAGAAAAGCATTCAAAATGAGCATAAACAAAATAGATCCTAATAGACAGCGAGTAAGTTTGCTGCTTACACAGTATTAAAACCCAATACTTAGTGTTGATTTAGAACAGGCTTATTGCAGTATAATCAGATTTTTATGACCTAATAAATACTGTCATGATCAATGATTTCCTCACACTGAAATAATTCTCTGCAGTTTGGCTACTGAACCAGAAGTGCACGTAAATGTGATCCAAAGTCCAGACCCTTTTTTCTATGCTGCTAAAAAAAAAAAAGGCAGCAAAAAATAGATAAACTCTTACAGTGCCGGTATATTTCCATTTGAATACATTTAGATTGGTTAGCTGTTAGTCATGAACCAAGTACTTTGAAACTCAGTGTCACTTATCTATGCCAAAAGTTAAGTCCTTGATACATGTTTGTAAATTCAAGCACCCAAGCATCACTTAAATTTTTTTGCCTCTGTTAGTTAAATGCTATAAAAACATCTTTACAAGCATTAAGCTTGCAATTAGTTTGCTTAAAGACTTGATGATGACAGTAATTTACCTCAGGGATTGTTTTATTATAGAATTTGGCTATTTAATGGCTTTAGATTGCTTTGAAAATTCTAACCTAATTGTGCTGTTCCTGTGTGGAATTAACTTGTTTTAAAAGGCACCTACTGTTCTTAAATATAGAAATATGGTTCATTCCAACCCTCGGTATACCCATTTTTATTTGTCCTAGAAAAACTTCTCTTGAGTTTTAACTTGTCAAAAGCTAACCCTGTCTAGTACATCTAGGAAATATGGATGTCCAAATGGAAGGAAAGATTCCCACTCATGTTTTTGACTCCCATGGTCTTTAAGAGTGTTTGACTTCTGTGTGAGGTGCTCTGGTTCTGTTCTGTTGCCTGTGATTTTCAGTCTAGTTCAGGTGAGGCTGATCTGCTCTTTTATGGTACTGTGGGTGTAATGAAATCTTCTGAAGTTCTGTATTAATGTTGCCATACATGATGAGGGATGGAGCTGCGGGGCAGGATGGATGAATTCAAAATAAATCCCATGTGCCTGTCTCACCCAAAGGGTGTGATAGATGATTTTTGTCCCTGATGGACCTTAGTATTTTACTTGCCCTGTGCTTCAGGAAGGCTCCAAGTATCTTGCTGCTAGCTAAAATTCAGTGCTGTGTCCTTGTAGAACTGTTGAATGTAGTGAGGGAAAGGGGGAAGAAGAAAAGGCTGAATTTGTTTAATTGGCAATGGCTTTTTCTGGCACACTAGATGCTCTTGATGATGCTATTTATGGATGCTCATTGCCAGAAATAACATTCATGTCAAATTACACTTCATGGTTGACAAAAAGTTCTCTCTCCAGCATGTTACCATATTTAAAGCCATTTGTTCACTCTGCTATTATTTGTTGTTTTAAACCCCTTTGGTGAATCTTTTCAAATCTTTTGCTTGTTCTGTATTTTCTCTCACTCTTTAGACAAAAAAATTCTAGGATTGGAAAGCTGGTTCTGGCAACTTATGTAAAAGAAGAAGTTTTACAGAAATTTTGGAGCTGTTTGTTTTCTATATCTAAACTGCTTTCTCAAACATCAGTAATTGTCCCACAAGTCAGCTACTGTTCCTTTTATTATATATGAACAGTTTTTCTGACTAGTAGCACGTGTTTTTCATGGAAAGAAGAGAGTTGTTCTTTGTTGTCCAAAACAACTGCAGATTTCGTCTTAAAGCACAGATTTTAATCTGAATTCCCAAGTTTCTTGTCTGGTGGCAAGATTCAGCTGGCACCTGTGGTGAGCAGCATGTTCTGTGCTAAGTGGCCAATATCTAGTCCCAAAATGCTGTGAATTGGATGTAATTATCAGTTTTTCATTAAAATAGTTCAGTTTTGATAAGGACTTCTTTGGTTTCTTTTCTAAAAATGAGCATCTGTTACAGATAAGCTGAATTGCAATGGAATTTTGTTTTTAAAGGGAATTAAGATCCTTATGTGCTTTTCCAGACTTCTTCCTGGGGATATCTGTTGCAAATATGTAAGTTTGTAAGGAAAACTAGTTTTCTAAGTGTCAACACTACCAACTGCAAGCAGCTGCCTCATTTTTTCTCTCTGTAACTTCCTGTCTTAGGTAACCAGATGATTTTTGTGTTCTCACCTGTTGTTTGTGCATTTAAAAGTTCTGGCTGCCTTGCTAACTCCAGCCTTCTTTTTCCCCTCAGGATTTGGCCATATGCAGTGTGGTGGGTTTACCTTGG